>QJNS01000248.1:0-51546 GCA_004154925.1 Monosporascus cannonballus
ACCCCCCCCCCCCCCCTGCCCAAGCTTCTGGTCTTCTAGGCAACTGAGTGACCGAAGCGCCTTAACGCCAAACGGATGGGATATCAATACGACATGCTAGACGGCCATCCTGTTAGCTTAAACGTGATTATCGCAAACACCTGCAATCCGTACTGTGTAGGGCTGGAAGTTTGCTCGTCTTGTATTTATAAGGCCGTGGCGCTTCAAGCAGTAGTATGAGCCATAGATGGGCGTCGTATGCACAAAATTACAGAACAATATTACCATTAGCCACATAATGTGGTGAGAATAGCTATAGGACTGTGCGCACCGATTTGTACATGTCTCTCTCGCGAATTTGGGGAGTGCAGCCCGTCGTCCCTTGTCCCCAACTCTCCCATCCCACCGTGTCGGAGATGATAGGCTTCATTAACGTGGCCGCCGCCAGGGCATCTCCTTGATCAATGCTACACATTGCCACATTCCACAACGTCTTTACTCCCGGCTCAAGTGGATGGGCAGCGTCGTGCGAAAGTCAATGACCAGAAAGGGAAAAAAAAAAAAAAAAAAAAAAAACGCCGCTCCGATGCTCCGTAATGCGTCTGCGGGCGTGAAAAAAAAAACAAAAGCCAATCATTCAATCCAAGTAGCCCCTTCGCCATACGCAACAAGATAAACTCCTCGCCCCTAGAATTGATACAGCGAATGTTATGCAGGTCCGATGTAAGTGGTGTGTTTCGAGGGTGCTTATTGAGCCTTGGCGGATGGTTTCTTTGCGTCCACTTCCACGTGCCCTTGGGCCTTGTTCCTCGACCTCTCGTATTTCAGGGATGTGTCGCCCTTCCACATAGTCCCCAGCAGAGCATCCCAGAAGGTAAAGAATGGCTGGGAGAAGTTCGTCTTGATACCCCAACTCTGGTGGTGTATATCGTGATAGGCCGCGTTGTTGCCCGAGAAGTGCTGAATTGGGTCCCAGGGTAGGGAATACCCACAATGGTCGTCGACAGTCTTGACCGTCGAGAGGATCCAGAATAGCGTGCCTTGCCGTTCTGTCATTCCGGCAACCTTATAAGCAAGTCCGGCACCAGCTGTATCGAGGAGGAAGCCTTCGAACGGATGGTTGTACAATGCTCCGTAGGCATAAGGAACATAGAGTCGATGGTGCCTCGAGTGGAAGGTCACTAAAAAATCCATTAGTCGCGGGGTCCACAGACGAGAAGGGGTTATATCAAATCCACGCACTGTACAGCCATTTGTTCATGTGCATAGCACGATGCAGGAAGTATTGCCAAGTATCTAAGAAGACGAAGGCTACCACGAACTGTATGGCGGGGATGATACCATGGTATATGATTCTGGCGACTAGGAGTTCCCACGGCGCGAAAGCCGGCACGGCGCTTCCGCCGGGACCGGCGAGGCGGGTCGTGAGGAAAGGATAGTGGCCACCGGCCAACGCGCCGGCAAGCAGTGGGTGGGATACGGACATATTCTTCGAGATGGCAGCGGCATTGAGCCCGAACAGAGAGAGGACGGCGGGTAATGCTCTCTGGCCCAGCCGAATTCTCGTGGCCCAGACAGCTACATCGTACTCCTCCTTGCCTGTCACTTGCGGGGGGTCGACGACGCCAAGGAAGAAGCCCATGCCGGCCTGGATGACCTGCTGGAAGATGACGTCGCGGAAAACTTCATAGCGCGTGGCACGGTTGCGCTGGGCGATTTCGGCGGGGGTATGTAGGCGGTACTGCGGCCAGATGTCGTAGACATCGACGACGTGGAAGAATACTGACACGACCCAGTAGGCGATTATGGGCGCAAAGGTGGATAGCAAGGAGTCAGATACCCACGGTATTAGGCTAGGGCGCTCAACCAGCGTATAAGATGGCAAAGGCGGAAGGTCGGTAGAAGCTATTGTTGAACTCGTGAAGTTATTCGCCATGGCTGATCGAATGGCGGCCGCCATGCAGAGGAGGGCTCGATTTAATGGCATGCAGGCAAGGCTTGAATGAGAGACAGACGAGCTTTATCCCGCGATGTTGAGAGGAAGTTGATACCAGAGTCGTAGGTGTAAAGGTTCATCTAGGCAGGGCGTGCAAGTCGGTCGCGAATGAATATATGGATATGTTTGCTGGTGGTCTATTGGCGGCCAACCCAGGCTACCAAGAGGTAGCGGCGGATGTCCGGAAATGATGGAACGGGTAAAACTCACTCTCTCGGTGGGAACCCGAGAAGAACAGTAACGGTCTGGGTATTATGATTAGGCGGAAGTATTCTTGTTCGTACAATTAAGCAGGGGCTAAGTAGAGAGCACGCCTACTTAGCCTCTCAAAAGTTAAGTTGATGTGAAGAAGAAGTTGCTTCAGTAGAAATTCAATGTTGCTACCTAGAGGGATCTACGACGTTAACTCATTTAAGGCTTATGTAAGAAGAGTGTTATTACTTGTCGGAGGCCGAGTAACCGGGGCTAGGGACGACGAACATGGACAGGCGCGATCATCATATGTTTTTCCTGTTTTTCCTGACCATACTTTCTTCGTGCATAAGGCCATACGTAGGCAGCCACATAGGGAGGTAGGTACATATAAATCGCGCTTTGCACTGGGAAAAAAAAAAAAGGGTACATACATCATGGATGTAATTAGCGTGCCCGGTTGATGGGACGCGGAATTTACGTGAATAGCATCCTATTTTCCCTTTATATCTCCGAGTTTGGCCGTCCATCTTACAAATGTTTCCGAAGTCCCGCATATCTGGGTATGAATTAACGTGCATATGATGCATTGGAATCCATGTAGCGCAGCTACTATGTAATATATCGGTAGGAGTACCGATATGCAGCTTCATCTCTTGTACCCACCTCTGTGCATGTCGAATGATAGGTAGCTGTGCAGCCCACTATCGTGTTACTAGGTAATTAAAGTTAAAAACCTAAAATGACCTGACAGGTACGAGTGTGTGTCCTTCAATCGACGGAGTGTATGGTGCGTACTGTATATGCATGGGGTTCGCCAATCATGCGTGTAATAGTAAAGGATGGGAATGAAGAAGCACTTCAAATACTACCTAGGTATGTCTAGGGGTGGCGGCAGCTACATGCGGGTGCCTGCTAGATACAGTATCTACAGCCAGGTACCTCACCTAAATACGTAGTAGGCACTTCGAAGGCTGTCTCTAATGAATGCAACACGCGATAAACATGATTTGGCGTGATGGTAAAAGAGGAGTTGTCCGCAACGGGTATTCGCATATCTCGAGATCCACAGAGTAAGAGACAACTGGGGACACCTGCCAGCCGTCTGTTTAACGTCTAGATTTTCGAGGGGTCCGCGTTTCGAATAGGTCTAGTTCAGTCTGCCCCGCCATTCCCCACTAAAATTTCTCTCGGAGCTCCTGCCCGCCCATTGGAGGGTCTCGCCCACGATGTATCTAAGTCACTCATAGATTCTGCTGCCCCTCACTGTCCCTCTTCTCGTCTTCCATTTAACCAAACTTAACGGTAGATTTTCTTCGTCAACCCGCCAGAGAAATCCTCCGCGTCCTCCATCTGCTTCTTCTTGTCTGCTTGACTATTATCTATCGTCTTTTTTTCGGCAATTTCCTCCTAGTGTAAGCCAAGATGATTATTTACAAGGTATGTTTTATCATCGAGAATTCCGCCCTCCCGTGTCCTGCCCTGGGCTCGACTTGCGACTGTGCTTTTTTCGATATTTTTTTTCCCCCCTTTTCTTCTTTTCCCCTTCTCACACTTCTCGCTAGGATATCTGCTCGTCGCACGAGGATGAGCTCCTCTCCGACTCCTTCCCCATCAGGGAGGTCGACGGCATCGTCTACGAGGCCGATTGCGCCATGATCGAGGTCGGCGCTGTCAACGTCGACATCGGCGCCAACGCTTCCGCCGAGGAGGGCGAGGAGGCGCTTGAAGACTCCGTCCAGAAAGTCAACAACATCATCCACTCTTTCAATCTCAAAGCCACCAGCTTCGACAAGAAGAGCTATGGCGTATATCTGAAGGGTGCGTGCACCTTATATGGCATCGGTCCAAGTCTTATGTTGAGTGTTTACATATATATATATATACCACTTGACTAACTGTTTGCCCTCCCGCACAGGCTACCTCAAGAGTCTTTCGCAGAAGCTGAAGGAGAAGGGTGCCTCGGATGAGGAGATAAAGGATTTCCAGACCAAGGCGCAGAACTTCTTCAAGAAGATCAGCGCCAATTTCAAGGACTACGAGTTCTATACCGGCTCGGAGATGGACCCTGACGGAATGTAAGTTCCCCCACTCTACACTGTGCGTGGGTTTGTGATCTTGATAGCTGACAAGCGCGAATACAGGGTTGTCCTCTTGAACTATCGGGAGGATGGTGTCACCCCCTATGTCACCCTCTGGAAGCATGGTTTGAGTCAGATGAAGGTTTAAGGGGTGCAACCGGGAAACGATGTGACGATGCATATGGCTTAGGGTTACTCACGTTGCATTTGACCTTAGAACCCAGGCTTGTTGGACTAACACATGAGTCCGTCCTACGATACTTTAGGCGCCCGGGTCTTAAAGGCTTATATGAAAAACGAACTTCTCTTTCGGCTACCACATCCATGTGATCAACGTTCCTCGTGACTTGTCTTCTGTCAATCTAATTAACTACGGAGACGCGTATTGGGGATATCGTCGTGAAAGATCCGATGGGCTATCTCTCGGCTAAAACTTGGGTCTTGTCGCCAAAGGTATAGGCGGTGGAGCTCCTTCTCCAGGCTCAGTATTGTTACTAGACCCGGGCAAGACGGGCTTCTTCTTGGACGGCGGCGGCGGAGGCGGTTTCTTCTTGGTAACGCCGGCGACCATACCGGAAGCAAATGTAGACATAGTAGCCGCCGACGGGACAAAGGGAGACGTAGTAGACGAGGTCGAGTTCGGGTTCGGATTCTGCGGCGATGAAGAAGACGACGAAGGCGACGCCGCCGTCGCGGAAGTGCCGAGGCGCGCGAAACGCGCCTGCAGCTCGCTCAGCTGCGACTTCCCACCGTTGTCCCCCCCGCCGCCGCCGCCGTTCCCCAGCGTCGACGAGAGCCTGGACTTAGCTGTAGACGCATATCCATCTAACGACGACGACGACGGCGGACCACCACCGCCGTCGACGCCGCCGCCGCCGCCACTGACAGAAGCTGGTGCCGGTGCCGGGGCCTTGCCCGACGCTCCTCCTCCTCCCCCTATCCCCAGCGCCGGCACCGAGATGCCGGCCGCGCCCAGCCGGTCCGCGACCCTCTGGTTTAGATAGCTCGGCTGCTGCGTAGGCTGCTGCTGCGCCGCGCCGGCGCCGTCGGGGCCGGGGCCAGGGCCAGGGCTCGCCGCAGACGCGGACGGCACCGGGGATGCGCTCGCGCCCCGCGGTGGTAGGCGCGGCGGGAGCGTCGGCGGCGGTGTCCGTCCGTCCGCGCGGCGCACGGGCGGCGGCGGAAGGTGCGACGTCTGCGGGCCGGTCGTGCTCTGTCGCTGTTGCTGGTGTTGATAGTAGTCTCCTCCTCCTGCCGCTGCTTGTGGTACGACGCCGGGAGCGGCAGTAGGAGCGGTAGTAGTGGTAGTACCGGGCGGCGGAGCCGGTGAGGTGGGAGAAGCCTGCGCCGACCCTACGCGTCTCGGAGGCGGGGGGAACGAGGACGGGTCCGGGAGGGATTCTCGGCGCGCGGGCGGTGGGCGGCTTTCTATCGGCCTGGGCGAGGACGAGGACTTGTCCCGGTTGACGAGGCCCTTCTGTTTGTGGCCGGGGGCGGTCAGTAATGCGAGTGGAAGAGGCGTATAGGGTAGTTGACTTACGACAGAGCCCCTGATGGAGGAGATGCCCGGGTCATTCTTGGGATGCCAGCCGTTCTTCGCGAAGTCTTTCCAGTCCGGCATGATTCGTACCTACTTATCCGCTACCTTCTTAGTATAAGGGGGGTGTTTGGTTGATGATAGTCCATTGGTGTGTTAGGTAGGCATGTGATTATTTATCATTTGTTAAAGAGAAAAGAAGAACAGATTGTGGGTGATAATAAGTTCGGGATCGGGTATCTCTATTTCATTTTTTCACATGACCTTCGTCGGGTCCTGACGTTAGAGCTAAATCCTCTGTAGGTAGTACTTAGCTACGTTGCTGCTTCGTGAGTTGCGGTCAGTCCAGACATCAGTCACAGTTGCGTTGCTCTAGCCTCCAAGTCGTCCCAGTATTCAACCCTGGTATAAATCCTAAGAGCCCCACTATCCATCGGTTATCGCCGTGGCCAATGGTCACTAGCTTGAAATGACGTAATGCCAGTATAAGGTGCCCAGCCACAGCGCCTCAATCGAGACTTGCATGGGGCGTCAGGGCATGTGTGGGGACTTCCTTCCAATGGGCAATTGGGGGGACCCTGAACACGTTCCGTGTCGCTATCACCCCCTCCCCCCCTCCCCTTCCAAACCAGATCAAACCAAATATTGACTTAAGTACTTCGTGCATACATACATACATACATACATGCACTTAAACGCCCATTCCCGAAGTCGCGTCGCGTTTCCCGTCGCATACTGAGGTGGTGGTGGTGGTGGTGATTGCCTGTATTCAACAACAACAACAACAACAACAACGACAACAACTTACGCAAAATACGATGATATAGTAGAATTATAATGAGATATAAGCCACCATGACGTCTTCAAATTCGGACACGGAGCTCCTGACAGAGCACTTCGGCTACCCCCCAGTCGTACGTATATACCCACCTCATCCATCTTCTCTTCCCTTCCGCACACTGTTATATCCCTGCGCATCCGCCCGTATGTATCCATGTATGTATTGTATATACATAAGGCCTCGCTAACAAAATCCGGGGAACCCCCCGCCCGGCTAGAGTCTCATCGACGACATCATCAACAGCGTCAACATCCTCGCCGAGCGCGCCCTCAACAGCGTCGAGCAGGGGCTCCTGAACGCCCCGCCCGCGGCGCTGGGCTTCAGGGCCAACAACAGCAGGCAACAACGGCAGCCCCGGGATGCGGCGGCGGCGGGGGAGGAGGCGACGGACCCGGCCGAGGCGGCCAAGGACGAGATTGAGGCCGGCACGCACCAGCTCGAGACGCTGCTCTGCGCGAGCATCGACCGCAACTTCGACAAGTTCGAGATCTACGTGCTGCGCAACATCCTGTGCGTGCGGCCCGCCGACGTGCGCGACTGGATCCGCCTGTCGCACTACGAGGGGCTGGACTTCTCCTCCTCTTCTGCCGCCGCCACCTCCTCGGCGATCACCGGCACTACGTCTGCCGATGACGCTACCGCGGCGGACGGGGACAAGGAGATGAGGGAGAACGGAGACGGGGAAGGGATCGCGACGGCAAGCCCCGACGTCCCAACCCTCGAGGGCATCAACGGGCTGCGGCGCAAGCTGCGCGAGAGCATGCGGCTGAACGCGCTGCTGACGGCCGAGCAAGCGCGGAACGAGCGCCTGCTCCGCGACCTGCGGCGCCTCGTCGGCGCCCCCGCCGACTCCAAGGTGAAGCGCGAGTCCACGTCTACCGCCGTCGCCAGGATCACCGTCGATGACAGCAGCAGCGTCCCCCGAGACGACGACGACGCCGCCGACGCGGGCGGCAGCGGGAAGAGCCCCTTCGCCTTCCTGCACCGCAAGGCCGACCTCGCCGCCGAGGCCGGGCCCGACGCGCCCCTCGGCACGACGACGGCCTTCACGCTGTCGCAGATGCAGGCGCTGCGCGCGCTCTCGGCGTCCCTGCGGACCCTGGCCCCCGACCTGGCGCCCCCGCCCGGGAACTCGTCGCTATCGTCGGCGTCCGCATCCATGGCCGTTGACGACGGAGACGGAGTCGGCGAGGCGGAAGAAGGCGAGAAGAACAGGAAGAAGAGCTGGCGCCGCGAGCGCCTCGAGTACGTCGAGGGCGCGGCGCGCCGCCACCTCGAGAGCGTGCAGGGCCTCGAGCTCGGCAGGGGCGGCGAGGTCCGCGACGGCGAGTGGCAGGGCGGGGGCCGCTCGCTGGCGCGCGGCGAGGTCGAGGGCCTCGAGAGGATCGTCTCGCTCCTAGGCGGCGGGGGCGGGGGCGCTGGTGCCGGGGAGGGCGCTGCCGGGGAGGTGCAGGGGGCGGGTGAGAAGAAAGGGAGGGGTGGAGGGGGGGATAGAGGTGGAGCGGACGAGGACGACGGTGCGGATCGTATGGATGAGTCGTGATGCGTGGGACGTATACCCTGATATCGCCCGAGAGGCTGTACACTGTACATACACACATGGATATACACATGCTAGGGTTGTCGGTTAGTTTCCATCGTTCAGACGCGGCGGTTTGGGGTCTCCGGAGTTTTGCGGGTGGAATGCACGACGAAGGATGGGAATCGGCTTGGTTCCGCTATTTTGACATTTCCATATAATACGGGTTTCCTACTACATCGTATAGTACAGGGGGATGTGGCTAATAAGTCATCTCATCGTACAAGTCCGAGTTCTGTACCAAGTCTCCACCTACTCTCCATAATCCAACCAACCTACGAACTCCGGCCCTAATGCTAAGCACCGTCAGCTCCGGCCGCGCCGCCGCCGCCGCCGCCATCCGCGGCGGGCCCCGGCCCCCACTCGACCAACCGGTGCCTCTCGGCGATGGCCCAGAACCCGTGCTGCCAGAAGCTGTCGTTGGCGTCGAGGCCCGCCGCCCCGTTCTGCTCCTCGAAGCGCCTCTTGGTGTTGTCGACGAGGCCCTTCGCCTCGTCCAAGAGCCTGTGCCGCAGCAGCACGCGCAGCAGCTCCACCTGCGCGCCCAGCGTGACGAGGTACCCCTCCCCGCTGAGGCGGTAGTAGAGGTCGAGGGCGGTGGCCGGCCGGTCCGCCAGCGCGTAGCCCTTGACGACGCGGTCGTAGAAGATGCGGTCCATCTCGGGGGCGCCGTTGGCGATGTGGCGGCCATTCCGCACCCGCAGCAGCAGCTCGCCGACCGACGCCAGGTCCGGCGGCTGCCGCGAGAAGTACTGCTCCACGAGCATCGTGTAGATGTGCGGGCTGAGCTCGTGGCCCTGCTCCCAGAGGTGCGCGAGCACCGCCTTGACCGCCTCCGTGGCCCGATCCCCGCCCGACTGCAGCAGCAGGTAGATCATCTTGCCGTACGTGAGCAGGTTGGTCTCCAGGCCCACCGCCTTCATCTGCGAGAGCACGCGGGCCACGGCCTCTTTCTGGGCCTCTTTGAAGCTTGCCAACTCGGATTCCGACGCATAGCGGGACGGCGGTTCTATCCGCGCGAGCGTCGCGTCTAGCACGATGGTGAAGGTGGCGGCGTCAGCCTGTACCCCTCGCTTCTTCATCGTTGTGAAGAGCCGCTGGATATCCCGGTGGCGCTCCTCGCGGATCATCGGTCGGAGGAGCGTATTGAACGTGATAATGTCGGGCTCGATCCCCTGACGGCCAGCCCAGTCTAGAAGCCTCTCTGCGGCCGGCATTCTCTTTTGTCGTATTAACCCTGCCAGCGCAGCGTTTACGGGCTCGATCGTAGGTCTCACGGCACGGCTCTTCGGGTCATTCTGCCCTCGTTTCCACAGCGCCATCATTTCTTCCAGAGCCTTGAGTCCACCCTCGAGATCACCAGACTCGATAAGACCTGACACCCGCGTCGTCCAGACGGCGACATCGAGCTGCCCACCAGTTCTCACTAGCTTCGCCCATATATTCCTGATGGCGTTCACATTGCCTGCCTTCTTACACCCGTCGAGCATAGTGTTCCAAGTTTTCAGTGTCGGGCTGAGCCCTATCTTTTTCAGCATATTCCATGCAGTCAAAGCCTTTGCGGGCTGGTTCATGGCCATATAGGTGTTGATGAAGGAATCGATGAGGTCTGCATTGCTTTGTAAGTGAAGGACTCGCTCCTTCGTAAGGCCTTCATCAGCGCCCACGAAGTCTTCCCACATTCGATCTATCTCGATCAAATTACGAGCAAGGTAGGCCTGGTTTAGGGACCATATATTCATCTCTTTCGGACTCGTCAAGCCAGGGGCTCTCCGGTGGGCGAGCGACCCGCCTGCTACCTCAGGCCTGTGCCTCAACTGAGCCTGAATTCTAGGCCATTCGCTCATGACGTAGTCCTCCAGACTGGGAAACGTGTTCGCGAAGAGATTTCTGAGTGCACTGTCCCGGATCTGCACATGACTGATCAGATAAGCAATGTTGAACATGAAACGCGCAGCGCCGCGTCTCACGTTGTCGTCACTACGGAGAGGGTCCTGCAATAGCGCATACGTCGCGATCGTTAAGGCGGCCACCGGTGCTCCTAGCTCGTTAGGCATGTATTGCGGGAAGACGCTACTAAACGCAGCGGTGAAGTTACCGCTCTTGGAGAATTTAATTAACGAGAGCTTATCAAGGGTCGGGAACCAGAACCCATCGAGAATTTCGCTGGCATGGGATGCACCTGCTTGGGTGAACTTGGGTGAGGACAGGACCTTCCACGACTCAACCAGGTCGGCGAGCAGGGCTGCCCGAGTAGCGAGATGCGCCTCGTAGGCCTCGGTAGACGGATAATCCCCGGTCGACGTACTCATGCCCACGATGGTCTTCACCAGTTCGCCTACTAGATCCGCCCACTTCTGAGGTTTCAGCTGGCCGATGTCCGCTTGGACTGATGAGATCTCGGCAACGGTAGGCAGCTTGGTGCTATCCATTGCGGCCTTCTTGGCAGCAACCACCTTCTGCATCAGGTCCGACACGACCTTATAGAATACCTGTGGTATACAAGTGTCCGGATTTCGAACGACGGGATAGATCTCGGTCTCCAGGAATACGTATGCCGCCTCGATGGCGTCATCCTGAACCATGTCATCCAGCTTCCCAATATCTTGCACAAGAGTTGCGAGGGTAGCGGTATTCGCATCCGCTCTGGATTCAGCATGTTGAGCGGGATTCAGCTGCTGCTGCTTGGCGACGATCTCCCGAAACATGTCGTCAACCTTAGCCGAAGACTTCTCCGGTGGCCTTCTGGCCAAACCATTCCTGGGCTCAGGTCTGGATTCCCTCGATTCGGCATGCAAGTACCTCCGGACTCTAGCCATATCGCGCGCAGCAGTCACGTCTTCTGCCGCGGTAGCCGGGTTAAGGGGGCCCTCTGATGGAGCCGTCGCTGTTCCCCGAGTCGTGTCATGGCGACGCCCAGTACTGGTGGTGAAACGAGCCTGTGCATGTCGTTGTTGCGCGGTGCCAGATGACGGGACCGACGCTGCGAGTCTGTGTCGACAGAGCAGGCAGACAGGCCTTGAGCCCTTCATTCCATCCAAGAGTCTCACCGGCCGATCCCTAGAGTTGAAGGTGTGTATGGATGGACAATGATATAGGAGGGATACTCATTAAACCCGACAAGTAGCCGTCGCTTACTTTTAACTTTTCGATAGATAAGAAGTAGATGGATGGATACCTACATACTTAATACCTACCTAGGTAAGTACCTATCCAGCTAGGTAGTACGTACCGTAGAACGGGATCGGCCATTGGCAAGACCGACCCCACGCTAAGGGAACCGATCACGCTGTCCCAAACACCCCCCCTCCCCCCCCCCCAATGTGCATTTTCCTTTGTACCGAATTCAGAGTGAGCATTAAGGAAAGCTTAGACCACAGACGTCATTGTGAATATATATTTCACGATGGATATCACAGTTCCAGCGAGGTCTCTGGCCTGTCTTTGCGCGTATCCCGTGTATAAGGTGGAGTCCAAAATAGACCCATCAGCTGGTCTGTTTCTCCCTCCACCCGCTCGGCCCACTCTAGCTATACATACTTTCTTCTCTATGCCACCAGGCGTAACCTCACAACGCCATAGATAGCTAGGCCTTGTCGACCGACTTCCCCCCATCTCCATGCAATATGACCTCACTAACGCCCCGGGCCCCATACACCGAGGATGAGCTGAAGAAGCTCTACCCGGCGAACCTGGAGCTGCAACTCGTCCAGATCCTGATGCGGCACGGAGAGCGCAGTCCGGTGTCGGCCCGGTTCCAGAACGCGGGCCTGCCGCCGTTCTGGCCGTACTGCAGCGCGGTGCGGCAGCTCAAGTCGGCGGTGCGCGGGGGCGGCGACGGCGACGGCGACCGGTTCGGCACGCTGGAGTGGAAGCGGCGGCTGGAGGCCTTCGGGCCCGGCGACGAGCCCGTGCTCGCCTCGGGACCCCGCGGGGAGCTCGACGGCGTCTGCGACATGGGCATGCTGACGGACCGCGGGCGGCAGACGACCTACGAGCTCGGGCGGCGGCTGCGGGCGCTGTACGTCGACCGGCTGGGGTTCCTGCCCGCGACGCTGCGCGACGCCGACGGCCTGTACCTGCGCGCGACGCCGATCCCGCGGGCGCTGGACTCGCTGCAGGAGACCTTCGCGGGGCTGTACCCGCCGCGCGCGCGGGCGCCCGGCTTCCCGCCCCCCGCGATCCTCACGCGCGCGCCCGCCGACGAGACCCTGTTCCCCAACGACAGCAACTGCCGGCGCTTCGCGGCGCTGTCGCGCGCCTTCGCGCAGCGCGCCGCCGACCGTTGGAACGCCACCGACGAGATGGCGTACCTGACGCGGCTGTACGGCCGCTGGATGCCCGAGGAGTCGCCGCGCGTGGCTGTCGACTCGCGCCCGCGCCTCAGCGGCATAATGGACACCGTCAACTCGACGCTGGCGCACGGGCCCGAGACGCGGCTGCCGCGGGAGTTCTACGACGCCCGGGGCCGCGCCATCGTCGAGAAGATCGGCGTCGAGGAGTGGTTCGCCGGCTACAAGGAGAGCCGCGAGTACCGGGCGCTGGGCATCGGCAGCCTGATGGGCGACGTCGTCAGCAGGATGGTTGGCAGCGCCGAGCGCTCGGCCGCCGACGGTGCCTACGAGGTCGCCAAGGTCCTCGGGGACGGGCCCGTGGCGGAAGGCAGGGGCGCCACGCCGATCCGGTTCGGCCTCAGCGGGTGCCACGACACGACCATCGCGGGCGTGCTGGCCAGCTTGGGGGCCTTCGACGACGACAGGTGGCCGCCCTACACGAGCCATATCGCCATCGAGTTGTTCCGGGGATCGGACACGCCCGCGCCCCCGACGCCGGGCGACTCGGAGGTCCGCGGCGCGGCTACGATCCCGCCGGCCGAGAACAACGCGAGGGAGAAGACCAGCTGGCTCGCGTCCCTCTTCTCGTGGGCGGGCCCGTCGACCCCCTCCTCGCCCCGCGCCAAGCCCGGCAACCCGCCGCCGGGCATCGGGCGCAAGCGGACCGAGGAGCTCACGCCCGAGGAGAGGGCCAAGCTCGACGGCCACTACGTGCGGCTGCGGTACAACGACGAGGTGGTGGTCGTGCCGGGTTGCAGGGCGCCGGGGAAGCACCTCCCGGGCGACGAGAGCTTCTGCACGCTGGTGAGTTCCTACCTACCGTTTCCCTACCCATTTACTTAATGTGGCATTTGTTTTCCCTTCTCAGACGCTTGCTTTTGCGTAGCGTTACTTTTCTCTTTTTCTTTTCCTTCGCACATATGCGGGAGAGAAGAGAGAGCCAGGCAGACACTCACGGAGAGAGAGAGAGACGCTGACGGTAGGGACCCCCCACCCACACATATAGGCGGCTTTCAAGACCATCGTCGACAAGTTCGTCCCCGTGAACTGGAAGCGGGAGTGCAGGGCCAATATCAACGCGCCCGCGTTCCCCGCCAAGCCCGAGCCGGCCGGGTACTGACTGACGAGAGCAAGCGAGCGGATCCGACCCCTCGGGGTCAGGGGGTTGGTGGTTCGACGGATGATGCCACAGCGCCCCCCGCTTTTGATTACGCATATATACATGCCTACCTACCTACCTACCTACCTACCCCTTGTCCCTTACGTAGAAGAGGTATATCATCAAACCCTCCGGATGGTAAATACTATCCGGTCTCGGTCTACGTGTACGGAGCGCTACCAGCGATCACCTGGTGTTTGATGGTCTTGTTTTGGGGGGTTTAGATGCATACATAGGTAGCTAAGTAGACCGCGTTGCATTACATACCTGGGTAGACGGGTTGGCTTACCATGCGCGGCGCAATAGGTGCTTTAACTTGCAAATTGCAGGCGACGGTTTATTCTCGGTTTGTGATGACACCGTTTAACAGCATACCAACGCAGTAAAACCCTGCTAGTTCAGCTTTCCCGGGACAGTTGCTGTTGTATTCAGTTATCGTCGCAGCGAGAATCTATGCCAGTACACGACCGTATACTGACGAAGCGTACTTCGGAAAGCTATCCAGATACGGATAGATCGCGCAGGCGTATCTATCACAGACGCGTGCGGCGAGAGACGAAGGAATTAGCTTTCTTAGTTTTCATGTATTATATTCCCTATCCCTGCTGAAACAGACACGTGCGCTGATGACAAGAGTCAACACTGCCCCCTATTTTAGAGGTTCTCGGCCAAAGATGCTGGTTAAACATCTACTGGAACATCTTCTTCTCTTCCCCTGTCGTACTCTCCCCTGACTTTCCATCCTGCTTCGTAATATCCACTTAATCCATACAGGATCCCATATCTCAGAGATCTATACACTAATACTTGGACGCGATGTAAACGACACGAAGGCAACCCTCGGAACAATCGGTTGCTCCCGCCGTCGCAACCGTGCATCATCAATCTATCGTCTGGGCAGGTCGACTGGCCCGGAAAAGTTGTGCTAGAGGATTTACAAAGATCATACCGGAAATGACAACAATGGCCGTCGACGATTGACGAACCCCAAAAAGAACAAAGCCAAAAGGCAGAAATTACAACACATTAGTCTTTCCCTGGGAATCGCCTTTCAAGTGCGGTAGTCGTATCAGTTGGCAACCTCCTCTTCGACCCAGCCGTTCAGGCCGCCCTGGATGGCAAGACCGAGACCGGATCCCATGCCGCCGAAGCTCGCCTGGTATTGGTGGCCTCTGCGTTCGCCATCACCGGGTGCTCCAATAGGGCTGATGTGGCCGTTTCCTCCGTTCTCGAAACCGGGAGCAAAGGCTGGCAAGCTCACAGCCCGGTTATGTTGTCCGCGGTTGTTGCTAGGGGCCAGTAGTCCACCAATGGTACTGGCTCCGGAAGAAACGGGACCGTTCGTGCCATATCCATTCGAGATGCTCGCAGACTGTCCGTGGCCTGGGGCGTGTCCTTGCTGCGCCATGTCAAGCGGCATCTCGTTGGGGCTAGAGGAAGCCGTGCCGAATAGGGCCGCCTGCTGAGAAGCTAGCACTTGATGCTGCTGCTGCTGCTGCTGCTGAGCCTGCTGCGACATATGATTCAAGTACATCGTCAACGGGTTGTTTCCGTTGGCGAACATACTGGCGTTGTTGGAAGATTGAGGCGACGTAGGGTTGGTGGGAGAGCTACCGTTTCCACTGCCGCCTGGTGGTGGCGAGGAGACACCCTCTCCGCGTGGCGACCCAGCCTGCTGCTGAAGTTGCCGGGGCTGGTTCCCGCAGCGATCTTTGCCAAAGTTGACCTTGAACTTCTTGTAGTCCTCCTTGCTTCGGATCGCCTCGATAGCTTTGATGGCGTTCGCAATGTTGGTAAAGTTGACAAAGGCGCAACTCTTCTCGCGTAGCGTGTTGACGAGTTCGATCTCGCCATACTCGGAGAAATCCTGTCTGAGTCTCTCCTCGGTCCAAGTCTCGTCAAGGTTACCAATGTAGACATTCCGAGAAGCGCCGCCGCTAACAGCCAAGGCAATCGCTGGCGGGAGGGCGCCAGAATGCTTTCCCCAACCAATCTTCAACCGGCGGTTGTGGATCATGAGACCTTGCAGGTTGCTCAGGGCATAGAAGGAAGCGGCCGCGGTCGGGTCAATGAAGGTGACGAAGCAGATGTGCTTATCCGGAATGTACCGGATGTGGTGAAGCAGGCCGCCTCGCACAACGTTGCAGATCTCCTCGATCGTAGTCTCGGGGTGAATGTTACCCAAGTAGATCGTGCGGTTGCCGAGATTGTTGATACCGCCAGCCGTGGTCGCTACTGCAGCCGCGGCAACAGATTGCTGAGCAAGTGCGTTAGAGATAAGGTCGCGATCCTGGCCCGTCAACATGTGGGCATGGCCAGGGGCAATGCCGAGATACTGGGCAGCATTTTGCTGCTGTGTTTTCGAAACATAGGCGCAACGGTCCTTGCCGTAATACACGCGGCGAGGGGATTGCCACTTCGGTTCCTGGGGCAGTTGCTGGACGGCCTTCATAGCATTTGCTATAGACAAGAAGTGGACGAAAGCAATGTTCTTCTCGCGAACAATCTTGACCGTGTCGATAGCCCCAAATTTGCCGAGGTCCTCACGAATCTCCTCGTCCGTTACCTCTTCAGGCAAGTTGCCGAGGTAGACGTTTCGAGACGCTCCAGACTGCTGGACCGCAAGCGTCACAGAGGTCGGCACCTGAGAAGGTTTCCCCCAACCAATCTTGATGTCCTGGCCCTTGATGCAGAGCTTCTTCAAAATGGCGTCAGAATGGAAATGAGTAGCGGCGTTGGCGTCAAGGAAAGAGATGAAGGCGCAGTTCTTGTCCGGCAGCAGGCGGACGGACTCGATCTGGCCGCTTCTAACGTGGCTAAGGATCTCTTCCGCGGGCGTGTCCGGGGGAATATTGCCAAGGTAGACGGTCCTGCTCGTTCCAGAGACAATACCGGGGTTCATACCGGTTGGCGAGGAAGGCTGCATCTGCATCTGGCCGCCCATGTTGTTGTAGGCATTAGTCGGAGATTGCGGCGACGCGAAGAACTGGGGAGCACCATAGGTCGAGGGCGAGACCAGGGCTTGATACGCTTGAGGCAAGCTCTGCTGAACGGGGCTTGATATGCCGTTCTGATGTTGCTGGCCGTTGTGCTGCTGGCCATGCTGGAAAGCCTGGATGCTTTGGAACTGGGGGCTGCCAAAGGCGGCGGGGCTGCCTGGCTGAAAGGGACTGCCTAGGAGCAACTGCGAGGGCAGCAGAGGCGTGAATTGCATATCGAAGGCGGTTCCCGGAGTAGCCATGTCGTGACCATTGGTAGCTGCGCCGGACTGCTGATTCATCTGCTGAGTGTTGATGGACGGAATGTTTCCCCGGCGAGGGTGCCTGTCAGCAAATCCAGAAACGTTGGAAGTGAATGCGCCATGCGAGAAGCCCGTGTCGCTATTGGACGGCTTGGACGCATGGCCAAATCGGCCTGTCGAGCCGGCCGCGGGGCCGGTAGGAATACCAGATCCTGAGAGGTCCTGCATCCCGAGAAGATGAGGTGGGACAAGTTTGTCCCGCGAGACCTGGGATAGAATCGCCGTTTTGAAATATTAGAACGTGCCCGGGATAGGCACGAAGCGCGAACGGACAGGCTGAGCTCGAAACGCACAAGCCCAGATGGTAAGCAGTACCGGCTATTACAAAAGTAGTTGGCAACAGGAAACGCGAACAGCTTTTCAAGTTCGCCCAAGAGGGGGCCGAACGAAGACGATTTGCTGTATTCAATCACGTAGAGCGGAACCAGCGAGGTGTGCGAATATGAAGGACAGTTTGTAAAGGGTTAAATCAGTCCCCGATACCACGGAGCAAACGCTTGGTCGTCGGTATATGTAACTCTGATGTCTTGAAGGGCGCAAGGTTAGGCCGTAAACTGGCAAAGTAATCGTCGAGATTGGACGAAGAGTATAAAGGCGAGAGATGTCTTGTTGAATGAGTTCGGGTTCGGTCTTGTCTCCTTTGACTCTTGCAAGCTCGCGTGGTCGAATCGCTCCGGCTACGTTGAACAAAGACGGCAGGGCAAAAATATTAACCACCAAGACGAGCATATGAACGAGTGTCGAAAGATCGATAGACAACAACAACAACAACAACAACAACAACAACAACAACAACAACAACAACAACAACAACAACAAGACTTTGTCTAAGGCGTTCTTGTCGAAGACGCGAGCAAGGTGAAAGCTATGTATAGGGTAGCACAATTCGTCCCATAAGGCGGCGGTCAGTCTAAGGTAGAGCGACGATGGTCCGAGATATTGCTCGCAGGTAGGACATAAGAATATTAACAAAATTATAATCAATGAAAGAAGGTGAAGCTTTAGGAGATCCCGGAAAGGGGGGATGCGAGCTTCTTAGAAAATGAGAGAAGCGAGGATCAAAGTAGGATATAAGCGGAACGAATACACCTAGGCGAAGGCGGATGATGAGGAGGAGGTTAGAGGCCGAGGTGCAAGGGACCTAGGAAGAGAGAAAGTTGGGGTGCCAGTCGAACAGCAGGTCTCGACAAGACTGTTGATTCCTTGGTAAGGAGAGAGAAGAACAAGAATAGCGAAAGTAGGGAGAAGTGAAAGGGGAACAAAACGAGTGTCGAGCACGAACATTCAATTTTCGGTAAGGAGTGAGAGGAGTGGGAAGAAGGGCAGGGACCGGGGTCATTTTTGGGTGTAGATTTCCCAAAATGGTCAAAGGGGGGGTCGCGCTAAGTTTAATGAGTTCAGTCAGGGATTCTGCAGAATTGGCTGCAAGAGCAAAGGCACGAGAGTAGTATGTACTGGAGCTGCTTATTCAAATAAGGCAGGGATCATGTCGGTGTGTTACTGGCTACTGGTTGCTGTTGTGTTGTGCCCGCGGGTGTGTACCTGCGCCTCAATCCCTTTCAATATCTGTGACAGGTACCACAACCTCCTACCTGTATATAGATATATATATACTTGCATACATGTATGTATGTATTAACCAACCCACCTTAACCTGTAGGTAACTTCATCGATGTCGACCGCATTGCTTGTAGCACTACTATTTGGGGCACCTATCCCTAACCACCTAGGTAGGTTAGGTGCTCATCAGATGGCACGCTATGCATATTCGTCCTGCTAAGGGGTCAGGCCCCACCCCTTACATACATCTGCCGGATTACTCGCTATTAGGCCGTGTAATCTGCGCTTGCCAGCTGTAAGCTACATAGGCAGATAGGTAACGGTAACGAGGAGATGGACAAAGCCGGGTCGGTTGGGACGGGACGGATGAATTGAATTTTTCATTACACCATCGGCGCCGAGTATAAGGTTAATTTTATATCGACTTCAAGTAAGATAACGTCTCAACCAACTCTCTTATGTGGTCCAGACTCCATCCAGTCAAAGGTAGGTAGTGGGTGTGTAACTTGAAATCAATACTAAATATGGGGTAGCCCCCCTTATATGTGCCAAGCCGACTCACCGCGCTCCGTGTCATTCAATCCTCCTCCACCAAACTTCCTAGCCGCTAGTTACTGCATAAGAAGTACTGGAGTCCCCCTTCTCCTGTCCTCAGCCAACAAAAATTGGTGACATCTTCGTTCATTGGCTCTCTCCCCACCAGAGATTAGCCACCCATCTAGCAACCCATCATGGACATGCCTCGCCCGCTAGTCAATGAGGGCTGGGCCGTATCCGGCAAAGACCGTCGCGTCGATATGTGTGATATGCCTGGCACGACGAGAGGGTCCAGCCAGACGCGTTCAACCTACAGTACCTTACCTAGTGGGCCTTGGGCACAACTCACAACGTGGTTTGATGCCGGATGTAGCGGGGAATAGCGGGCCCGTCAGAAGCTACGTAGGGGAATGTCGCGATACCTATCCTCCAAGACAGACGGGTACGCTTTCCTCTATCGGTCGGTTTTGGAAGTGTGTATAAATCTTTTCAGCCGGTCCGCCCGATATCACAAGCGGGAGCTCTTCGCTAACTCGCACCTTGCTTCGCGGAATGTGCGGCAGGGCCGGGCTAAAATTCGAGTGGACTCCTCCGCATGGAGATGTTTTCCAGGCCGTTTTTTCTCGCCTAAAGAAGATTAGAGCACCTTCCACTAAGAAAAAAGGGTCCTGTGCAAGTTACGATATCGGGCACTAAGAAAATATGGCTGAGGCTCCTCACTGCGTTCAGGAAGCTTTGCGCCCGGAATGGCGTTTATATTGACATTTTATCCCTACAGGCCTCAAGTATTTGGTTCGAGGTTACTCGGAAATGCTTCGCTTTCCAGCATACAGCTCGTCGATTAGTCATCTTGAGCTTTATTCCGTTATGGAGCCCGGGGTGACTCCAGCATTTTGATCAGGGCTCCCAACGCCGCGAAGCTATTGGCTCACTCCAGAATCCTAAGGGGCACTGGGCAGTTCAACGAGCGGTGTCGGTATCGAAGCCGGCAGGGTTACACCGCTCATGACCTAGAGCCCTATTGTGCATATCACCATCACCAAAGATCATCCGCGCCTGAGCCTAGGGTAACCAGGCTATTGTGTAATGGATATAGAGCCATCTTCAGTGACCAAGGGGGGAAGATATCGTCTACTCCCGCTGGCCTGTTAGGTTTCCGATCTATCAGAGGGCTCACGTGTCCTTCGCCCGGCTCACTTTAACCGGCGCGTAGGCGGGTGAGGCGCAAATAGTGGCTAGATATATTAGAAACAACGCCGTACAAAGAAAGCTCGTGGGGAAGCATATCGTCCAGAAGGGGACCAGAAAATTCAGTATTCGCCTTCCGTGTGCAGTCGTGGCGTCCACTCGCCCAATTAGAAGCCATCGCAACACCCAATTCCGAATCCGGCAAACTCGGTTACCGTAGAACCCAATCACAGCTCATCCTTGATACGCCTCTCTTCGTCATCCTCCTCCCTCGTTCTCGTCCCCCCCATGTCGACGAGCCCCCTCTTGACCATGCTGCTGAGGATCTCGAACACGACCTGGGCGGCCGCGAGGGCCGTCGCCTCGCCGCCCCCGCCGTCGTAGGCGGGCGCGACCTCCACGACGTCTGCGCCGACGAGGTTGAGGCCCTCGACCGCGCGGAGCACGCGGATGAGCTCGCGCGTCGTCCAGCCGCCGGGCTCGGGCGTGCCGGTGCCGGGGGCGAAGGCCGGGTCCAGCACGTCGATGTCCACCGACAGGTAGACGGGGTCGTCGTTGTCGGCGCCGCCGAGCGCGTCCATGATGCGCGCCGCGACGTCCGCCGGCCCGCCGAGGTCGTCCACGTCGTCGGCCGCGATGCGCACCCAGCCCTGCGCCGAGTCGTCCTCGTAGTCGCCGAAGTCGTCGCCGGACAGCCGCGTGCGCAGGCCCGCGTGGACCGAGGGCCTGCTCGCGTTGTTGGCCAGCAGGCCCTCTTCGCCGGCGAGCCAGAACACCGAGCCGTGGTTGAAGCGCGCCTGCTCCGAGGCCCAGGCGCTCGGGTACTTGGCCGGGTGCCAGGTGTCGAGGTGGGCGTCGAAGTGGAGGACGCGGAGCGGCCTGCCGTGGATCCGGCGCAGGGCCCTCAGTGCCGGCAGTGCGAGGCTGTGGTCGCCGCCGAGCGTGACGAGCCTGGGCCTTTGCTGCGAGTAAGCCGGGGCCGGCGACGCCGGGTCGCGCGTCCCGAGCTCCTCGAACGCCGCCGTCATCTGCCGCAGCGCCACCGCGTTGTCCATCGGCGTCACGGGGATGTCGCCGCAGTCCAGGATGCGCGCCCAGCTCCGGTACGGGTTGATGCCCGCGCGGGGGTTGAAGCCCCGGAAGGACGTCTGCCGCGCGGACGCGGCGCGGATGGCCCTGGGCCCGAACCGGGCGCCTTATGAGGCTTAGTCAGTTAGGTGTTACGAAAACAAAGACGACCAGGGGCGTATGGATTCAGTGGCAAGATTGCCGTCTGGCTATGGCGACTGACTGACTAGTCGTTAACCCCTAAGACGGCATGGGAATGGTAAGACGTACCAGGGCGGTAGCTAACCCCGGTATCGAACGGAGCGCCGATGATGGCGATATCGAACAGTTCGGTCGGCGTAGTCAGGCACTTCACATGATTCAGATGCGCGAAGGTCGAAATGCCCGTGAAACCCCACTAAGAAACGGGACGATTAGAAACAGCTTCCTAACCTCGGCCATCAAGAGAGAGCCTTCCTATCCTTAAGTACTTAGACCTACGCTGCACAGCCCAGACCCGACAAGTTTGTGTGTAACCGCCCAAACATAAAGTCCTCTGTCCGTTCTGGAGGGGCTTTACCTCTTGAAGGTTATGTAGACGTAGGCCGTTTGAATGACACCTAGTTTGAGACCTCACGTAGATAGGCAGATGCTCGGGAGATGGGAAGGGAAGGGTGGCTTACATCGACCCCCCATTTCTCCTCAAGGGCGTCAATCTCATCCTGAGTCCACTCCCTCTGCCTCTGGGGGGAACCGTGATCCCCACAGGCCAGGACAAGAGCGGACGAGACGTAGTAGCCCAAGGTGAGCCAGACGACGTCTCCGGACCTCATGACGACCGCTTCCTGGTTAGGACCGTTACGCTACCTATGGTGCGACGGGTGAGCGCCCAAAACGAAGCGAGGGCAGGAAAGAAAGAAATAAAGAAAAACCTAGGTACGGAACGGCTCCCGGCTTGATTCGAAGGCCTATAAATAATATATTTGTCGAGGACGTACGGGTTTGTCCCTCCCCGCAACTCTGATCCCCGCAAGCCCTAAAGGCTATGATCGACACGTAGGTACGTAGCCGGGGCCGTGGGCAGGCGGCCATTTCGGCGACCCGGCATCGGAAGATAAATGGTGCTCGGGGGCTCGTGATTGGACAATTGGAGTCCCCAGGCTCCGGTCCTCGCATGGTAGCGGGCTTCCGTGCTGTAGATCGCTGAGCTAATCAAACACAAACAACGCCGATCAAGTCGAGGCGTGAGGTTTTATTTATTATTAAGACGGCTTGGTTCGTTCGATATCCCGGCCGGGATGCTCCTTGAAATCAAGCAGATTAAGTATTTATGAGCGCTGCCTGAACCTACACTGCCTTCTTAGTCGAGTACGCAGAGTTTGCTGTTTGGGCTCTCTTATTAGGCCATTTCGCATATACGAGGCATACCTATGTATCTCCTTCCAGAATTGCAGCTTATCCACCTACATAATTACCTAGACATCAGGAACCAATGAAAGTCATACCTCATACGTCAACTCGTTACATGTTTATACGTCGGCTGTGAGACCGTGCTACAGAGCAAGATTAGACAGGAGATCTCTTGGTTTCCCCGTGGTAGAGCAACTAAGTCTTCCCGATCCCATTCTACTAGCCGGGAGTACCGGGATTTAGATGCATATAAATACCCAGAAGAGAACGGGTCTGCGAGACGGACGTCAGTGAAAACTTCCAGAGGCCATGCAGCATACATACACATAGACAACTTTCCTACCAGGCGGTATTAAGACGACTGTAAGTTATAAGGGGAGGCCAGCCACGACAACGACACTACCAAGTTGTGTATCCCCTGATACGATGGATCCAATGGTGCAGCGGGCGAGAGGCTCCTCTTCAGGGCGTTCTCCGGAAGAGCCAGATAGTCGAAGTCAATGGCAGCATATCACTGCAAGTCAATACATAAGTTTGGGGAACCAAAGTCAATTCAATGCACTCCGATCGCCGAAAGATCCTATCGAAAAATCCAGCTTGCGCTCATGTAAATCTCCTCCGACCCTGGCTGAAGGTAGCAACCGAAAGATGGGTTTATGGCGGTGGTGGGTCTGGAGCCCTGTAGGGGGAGAAGTGTCAGACGGCCAAGCCCCCCCGCTTGGTAATACTCCCAATTCACGAGCATTCCCGGCTCACTGGCTCGCCTGGGACGCTTTGGGTTCTGAGGACCCTCAAAGGTCTCGTTTCGTGGCATCGGGCTACATCTGGAGTTATATGTCCTCCCCCAGATACACAGCAGGAAGACCTTCTTCATATAGGCCACTCAGGAGTCTCATCTGCCACTGTTCTCGCAACACACCCCTCGGTCTAATAAATCGCTGATGAAAATGCAGCGGAGGTTGCGAATCTGTAAATACCCCGAAAAAAGTATCTGCATGTGCCCCACGGCCCTATAGTAAGAACGACACCGTGTTCGGCGAAGGGAGATGCATGTCAGAATATTTGGTAGCACCTTAGAGCACCAAGCACTTATGGGGTTTCTTCTTCGGCGCGGGCGGCTCTAGAGCCGCGACGATTGCCTAGATATCCCCGTCAGTCATCTAGAAATTTAGTGGGATAGGTTGCGGTCGTCGGTTTACCTCGTCGAAAACATCCTTTAGCTTGTATTGCGTCAGCGCGCTGCACTCGACGTACTTGACCGCTCCCAACTCCTTGGCCATCCGCTCGCCATCCTCTTTCCGCACTGGCTGCATCTTCTGCTTGGCGAGCTTTTCCCGGACGCTGGGGTCGTCTCTTAAATCTGTCTGGGTGCCAACGATGAGGCAGGGAACGCCAGGACAGTGGTGATGTACCTCGGGGAACCACTTCTCGCGAACGTTCTCGAATGATGCAGGCGACGTAACGCTGAAGCAGACGAGGAAGACATCGGTTTGCGGGTAAGATAGGGGTCTCAGCCGGTCGTAATCTTCTTGTCCAGCGGTATCGAACAGTCCCAGAGTGTACGGCTCATCGCCAATCCTTTTTAAGATATGGTTAGCTCTCGCATGCCATTCGGAAGATATCGTCCTGGACTAGCAGATCACTAGAGACACCGCCTTTTCATTCGGTAGCAGTTCGCAACCAATTCTAGACAATCTCATCGCATAATTATGTGCCGCTTCACAACTCGGGAACTTACATTACTGTAACGGCATAGTTGTCGAAGACTGTAGGGACATATTCCGAGGGGAACTTGTTGGTGGTATAGCTGATAAGGAGGCAAGTCTTGCCGACAGCACCGTCACCGACTACTACGCATCTATATATATCAAACGGATTAGTGATTGGCACGGCGTTTGACCTGTGGAAAGAGATGCTCGGGCTTATGATGGGGAAATGAGGAAAATGTCGCGTCGTCAGCTCCCGGCAAGCTAACCCCAAGGGTGCATCAGAGGTGCATCAAGAGATTCCATGTCACAACGTCTCCAGATAGCTCTAATGGACAAATCGAAGAGACATATGTAATCTACTGGCTAATGCAAAGATGAAAAATAGGTGACGTCTTACTTGATCGTTGCGACCACCATTTTGTCCTATTGAGCCACTCCTTCCAAGGAGCGGACGCTTGGTGACGGTATCCCTGCAGAAATAGAAGTTGCTTGGAATCGTTATCGCGTCTCGTCTTACAGTGATATAGGTCGTATCGAGAAGGTCACTCGCAGGCGGCTCTTGGTGGAGGTCTCAGGAATAAGCTGGGGGGGTATGATGGGGTCGGGCTGTCTCAAAACCCTGGAGTCAAGGTGAAATCGTCAAGGTGAGGGCGAGGGCGAGGGTGATTGTCGGTGATGGATGATCGGCGGCACCAATGGAGAGAGGTTTGAGAGCGAGAGGTGCGACGAATTATCGCCCGTTGGAGGTGATCGTGGTAAAATGCGGTCGAAGCTGAAGGCGTGGGCCGAGTATAATAAATGTAGGACACCGGAATGAAAAAGGGAAAGAAGAGAGAAGAAGTCGGGAGCTGTTGTTTGGTGACGCAGGTTAGGTACTCCTAGTAGAGTAGAAAACAGGCGCAGGAGCAGTAGTCTAGGTGGTGGGTGCATTCAAATAGCGGTGCCTATTGTACCGCTCCGAATGCACCTAGGTGCGGCGAATGAGAAACTTAGGGGGACGGGGAAATATCCAAGGCGCCCTAAAATACCAATAGTACATACATACCCTGTAGGTGCGCACATACTAGGTATACCAGATAGGAGGTACCGAAGGTAGAGGCAGAAGGTACCTGCCCGTGATCTTGATTGGTTGATTCGGGGTGGGTCCTGAATCTAACTACTGAGTGCTATCCCGCCCACCTAGGTAGATAAGGTCCAACTAACCCCTAAAATTACGCCCGTGAGAGGAAGTGGTTGAATGATCAAGTGAGACGTAACTAGTAGATGAAATGGGTTAGGCACATGAAGGTACTCCGGTTGATCAAGTATCACTGGCAACTAAATGGGGAAATTTCAATGCCGGTCCCTCCCCAGACTTGCTTAGCGACATAGGCAACCAAGCAACGTGATATCGATAAAACATAAGTCGACTGCCATGGTTATTGAAATGAGATGGTCACTTTTTTTCAGCGTATTTATTATTTTGCCCAATAGCCAATAATATGCTCATATCAAGTAGGAGAAAACCGTCCGAAAGTTCACCGGCCGGCGTCGCTGCTTTCTTCCTCTTCAGAAAACCTTGGGGACATTGATTATACGCAGTACGTGATATACTACCGTAACTTAAGTATGTAGTTGGAGATGGCCCTCTACTGATGGTAATTAGCGGGAACCGTTGGTCGGGATAACTGGGTATTGAGCAACCCGTGCATCTAATATCCACCAAGCTTTACCAAAGGGAACGACTCCGGACGGACGGGTGCCGATCGGATTCCTGTCGCCAACTACATGCCATTGCGCTCCTTATTATTAGTAAAGCAACCCCTCTGCGGGAGACGCATAAAGACTCCCATGCCAGTCAGCATGTGAAGCGCTACGCTTTCTCTCTACAAGGCCGTACCTCCACTCCAGCCCCTCAACTTCGACGCAGCTGCACCGTATGCCACCACAGCAAAACAGCCTATGGTGATTGGTGGGTACGTCTCCGATGAAGCCGGAGTCTTACTGTGATGTACCAGCATGAAATAGTCAGACGCCAGACAAGCTACACATCGCGATGTGTTGGGAAGGTGTTCGAAGCGGGTACTCCTAGAGCCACCAAGACTTCGCAAGCTATGTACTATCCTACCTGTGACATAACTTGCAGCCCTTTGGAGGACATGGATGAACACCAAAGGGTCTACTGTTATGGCAAGCAGTACGATGGCTGGGCCGGAGGCACTGCATTGCCCACTGGACAGCACGCACATCGCGAAGTTCTCACTATTGACCAAAAGCAATCATTCCTTAATAGGTTCTCTAAGCCATAAGTCGCTCCAAGGAGTGCAACTAGCATCTATCCTATGTAATAGCGGTCTCCTCCCTTAGAGTTGGTCCACGAACGGCCTTATCATCAGCTCTCATGGACAACGCAACAGCGAAAAAATCAACCATCCTGTAAATACAGCGATACCGCTAGCATGCTCTGCATAGGAAGAAGGCTCGAATGTCGTCCTACCGGTGCTAGTTCGTCTCCTGAATACGTCTATGGTCGACGGTGAACCCAACTTAGAACGCATTAAATAGAGTCTCCCTCTTGAAGTCGGGACTCACTGTCATCGATCTCTCGGGATATCGCCGCAGTTAGATTGACCACCCCGAATCGTTAATCGTACCACCCCTAAACGCTCTTTGGCAACCCCAACCCGAATTGTCATATCCCCCACACACAAACTAAGTGGGCCTGTGGGCTCTCGCTATACTCCCGCTAATTAGTACCCAAAACGTCACCATTTATATCGAGAGCGTTTATTATATGCTTATCAATATAATCTTGCGAATTCCATTAAACAAATTTTAATATATGTAAAATTGAGTGACTTGACGCAAACGTTATATCGTAACCTTTTTCAAGTGCTTAGGCTATAGCATAGTTGTGTATGACAAGCTGCCTGTTAACGAAAACACCTACCCTAACCTGGCTACCACCTAGTTGTAGGATTGCAAGAAGAGTTTAGGGGTGTGGTACGATTAACGATTCGGGGTGGTCAATCTAACTGCGGCGCGGGATTTGTCATTTCATCCCTGTTCGCACGGGGTAGTGTTCAAGTGGATGTCAGGGAAAGATCTATATTCAGTACACATGAGACGGATGACATAATGGTCCACTATGCTTCGCTCCATGTCAAAAGGCAAGGCCTTTGAGACCCAGAGCATTGGAATTTCTAGTTTTTGTGACGTCTCGCCCAGTCTATACTTTATCTTACTCCCGTTACTAGGTACCGATGACGCGGTTCGGGGCTTCATCCGTGCTGACGTATTTTTCCTTCTTCCCTTTCCCCTTTGCGTAACCTCTCCAGATTCCAGAACACCAGATTTACTCACCTATTCTAAACACATTGGACGCTATCGACAGGAGCTGCAAGGCGGTTTCTTACAACTGCTTGTTACGGAGGGATTGCGGCTGCTAAATTAGGCATCCCTCCTTTCCGGATAGGGTTAGGAAACACCTTCCAAACATTACTGGTGGCTTGCGTCACAGCCATCAGCCCCGTTTCGTCTTTACTGCTTGCGCTTCGAAAAGGAGTCTAATTCGACCTCCCCTCCAACATCCCATCAGACCCCAAGCCACGGAAGGGTCAAAGGTAAACCTGTGAAGGCGGAGGCGCCTTTAAGAGTAGATTCGGGGCATCGCGGATGGTGATTTCGGAACCATGGCCAACACCGACGCCGCCATCGACGCTCTCCTGGAGAGGTACCTGTACCTCCTGCACGAGTACACGGCGCTCAGGGAGCAGCTCAACGCCCTGCAGGCGGGCATGTACCGGGACATCGCCAGGGCGAACTTCGCCGCCGAGCGCGGGATGCGGTACGGCTGGGACCACTACGACGAGCGGATGCGGGCGTCGCGCAGGGTAGCCATCACCACGGCGACCAGCACCACCGCCGACGACGGCGCGGATGCGCCCGCGCCCGCGCCCACCACCAGCTTCGAAACCGTCGCCCGGGGAGAAGACGAGGAGCCGGGTGCGACGCCGCCTACGCCCGCGCCCGCGCCGTCCCCGGGGGCTCCTCCCGAAACAGCCGCGGGCGCCTCCTCCTCGGAGGGTGGTGCCACCGAGGCTGCGGAGGAGGTGAAGAACGACGGGCCCGGGGCTGCGGAGGATGCCGCCAAACCTCACCACCCGGAGGAGAAGGAGCAGACGCGAAGAAGGGACCCCCTGAGATGGTTCGGGCTCCTGACGCCCATGGCCCTGCGACAGGCCCAGGCGCAGAGCATACGGGCCGTCGAGCAGGTCATCCCCAGGCTGGTATCCGTCAGCGCCGAGATGGCGCAGGTCGAGATCGAGGTCCGCAGGGCTCGCAAGAAGCGCGCGAAGGCCGAGATCGCGGCGTCGAGGAAGGAGCGCGAGGAGTCTCTAGGGAGCGAGGGGATAGCGGCGTGATCGATATTTAAAAGCCCGCCTGTTTTTATGGCACGCCCAAGAAGACGCCACAGCTACGGTCTTGGTTCCGGATACGTCCTGGACCTTCAGCCATTCCGACGTGTGCACACGTAGCCCGCTCCTAACTCCGTCACTATATTACTGGTCGTCAATGGTACCGAGAACCCTGCAATAAATAAATATCACTCCCGGGGGATGAGAAGGCTGGCACAGGATATTGATCAAGGGCCTAGCGGGGATGACTCGGGTGTCGATGTTGTACCCCATATTGTCGAGCTGGTTGAGAAGATGGCCATGTCAGCAGGCCGATGTTCTCCGGCCACGAAGCTTCAATCGCACAACGACGATGGGTCGGCCATGCCCTGGTCTATAGGAAACCCCCCCACACACAAATCTTTCACCATCTTATTAGTGGTTGAGTTATCTTCCTAACACTGCGTGCTTCGTACAACCTCGGGCATAGTGTTCAAATTGGCGCTAGATGAAGCAAAATACTCCCATTTAGTTTTGTGTGGCGACGGTTGACCCTATTCAGTACTCGACTTGGAAGGGAGATGGCTCTCAGGGACGTTAGGTGAACTACATCTGCCTTAAGTACCTGTGTGGCGAGCTTACAGCGTAACTCTCGGCAACGCTACCGCTATGGTGTGCCTTTTGGAACGGACGAAACCAGAACGCGTGATCCATCTCGCGCGCCGTAGCCATGATTCGGGACTTCAAGACGGAATGCTGCTAACACAAATGAACTGATCTCTAATTATAACATTGTCTATTTATATAGGCAAAAGTTGATAATATACACACTTCCAATCCGTCTTCAACACCACAAGGCAGTATTAGACTATAACCCCCCTTATAACATATCACGCGATAGCTATAACCTACGGTTGCCGAACTAGGTATGCGGACACATACAAGTAAGTGGCGTACACGAGTAGATATGTCGTGTTATACTATACGCTCAAGCATACGCAGCCCAGCCTAGTGTTAAACCGTCAGCCTAAAAAACCATTCCAAAATAATGAGAAACAAATAAGAGCGCGCGGCAGAAAGGCTTACCGGAATACAGCACCGCCAGGTTCTTCTCGTCTGTGGCCTGGTTGATGAGGTCGTTGACCGTGGCCGTGACGCTCAGGGTCTTGCTGAGCTTCTTGCGCACGACCTCGAGGGCCCTGTCGGCCTCACTAGGTTCGTTCACGACGCCGGCGCCCGCACCGGCGGCGCCCCCGCCCTTCCTCCTCCCGGCGGCGGCGTCGACGTCGCTCTCGACGTCGCCGGCCGCGTCGTCGTCGCGCCGCGTGTCCTGGAGCTTGGCCATGCGCACGGGGCTGATGGACCACGAGTACAGGGGGTCGTAGCGCAGGACGTCGAGGATGGTCATGATGGAGTACGTCTCCTCGCGCAGCGCGTCGAGCGTGAACTCGCAGCAGCGCCGGAAGACGCCCTCGGTCTTGGTGACGCCCATGCCGTCGGCGATGTCCCGCGTGAGGCGGAACGGCACGAGCTCGGGGACCGGCAGCACGCGACCCATCTCGAATGCCACGCCCAGATCGATGTGCACCACCTCGCCCGTCTTGGAGTCGAGTAGGATGTTGTGCCCGTGGCGGTCGCCGAGGCCCAGCACGTGACCGAGGATCGAGATGGCGGCCGTGGTCCGGGTATACGCGGTACGCTTCGCGAACCAGTCGTCCGGGTCCACGAAATATTCCATGAAGAAGTACCGCATCACGGGCTGGAATCGTTCCGTGACTCTCTTGTAAGTGGCAAGACGAGTCTCGGTGGACTTGTTCTGTACCTGCGAAATCTCCTTGCGGCACTGGGATCCTTTGAGGTCCTTCGGGTGATACCTCTCGTGAGCCGGCATCAGATATTCGTGAAGCGGTATAGTGTTCGGCACGAACTCGATGAGACCTGAAGCGGACGTCAAAGGCAAGACCTTGTACGTTCTGATGCCGAGGCTGCGCTGCTGGGTAGACCGGTGGCGCTTCAACACAGACGACACAGCAGCGAACACTTGCTCCATGATTGCGTCTTGGCGGAGATCATCGTTTCCTCCTTTCACCAGCTGCTTATAACGTCCGCCGTTACTGCCAACTACCGTGATAATCTTTGGCGCACTGACGCCTGAAGCTATCGTCATGTTGGGCTCAATCTTAGTTATATATGGGATATGCGAATAGTCGCGGTCCACCGACAGTTCGATCTGCATTGTAGGAGGCGGGATGCGATGTCGAGCCAGCTCGGTAGAAAGCCTATGACCGGCACTGGAGGATTGGACTGCGATCTTTTGGCCTGCCTTATAGCGCGAAGGATCTCGGTCCACCGCCAACGCATGATACGCTTTGCTAGTCTTGTCGAGTGCCGTCCAGAGAGCAGCTGACGATTCGGTCTGAGCTAGTCTCTTGCCGACTTTCTCGGTGGCCTTCTGACGGAGGACAGCAACATCGTCCTTCAAGTTCGTACGTGCTTTGGCGCCTGACCAAATCGAATACATTCCGTGGTAGGGATGATCAACGCATATCCGATATACGAGGTCGATGAGTAGCTTTTGGAAGAGGTTATTTTGATCAAGGAGTCGAGACGTTAGCTGGTTCATGAGCAGTGCGAACTTGCGGGTGGGAACTTTGTCGAGGTACTTGCGGACGGCTTCATTCGTCGGGTCTTCCCCAGACCTCTCTAGCCATAAGGCCGTGAATCTCAGCGTGTCATTATTGTGCTCATCGGAGGCAACGAGGGCAAGGAGGTAATTTTCCAGACTGAGCCGAACAAATTCACTGCGGCTTTGTTCGACCCGTCGGAGTTCCTGCTCATCGAGGTCCAACCATTGCTTAGCTTTTGCAAGGTGACTCTGATACTTGTTCCTGACCTGCGAGTCCTTGGCGGTGGAGATGAGTCCTCTGAGCTGGGTTACCTCATCGCTCTTTCCCTTTCTCAGATGCTGCAAACGAGCCAGATCCTCGAGGCTATCGGAGTTCTGGAGTTGTTCATCACAGAACATGGCAAACTGATGATATACCTTACCAGCTTCCTGGCCTTCAGTCCTGCCCCTTAACTCCTTCAGCGCAGGCTGCAAGTAGTTCTTTTGGATGCTCTCTGGTTTTTCTAGCCTCGCGACAGAAATTTGATGGCCTATCTTCGCGAGCAGGTCGGAGCGGCTCACGGGTATGCTCTGTTTCTTCAGGTTTGGATCTCCGTCTACGGCCTGGAGCATATGGATCGACGACATCATCTCGCCATGATCCCACAACGAGTTCGCGGCCTCTATCTTCACCGCGGTATCAAGATGCAAACCGAGGTCCGCACATGGCTGGATGAGGTCTGTTAGCGTCGTCGCGACGTTCAAGGATTCCTGTGTTGCTTGATGGTATCGATAAATCCCTGATGATAATATCATTGACTGCACTTCAAGTAACCGAGTCTCTGGATGCTTCACGCTAGAAGAACTGCGAAGGCCGGAGTTCTGAGTGAGTAGGCTCAGAGTTGTCTCTCGACAGGACAAGATCTGGCTGACTTCATCATATCTGCGCACAGTCAGCTGTTGGTCCTCAAACGGTGGGTATGGGCGCTAACCTTCCGGATTTCATCCACCCCGAGCGACTACTAAAAGTTGACAGTAATTCAGTTAGTTGAGCCGAGTCGGAAGCACTCAGCGCATCATCGAATTCCGTGAGCGCTGCTACCGCGCCGAGACTATGGCGAAGACGGTTGGGACCGAGATCCACCCTGACTAGGTTGCGTACGGTCTGGCTAAACCCGGTATATATTGCTTTCCTTGCCTCGTCCAAGTCGGTAGCTTGGTAGCATCTCTGATACGCCTTGTACAACATCACAGATGGATTGTCGGTGGTCGTCGGTGCTGGTAGGTTCCAAATTTCGAGTCTCCTAGCTGTATTGAAGGTGCTGTCGACGGCCGCTAGCGATCCGTCCAGTCTCTGTTGGGTTTGAAGTAAGGAATGCGATAGTCCTGATAAACCAAGGTTGTTCAAACTACCCACTAATGCCTGACTGTCTATATTCGCGGCTTGGGTGTCTCTCCTCCGAATGTGGCTGTCGTATTGAGCACCGCGGAAGGCGAGACTTTTGCTCCCATCTTTCTCATACTCTAGCCGAGCAAGAACATTGCTGAGGCTCGACGTTTGGCTGAGGCCATAGTATGTGTCCGGGTCGTCGATGTTCTCGAATATATTCATAAGCAAGTCCGTAGATTCCTGGGCTCGGATGGCGGATGAGCGTCGAGACGCGCGTGATATCTCGCTGTTGGCTAGCTCCACGAACAAGAGGGCCGTCTTAAACATTCCGCATTTTGTGGCAGCCGCTGCAACAGACGCGAGATCAATATCAAGCCATTGTGCTCTGTCGGCGATAGATCTCTCCCCTGGCAGTCGCTGAGTCCTAAGATAGAGGATAGCGTTCATCAATAGGGTCATGTTTTCAACAGCGACTTGCGAATCAAGTTGAAACCATGCCTGAAGTGCTGTAGATAGCCTTCGTCGGACCCACTGATGACCCTCTCGCTCGAACAGTAGGACTATATGGAGGATGTAAGGAAAGGCTTTTTGTGCGAAGCCTATGATGGTGTCTAGTATTGGTGACAATGCGTGGAGTATGATGCTCGCGGGAAATGCCTGAACGAGATACACGGTGATATGTTGAGCCCATTTCGCGTCCTCGAATGCCTCTTTCGAGAAGACTTGGTCCTCTAACACAGGTGTTACCGGGAGATTGTCCGACGGGGGTGCTCTGTATGGCGCCCAGTCAGATGCAACAAGAATCTGGTCGGAAAGGACCTTTTGACACGCAGCTAACAAGTCATTGACATCTTCACTGGTGGCTTCCGAAATGATAGTCCTCAACGCAGATTCCGCTAGTCCGGAAGTACGACCATCGCTTTCAGTGGTCAGGGATTGTAGCAGATTCAGTATGCCCTGTTCGGATGCAAATTCCCCCAACGATGCTTTGCGAAGCTGGGATAATTCAGACTCTCGAAGCAGATCCTGGTCGATGTACCCAGAGGCCGCAAAGGCCCTGCCCACGACTCGCCCTGCCCAGGCCAAGTATTCGACACTCAGCCCTTCAGCTTGGCAACTTCTCCAGACGGCAGTAGCCAATTCCTTGGCACTTTGGTCGGACCCGACGACATCGACAGTCACGGATGCCGGGATCTGAAATTTACCACAGAGCATCTCCATAGCCAACCTGCGTGATGGTTCATTTAGAAGATGCAAACCGCTAATCTCGTCTTGGAATATCGCTAGGAGCAATCTACTTTCATGCGTATCCCTTTCGGCGTTGCCAGATGTGCGGATGTTTGCTGCAGACTGCGTAATGGTCCTGAAGGCATCCCGTTGCGTGTTACTTTTCAGTAACGGGGACTCATAGTCATCAAGATACTTCCTGAACCAAGTATGGAACTGTTGTGCCTTGCTCATGGTGGCCTTGAACTGGCTTTCCTGGGTCGTGCTGGATTGACTGGTCTCGAAGAAGACCCTTAGAGAGGCGAGTGTGGACAAGGCATATCCTGCGACGAACGAAGGCGATCGGGATAGTTCGCTTGAACCTCTAGTCAGGAGATAACGGCTCAGCCCGAGAGCGTCGTCTGCACATTCTGAGTTCGTGACGAGCGGCCGTATAGAATGCAGAAGCATCTCCAACGGGTACGACTCGAGTGCATGGGGGCCTGCCAAGCATACCAGTACCCGGATTTTGCGCAGAACAGCACAGCTATGCAAAGGGCCTAGTGCATGGTGGATGCCATTGAAGAGTCTCCTGGCGACGGCAGCAACAAGTGCCGGGGTCCATAACGATGGCATCTCATACTCTGTTCGGCTGCAGAGGAGGGATATTTCTCTGGTAAGGTATTTGGCTCGGAACATCGGTTGCTGATTTGGTAAGAGCACGACATCCGAATGGCCGCATTCCTTGATCTCCCCCATAATCTTAGCCGCATACGTGAAAGCCTCATCTTTGGCCCAAGAATTCTCAACAGGGCTCTCCTGGTCGATCAAGCTGAAGAAGAGCCCTATGATATCGACGAAATTGATGTATATACGTTCAACGAACGTTTCACGTCCAAGTATTTTCCATACCCGGCTTTCGCCGCTCTGGTAGTGCTCGGTCTTTGGTATGCTGATATCATGCGCCATGCTGTACGCGATAACTTTCGAGAAGTTATCCACGAGAAGCTGCTTTAAGTCAACACCAAGCAAGGCAGCCACATCTGCCATTGAGCTTTCTTGGCCTCGCATGACCATCAGAGCTATAACCTCAGACTGCGCGCGTTCCAGTAGTTCCTCAAGTCGGTCAAAGCCGAATATCTCAAACGGAGTGGTCTCAACCGAGTACTTGTCGAGCCAGGTATAAATTAACTGCGGCGCAAACAAGTCGAACAACATCCGGGGATTATCGAGTTTCAAAGAGTCGGACACTTTCCTTAGGCAATGTGTTGCGTGTGGCTTGGACGCCGCGATATTACCGGGCGTCTCGAAGATATGGTACACACATCTGCGCAAAAGCGTTGGCCACTCCCGAGCCAGCTCTGCCAGCACAAAGAGTCGTAAGGCTATACCCTCAACGAAATCACTGTCGATTGGAAGCCGCTTAAGCACGTCGACAAACACCTCGTCGTGGATTTTCAGGATATAGCGGCCGAACATTGTCGGCAATCGGCTCCCAATGTAGAACTTGACGGGTATACTGCCGTTCTCCAGTATGTTGAGCAGGGAGGCTGTGGCAGTAGGCATTTTCAAACTTTCCAGGAATCTCCCATTAGCTTGAGTGAGATGGAGTAATAGACACGAGAGCGACATTTGGACCTTAGGCGAAAGCAAGTTATTCGATAGCCCCGCCTTGAGGAAGTAGGAGTACAGATCGCCCACTGGCGAGCAGAGTTCGCTTTGCCCGTCGGACCACATTGGCATGAATCCATCCATGAGGTCAAGGCATAGGTCCAGGGCGACTTCACAGCTCGTGAACGCTGCTCGGCCAATTAGAGACCCGACTCTTTCGATTACCCTAATAGCATCGTCTGGGTTGATTGTCAAGTCTGAACTGAACAGTTCCTTCATGAAGTAACGACAGGATAGAATTTCTTCATCTGAAGCTGTCAAGAAGTCGTCAAGAAAGGAGGGCGGTACAAGCCCTACCTGGCCTCGGTCTTGAAACAAGATATCCATCAGATGTAATCTCTGTGTTGTCTCCACGTAGAACGAGGATGCGTTGAAGAATGACGTCGAGTCCCGCCGAGAAACTTCGATGGTGTCTGATGTCGGCTTTGAACGACTCTTCTCCGCTCTAACTCCGTCATCTATATCCATGAAATCTTCGTGGTGACTAGACGACTGTGAGCTTGCTCGCTTACGCAATGCCGCAGACGATTCGGAGAATAATCGGTGAAGATATGACCATTCTTTCGTGAGTTGGGCAAGGTCCGTACTTGTGAGACGTGGTAGATAGGGACGCATCGTCGTTAGCAGACGCTCATACAAGCTGTCATTTTCAGTCGCTAACAAGATCGCCTCAGCTACGCGTTCAAACACCCTAAACAGTCTCTGCTCAAGCTCGCCCGACTGTCGGGAGTTCACCTCGATCAACTGAGGAAGAATGAAGCAGCCAAAGATCAGGCAGTAGAGTGTGCTTTGAAGCCTTTCTGGTGTGATATGGGATGAACCATCCCCTCGCCGGAGCCATGTATCACACACAGCTTCGACCTCCTCGAGTTTCGGGAGAAAGAGCTCCGATACTAGCTTTTTCGTAGCATGCGTGTTAGAGGCGTCAGTAACCTGCATGGCCGAAGCTATGACTGTAGCTTGTCCAGTGGAAGGGGCGGGAGCCACCGCCGCTCCACCATCAAGCAAGAGTAAGTATCTCACAATCTCTTCGCGTTCCTGAAACGAACTCCATCCTTGTCCGATGAGGCCCGCGATGGCTTGGGGCCATTCTGGAAGTTGGAGCTCAGCATGCCCAAATGCAGACCGCATTAAATTTACAGCTTCCAATGGTCTCGCATGCGCAGAATAGGTAGAGATAAATGAGGCATCGGCTTCCAAAGACGGTATAGTCAGTCCTGGGACTCGCAACGTTATCACTCGACGTCCACTTACCGGGATCCCACCTGAGGAACATCCAGCGGACTACGTGGTTGCATGTGGCATAACTGGCACTCGGGAGTTGGTAATTGAGGAGGTGAAGGAGTTTCGTCATGAACAAGAGCGACGAGTCGACAACGACAGCGGGCCCATTGACGTCGGCAGTGGTAATCATAGCATTGACGTCGTCGGCAATGTCACGGTAAGGCAGTAGGTCATTCGTCAGGACTGAATACAATAGAAGGGACGAAGCCCTGCAAGTCCCTGTCATACTAACAGAGCGGGCTGCGAACTGCCATGATTGCTTCCATAGCCCAGATAGCTCGCGGGCTTTGGCTGCTTGTTGGAACGTAAGACTATTGACCTACCTTAGTTGAAGGTCACGAGCTTCATTGGTGAGAGACTTACCTTGCACATGCGATTAAGGCCCAATTCGATATCTTGTTATTCTTGTGGCTGGTCAAGCCTATCAGGAACTGTAAAAGCTCCAACACCTCATCCGTCTCTACTCTCACGCAAGAAATAAAATAAGGCACGACCTGTAAGGCCGTATGCTGTATAGTGCCGTCGATGGAACGTAGTTTCTGTCGAAGCCTACTGGAGCCGGATGCTACACGATTTCTTTTCCGTGGCCGCTCGTCATCGGCAGAGGCTTGAACAGGCGACGAAGATTTCCGAACCAAACCTTCAAGCAGCGCAAGTATTTGCACAACTGCCCATTTTTTCTCCGCTTCGATACTAAAGGAGCGTAGGCTGAACGCTTCCAGCGAGAATATTGAGTTCGCCTTTGGCGACGTGGAGTATGCTAAGTCGTCCTGTTGAAGCTGGGCGCGATCTTCTCGCCTAGAATATTCCGACCAGAGCGTGTCAGCTAGGCTTTCGACGTGGTCGAGGACGGAGGTATCGCTTCCTTGCTTAACAATAGCCTCAAGCTGCAGATGACTATTGTATACGACATTAAGCATCTCATTTCGGACACCGTTGAGTAAGGCGTCATCCTCGGATGCGCTCCTAGCTTGCCACCAGTAGCTGATTAAAGGTAGCGAATCTATGGCTAGAGAGCTAGCCTGCATAGAATCCTCCGTCTGGGTTAAGACGAGAAGCGCGTTGATTACGCTAAAAGCAAGCTGGTGTAGCTGATTTATACCCCAAGACCGGAGCTGCAACACTTGGAGCATAGCAGACGAGATCTCTGTCGAGCGCTGGAGAAGGGGAGCATTAGAAGCATGGGAGAGGGAGACGAGACACTGCACCAGATCCTGGAGATGGGTACGATATACTCGACTGCCGCTGCGCTGCGACGAGCTTGCGGTAGAGGTGAGAGTCGAGGCAGTCAAAGAAATTGCCCCCCTTCCCGTACCAGGCACCGGCGAGGCCCGCGACGGCCCAGAATCACTTTCCCCAGCTTGCACGTACTGGTCAATTACTCTCAGGGTAAAGTCAACACAAGAGAACCAGCCCTCGCTGTCGTATGTCGCCAGAAGCTCCACATTGGGAGCATGACCGAGGAGAGCAACAAGCGCTTTGATGTAGTCTTGAAGGAGCGGCTGTACGAAGTCCTCATTTGGACCAGGTAATGTTTGGATGATATGGTCGACTACGGCCAAGAGGGTCTTCCTCCTGAGCTTGGAGGCGCCATGTTCGACGGCCAAGCGAAGAGCCTCGGCGCACCTGACGAGTCTAGCAGCGGTAAGAGCAGCAGTACTCTTCGCCATCTTCTTGCTGCCATAGTAGGCGCTCTTTTCCGAGACAGCACATTGAAATAGGATTTCTAGGGTCCTGTGATAGGTTTTGTCGTCGAACTTAGACCTGTGGGTGGGTAAGGCTGGCGCCCTTGACGTATACGCGGTTTACTCACAAATCAGAAGCCCTTGTTCTCTTTTTAAAATGGTAGATCAACTCTGTGAGTACTATATTAGACGACTCTGCCTGGAACGTGGCTTATTAGGAAGTTACCATCCAATCCACGGGCGCGATCGGTTTTGCTGCCGCTCTCAATGGAAGCTGTCCTAAGTTTAGCAAACACATTCCCGAGTTTTTGAGGTGTGACATACAGAGTGCTTGTGCCATGCTCATCTCCTTCCCTTGAGGGGCCATCTTGTACGGATACGACCCGGGGCGTCGCTACCGATCTCGTGAACATCTGTTGAAGCGGAGCTGGGGTGCGGTTTTAGAATAAACACGACAGGATGGAAGCATTCAAACGTTGTTCGGCGTTAAATGAGGTGCCATTACCACCCTAAAACGTCGAACCCAGGACGTGTTATTGAAGGATGTGCGACACCCATACACTACAAGTCTAGGATGAACTGGTAAAATCGGATGAGACTTGAATGTAAGGCAGACAAGCGATTACTTGAGGGCAAGGCTGCACGTGCGAATATGAAGGCTTATTTATGACTTTGATGAGAAGAACCCCATTCCTACCTCATGTACTAAGTAAGTACCTAGGGTAGGCTTTCGGGCTTTGACAGTTTGCTGAGAGCCCTAATAGTTGCTCGAGTTTCTCTATGTCTATGTCGAAGTTGCTATGCGTGCATGTCACGTAGGAAAGGAAGATGGTTCATTGCATGACCAGCTTCATTTGTTGGAGTAATAGAATGTAGGTGATCGAAAAAGACGCGTAGGACTAGGTACTTGTAGGGGAGCTAGGTATATGTAGGTGTTTTTACCTACTAGAGCTATAAGGTTAGGTCGACGGCGCTGCACTACGCGCACCTACGTAAGTACTCTAGCAAAGCACCCTAGCTCTATGCATGAATGACCGGGCTGTCTCGAATATCCACACCGCCTTCCAGAATTGGCGTTTTGTTGACTTTCTGCGCCCGGAAACCGACAAGGATTAAATAAGGTGGAAACATTGCTTCTTCGAATTATTGCATGTAAGCCAACGTAGAAGCTGCAAGGCCTCACTCAGGTTGTCAGGACGCAGCCTCTCCCAATTGTGGCGGAAAGGTTCGACATAACTCGAAATTACAACAATACAATTCCACTACACAACCCAACTCTACGAAGACATCTACGCGACATCCAGGCACTTCTCCCTATCCTCACCCGCGTCCCCAGCAACAACGAGACGTAACCCCCATTCTACCTGTAACATCACGAGAACGCATAATCCGAGCTCGCCGCCTGTGGGCCGACTGCGATTGAACCACACACATACGAGAAAACCACCGGCGATCATGCGATAGGATTTGAAAATCAGCACTGACAATGGCGGAAGATGGCATCCTGGAAGCTTTCCAGGCCCTCCATAGAGACCTGACTGCGGTCGTCGAAGCGTTGAAGAGTGACCGTGAGGATCTTGGTCGGAGGCTGCTTGCGGGCCTTCCCCAGAGCCCTACACTGGAAGCTGTAGGTGAGAGATTCAAGGGGCTGTTGGAGAAGGAGGGCCGGAAGAAAGAGAGCCGAGACAGAGTGCTGTCGGGAAAGATCAGTATATCGGACGTGGAATGGAACCTGAATAGAGAATTCCAGGAGATCGCTTTGCAGGTGGCAGATGATCTCGACCTCGACGAGGTCGAAGCAGCCAAGCTCGTCCTGGACTCCGAAGACAACGAGACTGAATATGGGCGCCCACGGAGAGAATGTGCAGTAATCCGTTTTCTCCAGCAGCGCGTATACCTGCTAGATTGTATGCGCTTGCTTCTTGAACTTGTCAAAGAAGAGGACGAGCTTCTCGCAGACGGGGAGGATGATTACCTTGGCCTTCTTGGACAGTTTGTCGATCATAATATTCTCCGGCGAAGCAAGCCTGGTCAGGCGGATCCCGTCGCCAAGGTCAGGTTTATACCGGCATGTATGGCCACGATGGGCGAGATCAGGGCTTGGCTCCAGAAAATTATCGATCAGAAAACCAGTGCCACGGTGTTAGGTCGTTCTGATGATTTACAATTTCAAGAGACTGCCGACTACACTCATGGTAGCTTAGTCCGCCAGCACGAGTTGCTAGCCGTCATCCTCTGCTCCACGATTGAGAAGCACGTCGCAACCAAGGATGACTTTGTCAATTTCATTCGAGCGCTCAAGACAGTCGACAAATATGACTTTTCAACAGGTATGTCTCTGCTATATGTGCTTCCGTAAAGCGTCTTTTCTCGTCGGAGCTGATTGAAGAAGTACATCTTTTCCCTATCCTTGGCACATATATCACCATGTTTGGTTCTACGGAAGGCACCGGCAGCGTCGAGGAAGCAAGACAGTTGAACGAGATCATTTGTCGACAATCTGACGACGACACCCGTCAATTACCATACCTCAACGCAGCAATCAGGGCCTGGTGGATCGCCGAGTATAGCGGGTGGTATATGGAGGGGGCCGCTGGGGACGGTCTGCCGGGAGTGGATCTTGACGCAGGTAAGGTTTAACTCCTTTCACTTCAGGATACGTGACTGATGTACATGTCAGAGGACCAGGAGAGATCCAAGCAGTTCTTCGAAGCCCTAAGGGATGGCGCATTTGACTTCATATTCGCCATCGTGGCGGACCTCAGAACCTCGGAGTGGCAGGACCCTGCGCGAGTCGACATGAGACGGTGGCTACAGAGCAGAACGCCAGCCCTGCCCCAGGAGACTGCGCAATTCAGTGACTTCCTACAAGCCCGTCTGGCAGCTAAGCTGGAGACATTCGTCGATGCTTTCATATCTAACATGCCCGATGTTCTACGGAAGCTGCGCATTGAAGAGGATGAACAGCGACAAATGCGCCAGGCGCAACAGCAGGAGCTCGACTTGGAGAGATTCCTTCTCATCATCGCGTATTCCTATGAAGGCCGTCCAGAAGCTGCAGACGCGTTTTGGTCCGATCCAGAAAGCAACCTCGCTGGATTTCTGCACTGGGCCTCCCGGAGAGCCTCAACACCGCTGGTAACTGCCTTCTGCGAGATGTTGCAGTGCCTATCCGAGGATCCCGAGTCGGCGAAATCCGCTCACAACTTCTTACTTGACGAGGCTCATCATGCCTCGGGGAAAATGAGGCGCTCCTTGTCTCTTACGTGGGCCCAGATCTTCAAGGAGGTGGAGTATTTCGCCAATAAGATCCGAGAGAACCCAGGGGCAACTCAAGGAAACGCCGCTAAAATCGGAAAGTTCACCAACGAGACAGCGGAGGCTGAGCCCGAATCTACGATGATGTTGGAATGCTACCTTCGACTGATGGCCAAGTTGGCTTCACAAAGCGAGGAGGCCCGGAAGTATCTTCTAGACTCGAACGTCGGATTAGTGGAGTTGCTATACCAGCTGATTAGTAGCTTGGTAACGCCCCGACTTAGAGCTTGCGCATTTAGAGCTTTGGGGGCTCTCATGAGCCGGAAAAACTTAGCGGAGGCCCATATCATGTGGCGTTACCTCGAGTCCTGCCTTACGGGGTACTACATTCCTCCGTCTTCAAATAGGACCCTGTCTACGCCACCGCATCCCCCGCCGCCATCTTACTATATGGAGGCACTGTTCCAGTCAATGAGTCCTTACTTTGACGAAACCAGTGCCTTCATCCAGTTTCTGACCGTCCTGACATCATTGCCCGAAACTGAGAGTACTTTGCATGACGACCTCCCGTACCCCGAGGATCTCGGTGCCTTAACTCGAATGCGGCCTGGTATCGAGCCATATATCGACTTTTCCCTTGGCCATGTGTTCGCCCTAAGGACTTCGGAGGCCCAAGATGCTAATCAACAAAGGATTCTCCGATTCTTCTGCCTGGATTTTGCTGTCGCTGCTATTTCCGGCTTCAACGAGGATTTGCTCGTCCTTAATAACGAGACTAACATCAACGTGGATTCGGCCATATCAACGAGAGACCTGGCCACGTACGTCACCCTTCATCCGTTCGCTAGAGTCATGGAGTGGATGTACGACAGCAAGTTCATAAGGTCTCTTCTCGACACAATCCACCAGGACTCTTCGGATATAGGGAAGGCGTCGCCTGATTCGCCGCTTATCCTCAGCATCCTGCGAGCAGTTGAACTTGTCTCTAAGGTCCTAGATCTGCAAGCCACTTATCTCGATCTCGTCCGCCCAATCCTAAAGTCTCAGCCTAGAACTCCGAGTCGCTCGGCTTATATTCCCACCTCGAACGGCGCATTCGGCTCTGTTGAAGATGGTTTATTAACCAGCATGAGCCTGGTATCAGATTTGGGTAACTTTTGCGGCTTAGGTAACGAGGTTCTGACACTGGCTAGCTTGAAGCTTCTGGAGAAAGTAGCAACTTCGCCCCGGATCATCTCGGCTTGGGATCTGGGCACCCAGAATCAGCCTCGCCGTAACAAAGCTATTGTGGCCCTCGAAGAGTTCGGCCAGGCACAAACTATAGCAGCGTCCCTTGCGGCCGAGCTAAAGAAAGCTCTTGACGTACATAGACAGGCTGATGACCCCTCATATCTGGTCAAGATTTATATCATCGACTTCATCTATTCGTGCCTTTCGGCAAACCCAGATCGACCTACGATTGCCCATCTTCTCCTCGGTTTTCAATGCGGAATCAATACGCTCAGTATAGTGCCAGACAGTGCCTTTGACAAAAGGTCGTCATTGTTCCACATGCTGCTGCCACTGATGATAGATGTCCCTTCCACTATCGACGGGAGCCTTTTCTCGCCGTGGTTGATCAACCTGAGATATAAGGCCATGAGGATTTTGAAAATCCTCTGGTGTTCAAAGCTATCCTCGGGAATCGTTCTGGATGAGCTTCGAGAGCATGAGTTTGCCTTCCATCTCTTAGTACAGGGGTTGGTAGTTGAGCGAAACGATGCCTGGGACAAAGAAGTCGCCATGGGCTCCGACTTTCTCACGCAACCGGCAGCCCAAGGTTATATCGATCAGCTATCGATGAGGGCAATGGCGATGGAGTATATCGCTCATGAGCTTTGCAGCGTCTCACGGGGCAATATGCCCACCCTGAAGCGACGGATCTTTGATGCCCTTGGAGGCCAGATCAGATTCGACAGTGAAAATGCGATATCGATCCCATCAGTGTTCGAGTTCAACGACACACTACCTCGGGAGAGCGGATTTGAAGGCCCGCCACCGGAGCTCAATGTTTTCCGAGATCTTGACCTCAGGGCATGCCTTGAATCAGACGATGCCTCAAATCCCGTGTATAACCTCGAGAAGGTCCGCGAGATTCTACTTTTAAAGCGGAATGAGACACGGACTTCAGGTCAGGTTGTCTTACACCAAGAGCTTGATCCGTTGGACGCCGAGCAGCAGAATGTTCTGGGGTACGTAGTCTACCTGAACCGAATAGCGCAGGTCAGAGCACATAACCTGCGACTCCTGAGAGCATGGACGAAGCTGCTTCTCGTCATGTCGGATTTGAACGATTTCAAAGGCACTAGCCAGGTTTCCTTCATCCTTCAGACGCTGCAGGCAATCTTGCCCAGCCTCGAGGTCTATGGTTCAGAGAAGCCCGAGGCCGCTTATGAGTTAGCAAAGCTCGCGAAGATTCTGCTTTTCAAGCTGGACTTCTCCATTATGACGTCGACGGATAAGCAGAGCAGAGCCATAGAGAGTCTCGTCAGCGACAAGTTATTCCAACTCCTGCATATCTCTCTAGGCGCCATCGCCAAGTGGGTAGGGAACCCGACGTTGCGGTCGGTTTATTATAGCATCTGCTATCGCTATCTCACAGCGCTAGTAGACCACCCGCAGGGAATCTCGTCCGACCGGCGGAAGACAGCGAGAGCAGTTCGGGCTTTTGGTGACAAGCTGATCAACGTTATCTGCGACGACGCTTTTTGTGGGGATGCGGGCTGTCAGGCAGCGGCGTTGATTCTCCTGGGCACGCTGGTCCATCTTGGAAACCAGCAAGGCGATAACTATGTCGTGGAGTCGCTTAATAGGCTCAACTTCATAGGCGTTCTTGTCGACTCGCTACGCGATGTGCTGCGGGAATGGGTCGAGATAACCAGGACAGGTAAGCCTTGTCCGAGCACAGTGAGACTGGTATTCACACTCTAACGATAGTCCTCTTAGGCAACCCAGAGCAGGAGCATGACCATAACGCGAAGCTGGCCCTTCTGTTGCAGTTGTGCCAGACGCGTGACGGCGCAAAGAACGTACTGCATGCCAATCTATTTCGAGCAATAGATCAATCGGGACTATTCTCAGTGGACCCTGAATTGCAGGCTGATTCAGCCAGCCCTAGAGCGCTTGAGAAGCACTATACCCTCCTGGTCAAGGTAGCCCGCATCATCGGGGCCGCAATCGTCAGCCGCGGCTCTCACAACATGTTGCAAGGCCGACGCTTCTTGACCGAGCATCGCATGCTCGTGATGCACGTCCTCAAACGGTCGGCCGGCATCGGCGGCGGTGGGGCCAAGATGGACGAGGCTCTGCTAGATCGCATAAACGAGCTAGCTGAAGCTTTTATGGTTATCATAACTGCGACCGGTTTCCTCGAGGTAAGAAAAGTCTCTATATTTATTTCGGCTACACAGCCTCAGGCTGGCTACCATTATATGGACCAGTCACACTAACCGCGTGCCTTCCGCAGTTCGAGAATGAGACCTTGACCGAAGATAAGAGGCCGGCGCCGATCCTATTCCACTAGCCGGAATGAAGAAACGCTGTATGACGTCACATACAAATAGAGAAACCATTATGGATGGGTGTAGAGGTGGTGGCGAAGTGATTATAGCCTTCCCTTATCTGACAGCGACAGCGATGTTCTAGTGGCAATGTGCCCGGGTCTGTATTAAGTTACCACGTAAGGGGACGGGACGAGTTGTACCAATTGTCTTTGCTGTGGGGCGTTGCGGTCAGGCGGAAAGAAAAAAGAGATGCTGCTGGTGGGGACTACGAATAATTGTACCAAAGCGATGCGGTAAGGCTGCATGGCTGGTAAGAAACATTTTCTCTGACATTAAGCTATCCGCAACAATCGACCGACGGCGCCCGCAGGAAGTCCCGGGGTGCCATCAACGGTGGGCATCGGGTGTGTAAGTGCTACATGAGATCTGCTGCTGGGAACGCGGCCTCTTGCAGAAGTCCTAGAGCTACCGCGGAGCCTTATTTGACTGCATGTAGAACTATTCGAAGCAGGGCGGAATGCATAAACTTCCCTATTATTATTATACGGAGTATTTCTTAGGGGGTGGAAGCTGTCATGCAATCGACTCCGCTATGTATGCAGTAATACCTGGAGAAGGCCGCGTACCCCCTTAGATAGGAAAAGCGCCTAGGCTCTTAGCCTTGGGCAAAGATTGAATTTCCCCGCCACTTTTGCTTGATAGCTTACCGAAACAAATTCTCATTGGCTAGAGAGCCACCATCCCTGGCGGCAGCCGGGGTAGGATTTGCCCGGGTTATTCTACCATGTCAAATAAGCCTACGATGTCCGGGCTATTGGAACTCTGTGGAACCCGGGGCATGCGGGTCGCAGATAAATCGCAACGTTTAGCGGACCGTTATACGTCCAACCTTTATCTCCTCAACTGCGAATTGAGCACAGCGAAAATTGGACATTGACGACCAATCAAATAGAGCGATAACGGAAACAATGTGGTTCCCTTTCCGTATAAGGTTAATGCTGTAACCGCTCCAGGTGCGGCTGAGCTCAATCCGCAGTCGAGGAAACACCCGTATAACCCACTCAACCATACATCCGGATATGGGGACTTTTATTAAATCCAAAGCGGTTATGATAATTAATAACCTCTTAAACCCTCCACAGTCAAAAAGTCAGGTCGAAATATCAAGACGTTATGGTACTAGGCCATACATTTGTAACTGGTAGAGACATCTTGCCTGGCTGCAATTTATCTGTCACCCCACCTTGCCCGGGAATATACATACATACATACGAATACTTAAGACCACCTACTTATGGTTAAGGCTGGGTCTGGAAGGCTTTAAAGAAGCGACGAAAGGGCCCCCCTTTTGTAGGTAGGTATAGGGCATATGTTATAAAAATGGATCCGTATACGGTAGTAGGCACGTATGGTCTAGGGACATCAGCAGAATATCGATATGGAGGCACCGTTAGAATAGATACAACGCCACGGTGATGGGATCCGTCTCTTGGTTGTGGTGTTGGCCGGGCGAGCTGAAGAGACTCCCAGTTGTTGCCAAACTCTTTTACGTAGTAGCAGGCGAGATAAAACTACCCTGTCAAGTACCCATAGAGCGCGCTAGAAGCAATACCATACTAATATCGGCGTAGCCTCTCAATGAGTACATTTAGTGATTGCACTTATGCATCATACAAATAAGCGCGAATACCTGAGTGGGTCAACTTATATACCTTCTATACTAAGCAAGCTTCCCCCGCCCCCGAGGCCAAGGGAGAACCTCTCCTGCTTTCTTTGGCCTGTACGCCTCCAACTCCAGGCTGATGGCAGGGCTAAATCTGATAACTCTGATGCATATGCACTGGGTCATTCCCGATTACTTGCGCCTCTTCCCCTTTTCGGCGCTCGGTAGGTGTTGTGCGGGGTGTATGGATATACCACGATAGCTGGGTATGTAATTCAGCCTGCTAGGCGTTCTACCCAACTGAACGGAGCTCTAATAAGCGACATAGCAAAACGCCTCCTGCGTTGTTCACATACGTAGCATCTGGGCAATTGTCAGATTGGACTTGTCTTGTGATGGGTGAGAATGCACGAAGGCGCTGTTGTTATGCATGGCGCGCATGCGTACCTTTCCTCGCCCAGGGGGATATTCGACAGATCGGTGCATACACAACAAGCATTCCGGGCACCCTATGCCCAGTAGCGCTATCGCTAGACAGGGCTACTGTGGATTCGAGCAGGACTTGGCGTGCATGCGGCCGAGTCCTTGTGCCAAGTACTAGGTAACGAACACTCTGGACACTCGAACTGGTGAAATACTTATGGGGACCGTAGACCCGTCGGAGCATATTCGATACTCCCCGTCCCCTCATTCCTGACATCCATTTCAGCTCTGCTTTGTCGTGGTATGTGTAGGGGTTCTGCCACGCGTCCATCCTTTGCCGCTCGCTCTGTAGAGGCTGCCAGGACAAGGTTGCTATTATTCTTACTCTTCCTTAACTTATACGCACATTCTACAACTAGTATTTGAAGGGTTAAGCAACGTAAAGGCTGGGAGAACGGCACTCCGATTCGCTACCCGCCATGGAAAATCCGGGGATCACCCATCGGACATCCACGTCTGACAAGATGGTGAACGAGGCAAAGCCCGCCGACTACGACCTCGAGACGGTTCATATCCGCGGTCTCGAGACGTCCGCCGCGACCTCGCTCCACCGTGGTCTCAAAGCGCGTCACATCACTATGATCGCCATCGGCGGTGCCATCGGGACGGGTCTCATCATCGGCACCGGAAAAGCCCTGGCCCAGGCCGGGCCCGGTTCCATCTTCATCTCGTACAGCGTCGTCGGTTTCGTCGTCTTCCTGGTCATGGCCGCTCTGGGCGAGATGGCCGCTTGGCTCCCCATGTCTGCCGGTTTTACTGGTTACGCTTCTCGGTTCTGCGACCCCTCGCTTGGTTTCGCACTCGGCTGGACGTAAGTTTAGGACGGATCTCGAAGTCAGGTCTTCTGCTTTCAGCCCCTTTGATGTCTTTTCCCCGTTTCAAACCAGCATCCGAAGTCTTTAGGTTGCAGATCAGTAGTTAATATGTGTGTCCCGGACTTCGCAGGTACTGGATCAAGTATATCATCGTCACACCTAATCAACTTACGGCCGCGGCACTGGTCATACAGTACTGGGTGCCCCGCGAGACGGTAAACCCTGGTGTCTGGGTCGCAATCTTCCTAGTCGTCATCGTGTGCATTAACTATTTCGGTATCCGATTCTTCGGCGAGTTCGAGTTCTGGTTGTCGAGCTTCAAGGTCATCGTCATATGTGGTGTCATCCTATTGGCGCTCATCATCGCAGCTGGTGGTGCCGATGGTGATCCGAGAGGCTTCCGCTACTGGCGAGATCCGGGGTGAGTGCTAGCTAAATGTTTCCTGACAGGATTTGTACTGACTACAACCAGTGCTTTCAAGCCTTTCATCAACGAGGGGCCCTCCGGTAAATTCCTAGGCTTCTGGTCGACCATGGTCACGGCCACCTTTGCCTATCTAGGAACCGAACTGGTCGGTGTGACGGTTGGAGAGGCTCAGAACCCTCGTAAGACGATCCCGCGTGCCATCAAGCTCACCTTCTACCGAATTGTCTTCTTCTATTGCATCAGTATCTTCTTGCTGGGCATGTGCGTGCCGTATAACGATCCTGGTCTCGCCTTCGCCACCAACACGGCCAACAACGCCAACGCATCACCTTTCGTGGTTGCTATCAAGAACGCCAGAATCCGTACCCTCGACCACATTCTGAATGCTTGCATCCTGGTATTCGTCTTCTCGGCATCCAACTCGGATCTGTACATTGCTAGCCGCACCCTGTACGGTCTGGCCTCTGACGGTTCCGCCCCTAAAATCTTCCGAAGGACCGACAATAAGGGCGTCCCGCTGTACGCCCTGGGCGTTTCTGCCTGCTTCGCGCTGCTGGCTTTCATGAACGTGTCCGACGACTCGAGGAGCGTCTTCACCTACTTCGTCGACATGGTCACCATCTTCGGCCTGATGACCTGGGTCTCGATCCTGGTGACGCACATCTGGTTTGTGCGGGCGCGCAGGGCGCAGGGCCTCGCCAACTCGGCCATGCCCTACGTGGCGCCCCTCGGCATCTACGGCTCCTACGGCGCGCTCGCCGTGTGCATCCTCATCTCGCTGACCAAGAGCTTCCAGGTGTTCGTCAAGGGCCGGTGGAACACGACCACCTTCGTCACCAGCTACCTCGGCATCCCCGTCTACCTGCTCCTCATCTTCGGCCACAAGGCCTGGACCCGCAGCAAAGGCGTCCGTCCGCATGAGTGCGATTTCTACACGGGCAAGGACATCATAGACCGCGAGGAGGAAGCCTTCCTCGCCGCCAAGGCCGCCGCCAATGCCCAGAAGAGTCCCTCGGGCAGCTCTGCCTTCTACAAGAGATACGTCTCTTGGCTGTTGTAGGCTGGGGGGGGGACTGCGAAAGTTTAATCGTAATAAGACACGAGAAATGTACGCGGCACATTTGGGAGAGGGACGGTTAATGACGCGACGATACTTGTACGGACCGTATAGAACTCCTCTCGACACAGGGCGGAGTATATAGCGCATATATCCAGTCATTTCGTTTCGTTATTCCCGGCTCTCCTATGCATGTGTTTCTAAGGAGCCCCTTAGACCATCCTCCGCCGGAAGGTCTTGCGGCTCAGATTACTAACGGGGAAAGCACCGCGCTGTTCGGTAGAAGCAGCTGCACGTGAGCTATTGCTATAAGTGCAATGCCAAACTCACCTGATGCTATACCCATAGCACAAAGGCGGAGCGGAGCCCCCTTTAATTACTGAAGTGCGCTTGCCAAAAGAAATGCCCGCCCTTCCTGTACTTGCTTAATACCTACGTACTGGAGTTAATTTTAGCTTCCAGGGTTGTTTACTCGATACGGCGGCTCTGGCGGAAATTTCCGGGGGATTTCACGGTTTGCTTATTACGTAATGTATACGTCAGGGCTACAGTACCGAGGTATTTTGTCATTTGCTCTATGTGACTGGCAAGGAGGTTCCCGTCGCCCTCAAGATGCATGCCGTAAGGCCGGTGGGTAACTCCGCAACGGTCCCGGAGCCCAGGACCCCATCTGGTTAGCTTGGTACCTTGTATCTTATACACTTGGTAATGGTGCTCCAGGCCAGTCACAGCGTGATCGGATGAACGCTTCGAATTGACACTCGGGGGTCCGAGTGAGGCCGGGGAGTAACGGCGAGTAAAAAAAAAGCGGTGCCATACTGTGCAGCAGGTAAGAGGAGATTACGGCTGGATCGCGGCTGTCGTGGGGATCCGTTTATTCATAGGGCCCGGCCATCCTCTCGACCTGCGGTTTTTTTTTTTTTTTTTTTTTTTTTTTTTTTTTTTTTTTTTTTTTTTTTTTGCTGATATGATGGATATGGTGTGGATGCTTACCTACTTAGCTAAGCTCTTGCCCATACGGTGCCGTCGCACAGCTTCATTACTCCGATGCAGCCCCCGCGGGCGACTACGTGCTTAGTAGAGATGGCCGACAATGTCAGTTATCGCGCGGTCCGCGGTGGTCTAGCGTTAGACGGCAGAGGACCTGCCAACTGTCCAAGGCACGGGCTGATTCGTGCGCAGCGCATGGCTGCCTTCGCTATCGGGCTGCGGTTGAAGCTCCTCGTCCATAGGTAGGCTTGGAATGACCGACGAGAACGGAGTGCCCGGTGTTATGGCTACGTTATGTATATCACAAGAAAGATTCGAGGGGTGGTGGTCTTCGCCCTCCCGACCACGTAGGTTCTCCGCCTGTTATTTTGCAGGGCACTCGTGCGGACCGCCCTAGGTGGTGGTTAAACGAGGGAGCTGGACGGGGCGAGCCTCAAGTCCACCGCTTTGACAATTGTAGACAGAGCGAAATATAGTAGCGACTACCTCGACGTGTAGGGCAACCCACGAGCGTATCTAGACTTCTCGGTCTCCCATGGGCTCTACGACCTCCCGTAGGATGGGGTTGGAAGGGGGAATACCTAGCACTTACTGGGGGGGGGGGGGGGGGGGGGGGGGGGGGGGGGGGGGGGGGGGGGGGGGGG
>QJNS01000248.1:51556-112722 GCA_004154925.1 Monosporascus cannonballus
CCCCCCCCCCCCCCCCCCGTGATGCTTCGTGAGAACCACACAGGTCATTTTATCGATCTGTAAGCTGCGTGCGGCATTACATACCTGTATACCGCGTGCACGGTAAGGGAGATAGATATCTGTGCTGCGCAGGTCATGGCAAAAATTCCAATAAAGGCGCAGTTGGAATGGGGATGGAGGATGGGCGAGAAGGCCAAGGGGTTGGAATCTCATTAAGAGCGCAACCGACTCCTCCTAGAAGAGGACCACAACGCACTTCCAGGTCCGTATGTTTGAGGATGGCTTGGACGCTAATCGTCCGGTCCGGCATAAGTACTTACGGATTTCCCTCTCGGACGAGAGGCACAAACCACCTAAGAATGGGAAAGGGAAAGGAAGTAACAAACAAACAATCACGGAAGAAAGTCATCAAACATCTATCGAGTCTATGTTTTGCTGTCGTATTCAAACGTATCTAATCTTCATCCACCCCCCTCCCCTCTCTGCTCTATATACTATAAGATCCCACCGCGCTCAACCAAGGGACCATCGACGGCATCCGTGTCGGCACTGTCTCTCGGCCGGTCACCACCATGACCACCGCCGCCGCCGTCGCCGCCCAGCAGCCCGCGGTTCTCTCCGCTCCCGTCGATGTCTTCTTCCGCGTCACCGATGCCAAGCTCGGCGGCGGTGCGCCGCGTCTCCTCGGCGCCGTTGAGCACGTACCAGCAGTCCTTCTTGGTCAGGAGACCCTGTAGGACGCCGCGGTCGGTGAAGAGGACGTAGCGGACGCCCAGCTTCTGGAAGTACGAGACGGCGAGGTGCAGGCTGGCGCGGCTAGGCAGCGTCAGCGGCGTCTGGTCCATCCAGGGGCGCAGGTCGAGGACTGCTCCCGGCTCAGACGAGGAGGCGGCGTGCAGCGGGCCCCCACCGAGCGGGAGCGGGGTCGGCCGGGGCCGCGCGAAGAAGGCCTCGGTCTCTTCGGGCGGAGGGCCGCCGCGCTCGCGGTTCCGCGCCGCCGCGGCGTCGAGGTTGTACGCGAGGTCGGCGCGCGAGATGTAACCCAGCAGCACGGCGTCGCGGGCATCCGAGACGACGGGGAACCCGCGGTAGGGGCACGAGTCGAGCACGGAGCGCAGCGACGCGATAGTGTGCCCCGTCGCCGTGAGCACCACGAGGTCCTCGATGCGCGTCATGATCTGGCTCGCCGGCGCGTCGGGCAGCACGTGCGCCGCGCCGCCGTCCTCGCCCGAGTCCAGGAACGGGTACCCGTTGAGGTGGATCCAGCTCTCATAGATGCCGCGCCGCGAGAAGGCGTCGCCCACCCACTTGGAGATCATCACCGCCACCATGATGGGCAGCACGTACGTCAGCGCCCCCGTCAGCTCGAACATGATGACCACGATGGACACCGTCATGCGCGTCACGCCGCCAAGCGCCGCGGCCGCGCCGATGATCGCGTACACGCCGGGGGTGACGCAGGGGACGTCTGGTTCGCACTTGCTGAAGAGGAGGAACCCCGGGTTGTTCCGCTGCCAGATCTCCATGACGAGGCCGACCGCGCGGCCGGTGAGGGCACCAATGGCCATGGATGGTAGGATGATGCCGGCCGGGATGTGTAGACCGAAGGTGATGGAGGCGAGGAAGAAGCCGAGTATCGCTCCGAAGATTAACAATACGATGGTGCCAGCCGTTGCGGCTCCCGTCTTGCAGAGCCCGAACTGGTCATCCAGAACGAGGGCGCAGTCGGTGAAGAGGGAGGACACGAGTTCGGAAGACTGCGCTCGCATGTAGAAGTTGGGGTAATTTATTAGGGCTGTCAGGAGGGCCACGATGAAGACCTGCGTCACGGGCCCCGGGAGCCACGGCTTAGACTTCCTCCACTGTGCCACACGCATATTGGCCTTGATGAAGAGGCCGCCGTAGATGCCACCAAGAATCCCAAGTAACGCAAAAGGGATGATCTCGAAGCCGTGCCAGCTATTTTTAAACTTCACTTGGTATAAGACGAGCTTGCCTAAACGGAAAGGATCGAAAGCCTGCAGAACAACCGCTGCCGTCATGGCACAGACGAAACTTTGCCACATGGTCTTGTCGGGGAAATAATACGAGAGCTGTTCGAGACTGAACAACACTCCACCGATAGGAGAGCCGAAGGCCACCGAGATGCCCGACGCCGCAGCTGCCGAAAGGACTTCTCGTTTCCGCGCTATCGACAATTAGTCCCGTGTAGTCGGAGGGCGCCGCGTGGAAACCCACCCTCGTTATTATTGATGCTCGGAAATAGCTTGATAAATAGGTTTGCGCAACAGCATGCCACGTGGACTAGAGGGCCCTCCTTTCCCAACCACATGCCCGATGCGACAGCGAGACACTGGGGGATAGTCAGCCAGGATGCGCCGCCACGCTCGTTCATTCTGGAGCTTACCAGGCCCAGGGATTTCGTAACCAAGGTCCAGGCGCTTAGAAACCGCCGAATTATGAAGCCCCCCAAGACCGTCTTTAACTCGGGTATACCGCTATGTTTAGCATAAGTCGAGTACTCCTTTACCAGAAAGCCGGCGCAGACAGCAAATGTAACCTGCCTCTCGTTAGGGACGGGTGATGTTATCGGTCATGAGGGACCCACGGAGAGGAGAAGGAAGAAGAAATATTCTATAAACCACTTCCCGCCGACAGATGTGATCCCAAGGGCTGTCGCCCATGGCTTCCATCCGAGGCACTTGTCGCCCTGGTCGTAACCCAAGCAACAGAAATCCCTATTCAGATAGAAAGCGCCGCCGTCTTCTCGGCTGCAGAAGCCTATCTTTATATCCCCGAGCCAGTTCGACGCGACGTCTATGCCGGCAGCTAGTGTGCCGACGGCGATGCCGGTAAGCACTAGGATGACCCATATCTGGCTGGAGTCTAACAGCAACCGGATATATCCAAGTATGCCGGACGCGCTCGAGTACAGCGCACGCAGTCGTTGGCGCTCTTTCGTGTATTCAAAGATCCAATCGATGGCCGTCAGGTCTTCGTAGCCCACTCTCCTCCCGGGTCCCTCGACGTACCAATCGAGCGGCTCTCCTTCTTTTGGTCCAGCAGGCGAAAACGGCCGATTCCCGCCAACCCCAGTATCCAAAGCGTGCAATGGCGTTCCCGAATGAGGCGATTGCGAGCCTCCGAATCGGTTCCCCGTCAAAGTTGAGAGAAACCCGCTGGGTTGCGAGAGGACGGACTGCTTCTGTTTGCGCTTGAAGCTGATCGGCTCGCTGGGGCCGTCGCCCAAGGGGTAGTCGCGCAATATCTCGGTATCGTCGCCATCGAGGAAATGGATGATCTCGTCATCTTCGCCGCGATTAGGGGACTGCCCGCTGATCGCCCTTGAGGAGGAAGCCGATGAATCTTGGTCGTCGTTCATGAGGTTGCTACCGCTGGACATGCTGAAGGTGAGGCAGCGTCACCTGCCATATCGCAACTGGGGAGGCTCAAACAAACGTCAGGCGTGCGAAACAACTTGAAAGACAGATATCGGGGGCCTCGAATGCCGAAACTTATGCTTGGCTGGGTGAATACGATCGGTTTGCTTCGGCGACATGAAACATAAAGACATCAGGCGTGCTGTAGGTGAAAGTACGTAGGTAGCCAGTATGGACGATGTAGACACCTTGGCCGATAGCGATAACGCCCCAACACTACCTACCTAGGCCCGCCTGGTAGGGCACCTGATGCTATCAATACCTACTATGTAGGTACCCAGGTAGATAGACAGACAGGCCTGGGGAGCCCCTCCACCACCAATGCGATGGGCACCTCTAGACACTCATGCACTGTACGAAGGACCTAAGCTTTGGTGGAACCCTTTACATTCTACTGTAAATAGTGAATATGCTCAAAGACAGGTTACGCCGATATTAGTATAGTATTTCTTCTTCTAGCGCGCCCCACGGGTGCTTGACAGGCGGTTTTTATTCCGGGCCAGCTTTTCTGACCACGTATGATTGGTTCATAGTGTGACCAAGGATCCTCGATTTGTATAACATCGTAGAACCCTTGGAACATTCCAATGACGAAAGTCCATCAAGGATGATTGAAAGTGCTTGATGCTGGGATTCAAAAACCGAAGAATGCTAATTTCTACCGGTATCAACTCGCGTAATACTCGTCTGCATCTAGTATGTATACCTAGATAAATTAATTAACATAGAAGGACTTCGGACATGGATACGGCACAGCCCGCCCCGGCGGTACCACCGGCGGTACCACCGGCACACAGCGCCGCAGCTGAAAACGGAGACACGGACACGTCCATTGAGAAGGTCCAGCAATATCTCAAGGCTAAAGATGACACTTCGAGATTCGTCGGTCTGGCTCTCCTCAAATCCGTCCTAGACAATTCACCCGCACTTCAGAGCGATGAGGAGACCATTACCTCGCTCTGGAATTCCATCTCGCCCAAGTTCCTCGACCGGCTCCTGAGGACCGGATCCCGGGCCGGGCCGGACCAGAAAAATTCCAAGGACATGCTTGACCTTCCCGTCGCCGTCCTCCATACCTTCACGGTCTTATTGCCCGATGAAGCTAAACAAGGCGCCAGGTTACTGAACCGAATACCTAGGCTGACGAGCGCCGTTCTTTATAGGTACCTTCGCTCATATCGGTTAGGAAAAGGGGGGATATAAGCTAACTTACCTGTAGCTCTAAGGAGACAGCCGGGATTATCATTGAAACGCTACTTACACTCGTCAGCTTTCCCGAGGGGGCGAGCATATTTGCTGGACTTGATATTGACGAGTGGACGCCTCTAATCGAGATTGCCCCGGAGCATCCGCATGTCTTGAGTATCTTTATATGGGCTTGGGAACGAGGCACAACCGCCTTGGCGGATCAGCAGTCTAGAAGCGGTATGAGAAAAAAGATCGATCAGAGTATCCAATCGCTTGTTGCTTCATTTTCCGGTACTGATGCGACAAGTCTGCTGGAATTCTTATCACACCTGGGGAATTTAGACGCCGAGGTAAAATAAGCGGCCATCTCCCCGATGGATATCGGACACGGCTGACCAATTCTTGCAGCTTATACCTCAGAATCCTAAATGGCTCCGTTCTGTTGCGAAATTCATACGCAACCTATCCACCAAGCGGCCGACCGCAGCTGGACGCTCGGCATACACCAGGTGTGCCGGCACGGTCCTGATGCTCTATCCCAGGCAGGCGCCCCAGCTGCTGTTCTCCGACGAGCAGGATTCCGAGAAGCCATTCTCCTATCTCTTCATCAACCTCATTCTAGTAGACGTACGCGCAACCCTGCCCTCTCTCCTGGAGAAGCTGAATGACGCGGAATATCCACAGACGTCCCAGCGTCTCGCGGCCGCCCTCGACGTCCTGGCTGCCTTCATCGGCCACCTCATCGCATGGATAGAAGAGCTGGATAGCCCGGACGCCGCCACCCCGCCATCCGAGAAGCCGACGTTCAACATGCCCCCCCACCTGGTCCTCAAGCTGAGCAAGTCCATAGGGGAGACTATCTCGGTCACCATGGAGTACCTCCGCGACCGCTGGGACGCCTCGGTAGCCGGCGCTGCGGGCTTGCATCCCGAGGCCCGTGTGGGCGCTGCGCACACGTCTACAGGCTCGCACAAGACGTTGGCCTGGGATTCCAAGGACGGCGACGCGGCGGTGGACCCCTTCACCCTCTCGGCCCTGCGCGCGATAGCCCTCTGGTTGCGCGATGACGACGGCGACGTGCTCAGGAAGGAAGCTGCGGGCCTGATGGACATGCTGATGGAGCTGTACCAGCGAAGTTCCTCCACCACCACACCGCCATCCGCTAGCTCTTCCCGCGACCAACCGGATTATCGCCTGCCGACCCTCGCGGCCCTCGAGGGCATCCTGCGTACGTCGAGGGGCGTCGAGGCGTTCGACTCCCACGGCGGATGGCAGGTTCTGTCCCGAGACCTGGTCGCCGTCCTGAACGCGACGTCGTCTAATCGCCCGCACGACCTGGAAGCGGAGATTCTGCGAGGGACCCGCATCGCGCTCGCGCTCTCGATCGTCGTGGAGAGCGAGACCACCACGCCCGAAGACCGGATGGGCCTAGTGACGGCCGTGGCTGCGTACGACGTGCCGCCGATCGCATCGGCGTCAGCGGAGGGCGCCGCCGCTATCGACAACGGCGAGGAGGCCGCCCTGCTCGGCTTCCAGACGGACGTGCTGCGGCTCGCCGCGGCCCTGCTGGCGAACGCCAACCCCGGCATGAGGAGGCGCTACGCGCACTCGGCGAGCGCGATAAGGGACATCGCCGAGCGGCTGAGGAGCAGCGTAGGAAGCGACGAGAGTCCGGCCGCGTCGGACCTGGACGACGTGCTCGCCGCGCTGAGCTGGGGTTAGGCGAATGTCAGATGAGGGTAATAATAGTAATAAAACGTAATTTCCCGAAAAGAGATCGCTGAGCGGCAGGATGCGTGATTCGTCGTCCGTTGGTGTAGTGCTCTGCAACCCTGTCAGCATCCTGATTTAGCATTACGGGGCACAATTCGAGAGCCGAGACCGATCCATCCCACTTATATGGGCTTAGAAAAGAACCAAGTTCCATATTCCGCTGGCGGCTTCCGTTAGGAAAGCGAAGCTCAAAACCGTTAGTAATGGCTGACTGGTAACATCTACTGTGAATTCACCCTTTTACGGGTTTCACCACTGGATATACTGCCCGTAAGTACCTACTCAGCGACTCACAACAGCTTCGAACGGCACTTGGGTGTCAAACTCCAGAAAGGGGGGGAGGGCGGACGTCGGCTATTATATGTCACTCGGAACAATGGGAACCACCGCATCGCTTAATACCTGGTGAATGCATTCAGGGAAGAGGGAAAGGCAGCACCTGCTATCTGGACTATGATACACACTCACTATCTCACAGATTTATGCGGGTCGGCTCCTCCCTACTGCTGGGGCGCCAGATGCGAGAGAAGGAGTAAAAAGAAAAGAGAATGCAAATGATTTAACCGACCGCCCCTGTCCGGTTTCGTGATAATGGGGGTATCAAGCCTAGTGATGACCGGAACTCCGTTTCCATGCAAAGAACTCGCCTGGGTTCCGATACTCGCACACACATACAACCCTTTCGCTAGGTGCGATATGCCTTGCGAGGGTCAGGTCCAGCACCAAGGAAATCCCAGCCTAGTTGAGTTTAGGGACGCCATCGCGAACTGCGCGTCTCGACTCTTATATCTCAGAGAGGATGTCCGACATGCAGCTTCGCTGAGATATGAACTATCCGGGTTTGCCGAATCGACTCTGATGGTGCCTCGGCTTCAACCCCTGCCTGCCTAACTCCGTACAAGCACTCACCATCAAACCTGCGTCTTCACCACGTCAAGGGCGTAGTCAAGTGCGGTACACAAGCTAGGTCCTTCAAAACCGGCTCGCCGGCCGCTTCCCCTTTTTGGTGGCCGTCATGACTTTCAGCTCGAGGTGATAGTAGGATTTCGTATTTTTGCCTTTCTTGTCTTTGAGGTCGACCTTCGTCCGACAGACCGGGCACGTCTTCTTCATACTGTCGATATGAAGCGAGGAATGTAGGCACTCGGAGCAGAATAGATGACCTAATGGGACCGTGAAGTTAATAACCTGTGCTATATGGCAGCCATGATGGGGGAGGGAACTATCGACATACCGCAATGTGTGACGGTCAACGCAGTTACATCGTCCATGCATATCACACACTGGAATTTGCCTAACTTGACCCGGTTGTCCACTTTCGGTGCCATGAGCGCGGTCGGGACCTCATCCACGTTGGACAGGTCGATGCTGTCGGGGTCTTCATTGTCTGTCTTCTGCGGAGAACCGAAATCTTCTTCGAAGGGGGAGCTCGCATCGTACCGTGGCAAGGTATTCCTTCCGGCCTTGGCCGGGCGACTGGACGACTGCGAGGTTCGACGCCTCTTAGCGTCCTCAAGGGATCTAGTAATAGTGGCTCTATGTCTCTTCCTCGCTCTTGGTGCCATGGGCGTCGTCGGATCAATGCCAGAATTCATGTTGTCAAAATCAGGCTCTTCCTTCGTCAGGTCTACAACACCGCCTCCCCCTCGACTCCCCCTGCTTGAGCGCCGGAGTGCAGGTGGCATGGTCTCGCCTATTTCTAGTGGCTTTGGTAAATGGGAGGATCGATGCCGGGAGGGAGGGGGAAGAGGGCTGCTGCTGAGAGGTGGAAGCGAGGGCGAGGAAAAGTCACCAGTCGCCAAGGCGGCAACGTAAGGGTCGTCGATGCCTTGGTCCGCAGGCTGGGTTGTGGAGGGCCGAGGCAAATAGAAGGCCGACGAGGCGTCTTGCGAATGGTGCCGTGGGCTTGCTGCAAAAATACCTCGGGGTTGTTGAATGTTGGGAGGGGCGAGTGGCGACGAGGTTCTTGCGCTAGATTGTTCTCGATGTTGATGTTGAGGGTGCTGGTGTTGGTGGTGTTGTTGTGGGGCGAACTGACGAGGGGGAGGAAATCGCCAGTTAGAAGGGAGGTGCGTCGCCCAGGATGACATATGAAGCTCGTGCTGTTCTGAATGCGGATACGGATCTGGATGTGGGTATGGGTGTGGGTGCGATGGTGAGTGTAGGTCCGAGTTGGAATCCGAGAAGGCGAGTGGAAAATCGGATAGCGGTGAAGTCCAATTGGTTCTTTCCCTCTCAGTGAACGGTGCTGGTGGTACTGCCCTAGGAAGTAAGCCGTCAAAGATGTGGTGGTGATAAGGGCTGGTTGGGATGAAAGGGTGATGGTTGCTGTTACTGTTGTTCCTTGTCGGGGTGCATGCGCTGTTACCGTTACCACTGTCGCGAACGGGGAAGGGAAATGGAAATAGGGCGCTAAATGGGTCAAGCGACGGTGGACGAGGCGACGATTGAAGATTTGAAGTCGAAGATGCAGGTTGTATGTTTCCGCTGAGGTGGCTATCGATATTATTATTAGTAGTAGTAATCAGGTTAGTAATGTTGTCGTTGTCGGTGTCGGCGGCGGTAGGGCTAATAGTTGCTGCTGTTACGCCGGCTATTCCTACGAAGGGATCCAGAATGTTTGTCCCGAACAACAAGTCGCCACAGTCTAACGTTAGGATGTCGAGCGCATTGCTGGAGTCCGAGTTCTCAAAGACAACGCCTGATAGGTTGATATATATAAGTCAGCTCGGTCAGGCGAGCAGAGTGTATTTACCGGCAGCTATGGATAGCTACGGCGGATTGTATGGTACAAAATACGGCAGCAAGGCAGCTAGGGATACAGCGAAAGAGAGGTAATTTACCTGTAAAGCCGGGAAGGCCGTTAATCGTATCGAGAGGATCTGCCATCGAGATCAAGCCGAGATGCCTCCCAACATTGCTTCCTGATGTCGGTGTTAAAGTTGATGCCGTTGCCGTTCGCTCCGTACTGTCATTGCTGATGCCGATGGAGGACTCCTGACAAAAAGTAGGTATTATACCTACTAGGTAGGTGGGCAAGTATCCTGGGTTGGAGGTTGCTAGGTATATCGGTGAATTGGTGGTTATTGTTGTAATTGCTGTTGGGTGTCTAGTTCGCTCTTAATTAATTATCGCTCTTGTTAGTTGAGGCGTGGTGATGGCTTATGAGATGAGTAAAGAGTTATATAAGAACCGGGCCCGTTCAGGTCTGCTTTATACGATATACTGGTAAGGTTCAGTCGGGAGTAGCTAGAATGCATCCTCCTCCCTCCGGTTGATTCAAACCTATTTGTAGGTTCGTATTGATGCCGGGTGGCGCATCGGCACTCCAGGACGGGGTAGGAAATAATTAATAAGGCGAAGGAAGGGAGTAAGACAGCGGGATGCGTCTCGCCAGATACAGACGCCCTAGCAAAGGAACAACCCAGCCAGCCGTGCAAGTTGGGTAAATATTGCCCGAAATATCCAACCTCTGCTCGTGTATGGTGGTGCATTTGAGGGGTGGCGCACCGTGCTGCCCTTCGCGTTATGAACTCAGCACGGCTCCCTCGACGTGGTGAGACAGACAAGTCACTCCGGTCCACGCTGCTGGACTACAATTTACACCGCAAAGGCCGTCGCTTGGTCTTGAGTCAAGGTAACGGGCATAATATGGGTATTCCTTGCAGGAGGGTCAAGCGCTGTCCTCAAACATGCATCTCAGCGGGCGTCCGCGGCCAGCATCATCAGTATTGGAGCAGGTGACCATCGGACCACCATAATATGCCGGTGATTGCCAGGGCCCAACAGTTACTCATCACCAACCCGCCGCAATGGGAGTGATCCGAGAGCCTTAGCGTCGTCACACTCAAGTCACTGTCGCCTGTCCTGCATGAGGTAAGGTAGGCTGATAGGCGGCGCGTAGATCGACTCCTAGCTTCGAGCTTCATATTTCAGATCATCCAAGTACAAGGCAGCCAATCCTATAGTATTCGTAGGGACAAGAAGAGGCCATCCGAGCTTCGCATGCTGCATAACGTCGCCTTGGGTACGAAGTAGTTGAGCCAAATAGCGAAAACCATTAGCGCTGTTATGAATCGAACCTAGCTCACCAATTGGTTCTCTACCTGTAGAAGTTGGCATGGGCAATACTCAGTATTATCTGTGTGATGGGTTAGCTAAACGCAGATTTGGGAACGATCTCAGCAACTCTGTAATTACACACGTAGCCTTATGTAGAACAGCCGAGACAAGAGTTCGCTACGTGAATGACTCTTGGCTGACTTATGTGCTAGAGATACAAAACTTTAATATCGCGCAATTATATCTACATAGATAGCCTAAGCGCACATGCAATTCCAGAAATGAGTCGCTTCCCTCGTCGTGCGTGGCCTGCCGATATGACACTTTAACTACTAGGTAGGTAGTAGCCAAATCATCCAACGTTACCTGACATGTAGGCATATAGATACTCCGTATATGCATACCTAGCGTTTTCCTATGTGCATTCGGACAGGGTGCTGACGGCTGGTCACCGGCTGCCGCCCTACTATCGAGAACAACATTTCCAATATGCACCTAAAAGTCTTTGTAGAATAAAATTTCTCTCTTATCACCTAAAGTGGGGGGCTCTCGACCTTATCTCGGCTCTACGATTTATTACCCAAGATAATATGAAGATGTTGAATCGTCGTCACGCAAAATGTTAATAAGCTTCAACCCAAAAATTTGAACGAATGAACCACGGCATGCCATGACCCGTGGACTGCGGTAGTAATGCTCAATCCTGCGAAGGGTCACATGAGACGCGCGCCGACTGCAAGCTTCGTCTGCCTCGCCAGATGCCGAGCGCACCGTCATCTTCATAATCCCCTGGCTTCACTGTCGCATACGCAGCCGCATTGGAGATGGCAGACGACAGCTGCAGTTGCGCAAGTTACCGATGGTGTCCCAGCAACTGGGGCTCATGATGTGCGTCCAAAGAGTCTTGAAAGTTAGTCATGATCGTCAGAAGAAGTAATAAAATTTGAATCTGTCTAAGATGTCTGCCGCAGTCCCTTCCGAACCTCGATATAACCAGATAGGTATACAACATCTCAGTTCCCACGTCTTCAAGCAGGTCTTCCCCAACGACGACAAGCCTCCCCCTGAAGAACTCGTAGAGCTATCCAAGGATCATCTCAGTCGCCATGATTTACTAGGAAAGAATACCGACAGCAATCCCCCGATCGCTTTCGACTTACCCCCGATTCAGGGCGGGACAAAAACGTTGGATGAGCATTTCCACAGACTAGGCGTAGACTGCGCAGAGCCTTTCCTGTCTCAAGCCAAGCAGTTTGCAAGGGTAAATCCACCGCCGCGACCGAAAAAATGGGTGAGGCGCAGTGGTTGGACAAAATATTCCGAAGGTCAGGCGGAAGCGGTCGAGGCGCCCGATGACAACATGCTCTGCTTTGATGTCGAGGTCATGTGGAAGGAAAGTCCCTTTGCTGTGATGGCTTGCGCAGTGAGTCCCACGGCTTGGTATGCTTGGCTATCGCCCTGGCTGTTGGGAGAATCCGAGTCAAATAATCATCTCATTCCGCTCGGAGATCCAACTCGAGATCGAATCATCGTAGGACATAATATCGGTTATGACCGCGCGCGCATACTCGAGGAATATGACTTGAAGCAAACGAGGAACTCCTTTCTTGACACTATGTCGTTGCATGTCGCGGTCAATGGCATGTGTTCGCGACAACGCCCGACGTGGATGAAGCACAAGAAGAGTAGGGAACTAAGGGATAAGATTGCTAGGGAGACTGACAATGTCGAACTAACAAATATGTTCGCCAACAACCAGCTTCATGAGGAGGAGGAGGATTTGTGGGTCGGGCACAGTGCCATCAACTCTCTCCGCGAGGTTGCCAAGTTCCATCTCGATCTAACCATCGACAAGGCGGCCCGAGACGAATTCGGGGAATCAGATCGCGATGGTATTGTTGGCAAGCTAGACGACTTACTCAATTACTGTGCAGCCGATGTCGCCATCACTCATCGGGTGTACCAGATTGTCTTCCCTAATTTTCTCGAGGTCTGTCCTCATCCAGTCAGCTTCGCCGCGTTGCGCCATCTTTCCTCCGTCATCCTACCTGTCGACAAATCCTGGGACGCTTATATCGCCAATGCCGAGGCGACATATCACAAACTCTCGGATGCGGTAGGAGAGCGCCTAGTTGCGCTGGCGGAGAAGGCGCTGACGATCAAGGACGATGCCGAGAAATGGGGCAATGATCCCTGGCTGAAGCAGCTGGACTGGTCTGGCCAAGAGATCAGAATGGTGAAAGGGAAGAAGAAAGGCGATCCTCCTCGACCTGATGTTCGGCAGAAGAAGCCCGGAATGCCCAAGTGGTACAAGGACCTGTTTCCGAAACGCGATTCACCGATCAATCTCAGCGTCAGAACCCGAATTGCGCCTCTACTGTTTCGGCTGGCTTGGGATGGCTATCCCCTGTTCTGGTCCGAAAAATACGGTTGGACATTTAGAGTACCACGATCGGACGCATCAAAGTACAGCGAAACCCAGTTAGTGAGGTGTGATCTCTCGGACGAGCCTATTGAAGCATTGAAGAATGACCGTGATGGTTTGTTCATCAAACTCCCTCACAAGAACGGCCCTAGCGCTAGATGTGCGAGTCCATTAGCAAAGAGCTACCTCCAGTACTTCGAAAAAGGCGCTTTGTCTTCCGAGTACCCATACGCCAAGGAAGCGCTTGACATGAATGCTTCTTGTTCCTACTGGATCAGCGCCCGAGATAGGATCATGTCGCAGATGGTTGTATACGAAGATGAAAAGATCCCTTCAGCCGAGAAGAGTGAGAAGAAGAGTCAGAATGCTCAGGGGTTCATCTTGCCACAAATTATACCCATGGGCACTATCACAAGGAGAGCCGTAGAGAACACCTGGCTGACAGCGAGCAACGCCAAGAAAAATAGAGTCGGGTCCGAGTTGAAAGCGATGGTCAAGGCCCCGCCAGGCTATAGCTTTGTCGGCGCCGACGTCGATTCGGAAGAACTTTGGATCGCTAGCGTTGTAGGAGATGCCACCTTCAAGCTTCATGGCGGCAATGCGATCGGCTTCATGACCCTAGAGGGAACCAAAGCGGCTGGCACGGATCTGCATTCTCGGACGGCGTCCATTTTAGGAATCACGCGGAATGAGGCCAAGATATTCAATTACGGCCGGATTTACGGAGCCGGGCTGAAGTTTGCGGCTACTCTCCTCAAGCAGTTTAATCCAGCTCTGTCCGAGCAAGAAACCCTCGAAATCGCTGGCAAGCTTTACGCGACAACCAAGGGCGTCAAGACGACCAGGAGAGCCCTATATAAACGACCTTTCTGGAGAGGTGGGACCGAGTCGTTCGTGTTCAACAAGCTCGAGGAGTTTGCTGAACAAGAACGTCCGCGCACGCCAGTTCTGGGCGCTGGTATCACTGAAGCACTAATGGGGCGATATATCAGCAGGGGCGGGTATCTCACTTCGCGCATCAACTGGGCTATACAGTCTTCAGGCGTAGATTACCTCCACCTCCTCGTCGTCGCCATGGATTACCTTATCCGCAGGTTCAATATTAATGCCCGTCTCGCTATCACTGTGCATGATGAAATCCGATATCTGGTCACGAACGAGGACAAGTACCGAGCCGCGATGGCACTTCAAGTTGCCAATATATGGACCAGAGCCATGTTTGCGGAGCAGGTGGGCATCAAGGACTTACCTCAGTCCTGTGCCTATTTCTCTGCTATTGACATCGACCATGTCCTTCGAAAGGAGGTTGATATGGATTGTGTAACTCCAAGCCACTCGACTCCCATCAAGCCCGGCGAGAGTCTGGATATTACGCAACTCTTAGAGAAAGGAGACGAGGCGCGCCTAGACCCGTCAATAGTCCCGGCTAAACACGCCCCTAACCTGGAAGGTATCGAATACACTCCCAGAACCCCGGTTATGGAGATGTTGGAAGCCAGACCGGGCCCCAGAGACCTCGGCTTCTTGAAGGCACAGATCACCAACAACGATGAGGAGCTACTCCAGATCCTCAAAGAGCAAAAGAAGACATCGGGCGGCGGATCGACCGGAGATTCGGTTTCGGCAAAGAAGCCTAGGCAGAAGAAGGTACTCCCTTACAGTTCCCAAGCCAAACTCGTGCCCTATATGTACCAACCGCTCGAGTCGGCGAAATTCACCAAACTGAAGCCTGATCCCGGGCAATGGGTTTTTGAGAAAATACCGCCGCCGGGACCTCGTAATTTCAAAGGCTCGGGACCAGGACTTTAAGCCGAGATATCATACCGCTTGGCGCAGATTTCCTTTCTTGCATATTGTTAATGGTGTCTGTACAAAAGCTCACGGCTGTATGAGTTAAGGTGTTAGGCTATGTTTCGCGATGTAAAATGGCGGCAGGGCGTCGGGGAACTGTGCCTGGTGTCAAGGGAAGTAGCGTGCTATAATAACACCCTTCGAGCAATGTAGCATATCGTCAATGGGCACACCATATTTTTGTCTATCCCTGTCTAGTTTTATCTGCAAAGCTGCGCAAAAAGGACCGACCCGGCCGAAAAGAACACATTTGGGAGGCCTCTAAGCTTACTGAACCAGTACTACAAGCTTCAGGCCTCATGTCGCGTCCCTGACTTCCTCGCAGATCGTTTCCCTGAGTTTCCCTACGGCTGATACCTCACCGTGAAGGTGTGGGATCAAACCGGTATACAACATAACTCATGCCTCATATCGTGCCCCAGAATTCTCGCAGATCGTTTGCCCTGAGTTTGGGTATGGCAGATAGCTCATCGTGAAGATGAGGCGATTAATGCCGGTATATACCTTGGCTCAGGCCTTATATCCGCGTCCCTGGTCCATTAACGGACCATCTTCCCCTGAAAACCACTCAAACCAGTTTTTTTTCCCCGTAACCTGACAGACAAATCGAGCCACGAACCTTGAGGTCCATGTATTTTCGTAACACGGGCATCCCAGCGACACCCATCGATAATCCAGGCAGCTGCCTTCATCGGCTATGATAGCCAACAAACAGCTCTTGGAAGGCACCAAGGCATGCGGTATCGACGGGGGTACAAAATCGCCAAATGCCGACCGACCTACCCCTCAACGCGCTCCTCATTATCCCGATACGGGCAAAAAGATGGATAGGACAAGATAAGACTAGGTAAGGTGAGGTGAGGTGACGAAGGGCAAGGCAAAGCAGCGACCAAAGGCAAAACCAATCGAGAATCAAAAACTCTAGAAGAGAGCCTCGGGGTCGTAGACCTCGGGAAGCTCGCAGGCGGCCTCGAGGACGGGGTCGTAGATCTCGACGACGCCGGCGCCTCGGGGCCCGGAGGGTGTCTCCAGCTCCTCGAGGCGCTTCCCCTCCTTCTCGGCCTCCTCGTGCTCGTGCTCGTCCTGCTGGCTGTACACGCTGCTGACCCGCGTCCCGGAGGCGGGAAGCGGCAGGATGTTGCTGCTCGGGTACGACGCGGCGAGGCGACGGGTACGATGGCCGGCGTTGTGGGAATCGGGACCGGCGCTAGGGCCGGGATCGCCGAGGGGTGCGTCCGTCACGAGAGTCGTCAGCCGCTGCTGCGAGGGCGGCAGCACGCGGTCCATGAAGCTGAGGTCGGAGGGCGACATGGGGAACGACGACGACGACGACGAGGTTGAGAGATCGGTCATGGTCGTCTCGGAGGCCGGGAGCTTCTGCTCCTGTTGATCTTTCTTCGGGGAGGGCGACTCAGCGAGCCGGAGACCCTCCGCGAACAACTGCTGCAGGTCCGGGCCCGCGGGCGGCAGGCCGGGGCCCCGGAACCGCGGCTTGTCTTGGTTCTTCGCCATGCCCTCCTTGAACATATTGACGCTGCGCACGGTGGCCGCGGCGGTCGTGGAACCTGTAGCGTTGGCGGTAGCATCGGCGGTCGTCGCGCCGGCCTTGGGCACCACCGGCGGCAGCTCGAAGTTGAAGATGCCGCCGCGGCGGCGGGGCGACGAGGGGTCGACGCCGCTGGGGCGGCGGCGGATCGGGGCCTCGGCTGCTGCTTCGTAGGCGGCGGGAGCATCGGCGCGCACAGATCTAAGCGGAGTTGGGTTGCCTAGTGGTGTGTTGGTTAGCGGTGTTGTCTGTTTGCCGGGATGGATGTGTATGTAGGTGCATGAATGAGGGGGAAGGAGTAGGCAGTGGAGAGAGGGCTAGGGAGAGAGGGCTTGGGAGTTAGTTAATTCATGGACTTACCAGACCGATCTCCAGTATCAACGCGAGGCAGCGTGGAAAAGCGACGCTTCTCTGTAGCGACAGTCGATCGTCGAACTACGCCCTGGCCGAACCGGGGATCGGGCGAGACGGGTGGCTCCTTGTAGGAATGTCTCTTTGTAACGTTCAGAGGCGCTGGCTTCATCGCGTTAACCGAGGGCGTACTCGGGAGGGTGGGGAGACGCGGCAGTCTGCTGATGACACGCTGTCTCTTGGCCTTGGACTCTTCCTTCTCTCTGGCCTTCGCTTCTGCCCTCTCTCTGGCTTTTGCCTCGCCAGCACGGATGGCTCGCTTTATCTCTTCCTCTCGGTCAAGTGGCGCCTGGCCCGAGAGGACCGGGTGGCTTCGAAGGGCAGTCTCTGGTCTAATGGTAGACCAGCGGTTTTTTCGGGGGAAGCTTATGACCGACTCCGATTGTGGCAGCTGTGGCCTTCCCTCGACCTCCCCTTGCTCCACGGCGACGTCGACGTCGGTGTTGGTCGACTTCTCTGAATTGGCGATCGTGGCGCAGGAGCTGCCTCCCTCGGCAGACTCCTCAGGGATGGTACTCGGAGCCGATTGCTTCGCCATCTTCGATAGGCCGCCCCAGCCGCGGGGGAACTTGCGCGCGAACTTAGAACGGGCACGGAGCTTTGGGAGGGTCGTGAGCGTGGTCGAACGAGGGATCCCTTTTGCCTCTTTGCTGCGGCGGACCTCTGTCGCGGGCATAGGGCGCGGACCAGAAGGGCCAGGTACCATGGTACGAGGTGCATGTCGCAGTGGCGATGCATCACTGGGCAGCGCAGTCACTTCGATGCTCTCATCTATCCTTTTTCCTTGCTCATTGTTTGCTACAGTACGAGTCAGTCTCCTGGTATCGGATGAAAGCGAGCGACAAGCAAGGCGAAGGCGTGTCATGTGACTTCAGGGGATGTGGACATATCATCAGGCTACTTTATAAGGGGTGACAAGTTTAGGCTGACCGCCTTGGACCACAACCAAGGACAAAGGGTATGGGAATGATGGGAACCGATCAACTTACCAAAACGAGACATGGTACCGGTCGCTGCGTCCTCCAATTTCTTAAGCGCCTCAAGGCCAGTTGTAACGGCCTGATCAGTGGTAGCTTGAAGCATCTCAACACGGCTCTGGAGACCCGCGGCCTCCAGGATGAGTGCCTTGTGGATAGCCTGTTCAGGATCGAGATTGGACCAGTGGGTAAAAGCATGTCGCTGCTTGAGCTTCTTGTGCCTGTTGTCTAGACGACGGTAGCAGATTGCTAAGACAAGAATTACGATGAGTGCCATGCCCAACAAGGGTACAAACACCATCAGAGAGACCTTCTCGATCACGACCTGGTCTCCACGCTCGTAGTTGGCAGGCATGGCGGTTACCATTGCTTCATGAGTATAGTCGACTAAGGCGATAGATGTGGCAGTGCCAATATAGAAGGGTTCTACGTTCGCCATCGGAAGGGATGGAGTGGTTGGTGGCGGAAAGCGACCGGTATAATTAGAGATATACTCTCTTAAAGAGGAAGTATTAGAATACATCGAAGAGCTGTTGTGGTTCCCGCATCAGCTACCATCGTAGCTCAGCTGGGTCGAGATGATGGGTGCTTCGATGAGGGGGAGGCTGTACGTCCTCACATATGGGGATGTACACAAATATAATAAACAAAGAAAGAGGATACACTTACTTGAGATTCGAATCTATGTTCGAGTCCTTCGATATGGTCAGGCTAGGGCTAATAAAGGCGAGTGCACCTTGGGTGGTGATGCGTGTTGCAGGTGAGGGTAGCGGTGATGGAAGTGAGTGACACGTACGACAAAGGGAATGAAGTGAAGAAGGCCAACAAACTAAGGATGGTACAGAATGAAGTGCCACTTCACGAGTGCGTGAGTCAAGGTCTGGTTCCGCAGCTTCAGGAAGCAGTAGAAGACGAGGTAGTAGAAGAACGTCCTGGTCCCGCGGCCTGAGGACGACGACGGAGAGGGCCACGAAGTAGAATGTAGTCTTGGTTCCGATACAGAACGATGTAGAGGAAGAAGAAGTCTACAAGCAGAAATACCAGAAAAGGGAACCCGGAAAAGCGCATGGCACGGAGGGGGAGGTATGGTGGAGAGAAATAAACGCAGCAGGAAGAGAACAAAACAGACGGACACAAAGATATGGGTGAAGAAGGATGAAAAGATTGCAGGAGCCGGGGAAAACACGCTGAGCGTGGCAGGTAAACGAACGGGGCCCGGAACGTGTCATGAGGACTAAGTCTCGTTTACATTTTGTAACTAAGTATACGCGTCTCCTCGCCGAGTGCCGGCAAGGTCCGCGATATCTCAGTAACGGCGATGGCCTCTAATCTACTTTAGTATCGATGACTAAGTGCGTCTGGTCGTCGGGGATGGCGGGTGCATATGACGGAGTGGACCCTTTATCATCGAAACAACTCTACTAGAACATCTCGGATATCACCCCCTAGTGCTCCAAATATATCATACGGGGTAATTTTCAAGCTCTAAAATCATATCCGTCATCCACATGTTTAGACACGAACGTCCAGTCCTCTCCTGTAGCATCACGGTCTTATAGGGACGGCGTGCTTTATAGTGCCATCCGGTCCAGGTGCTGAAGTCGGTATTCCAGAAGCCAGGAAACTCGCACAAGACAACTTCTAACCAATAGATAGATGCACAGCACCTGGATATCAACCGTGAAAGCTCAAGAGCTTGTGTCGTAGAGTTTGGGTCTTATAACCCCTTTTACGTGATGATGTCACAACCCCTTTGCACGTTCGAAGTGCTCCTCAAAGTAAAAGTCCTCACCTTACATAAAATGTCATTCTCCCCAGGAATACGACCCAGCATAGGAAGAATGTCCAAAACCGAGAGCGCGAGTCTTTGTTTAGGAAAGTTATATGAGGTCTGTAAAAGTCTTTCTACGATAACGTCAGACACCGTCTCCTATTCTCGGAGTTAGTACCTTAATGTAAGGACACTTGTATCGCGCGTTATATAAGGTGGCTGCCGGTCTCTAAGAGATCAAGCTGGTGCCGTTCACTAGACATATCGGCCGGGATACCGCTTAGTAGGTTAACAGGGCGGGTGCCAATTACTATATCAAAGGAACAGCCGCCGGCCATTGAGTAAATCGGGCGGGTGCCGGTCTCTAGGTGGATTAAGCGGGTACGGGTTACTAAATAAAGCGTATCAACACCGGTTATTGGGTTAACAGGGCGGGTGCCGGTTGTTGTGTAAATAGGGGCAGGCGCCGGTCACTACGTAAATCGACCCGGAGCCCACCACTAGTAAAATTGGGTCGCCACTGCTGAGATGCGGTCCAGATCTGATCAAGGACTCCGGTAAAGAGTTAGAAATATGTAACGGAGCGAGACAGAGGCGGTATGTGAATGATCTCGCACTTAAGGCCAAGAGGACTTAGCATGAGAGAAGATCCCAAATGGACGGGCATATGATCATGTATTTACTGCTCACCTCCCTACCAACCGGGCTTTACTCTCTACCCGATGCCTGTCTTGACGTATGAGTAGTCGTTTGCGTATCAGTTTCGCTCTGGGCCTGAGAAGAAGTCCATCGTCGAGTAAGCCGAGCTTGTCGACCCCGTGGCGCTCCGCAGGGATACAGATGACGGGTTATGAATCGAGTCACCAGGAAATCAGGATAGGGTGTTGATTACCTTTGATGGAAATTTCTTGAGAACTACAGTAGCTTGTTGTTAGGTAATGATGGGAACAAAAATATCGTCGATGGACTTTCATTGATGCTTCTAATGTTAAGCCACGTTTATGCTCATGGGGTCGCTACGAATAGGTAGTGACTGCATAGTGTGGGATCAAAGGCGAATGGGAAGACATAGATATACTCCTTGTGCACGAGCTATCAATTTTAGAGACTGATGTTGATGTACATTCAATCCTTTGGTGCTTTGAAGCCCTAGAACGGGGCATTATTTTCGAGAAATAGTTCTTCGGGAACCACAACCACTCCCTGCGGAGCGGAGTGTTCATATGCCTTAACTCTAGCCATGTTGGCATTGTCTGACAAAACGCTGTGCTGTCGCATCATATTTTCCCCATCACATAGTCTTATCCATTTAAGAAAGCGGAGACAGCGCCGGTGAAGAGATAGCACACGCTCATCACAACTGCGGAGACGGAGCCACTTGATCAAAAGGTGGATGTCAGAAGCTCAGCAAGCAGACCCTGTGGGGTCGTACATGCTAAGAGCCTGTAAATATGAATGTTAGTATTAGTAATGGCTTGGCTTAACTTCGAGTATAACAATAGTTTGTGATGCTTGATATATCGTGTCATACCATAGTCTCTGCTCCCGAGGAAGGGATTGTACTGAGGGAAAATACGGAAGCTAGGAGGGATTGCTGGGACGGCTGAAGGCCGGCGTGATCCAACTCGGCAATGAGATAGGAACAAGGCTTCTCCTCATAAGAGCTTAAGCACTACCATTCCCGGATGGATCCATTTGGAGAGTTAGGTCAAATCGCAGCAGACTTCACTGGAGCATAGCAGGAGCAATACCCCGAATCATCAAGATCATACATGATACAGCACCTTCTAAACTGGGTGGAACTTAGCCAGTGGTCATATATACTAGGCCGCTGCCATTCAAGAGTACGAGTATGTTTTCTGGCGCGTATCTAGGGTAAAGAATGTTACTTGAGATATGCAGCAATTGAGCGCAATACGGATCGCAGGCACCCCTTAACCTTAGATTTGACGGAGCTTACCAGTCGATTGGTATCTCAGAGTCTTAACATTCAGAAAAAAGGCTGTTAGGCGGCCAAAGGGTATGCTGACAACGTATATAGGCACTAAAACCGCAGCGTGGTTGTTTCATGTAGCTGCCATGGGGATGGTTGTGGAAGCATTTCGATGAATGCTTGGAGATAGCCACAGGCTGATTTGGTCATTCCCTACTCATCTCCACTGATCTCAATTCTTATAGCACAGGAGTCTGTGGCAAAAGGCGAATCCGTTTATTTCTCTGGTTGGGGCCTCGGAGCTTCGTGTGACAGAGGTATGAGTGAGGTGAGACGATGCGTGGTGGAGGACGCATGTTCCGGAACTATATCTGGCCATTTAGATGTAGTAGTAAGGTGCCCATCTATCAGTAACGCATGTGGCTTGGCAAAAGCCTGGGGAGGCGCTAAGCAAGAAGGATATCACATCTTGATACACCTCCAATGAGGCGGTGTTCTAATCGCGGATTCAGGTTCGCTAGCCCACCCCAGTATCCGCTTCCATACCATTTCTCCATCATGCTCCATGTCTATCATGTTCTGTAATCGGGTCCATGATTTCGCGTCCAGGGCGTCAAATCCGAACCATCTTATCGAGTCGTGCATCCGGAGCCTTGCCGTCTCAGCATCTTTCTCGGGGTGCCCCTGGAAAGTCAAGATTGTGTTGGTCTCGTTCAGGAGACATTGGTTTCCTTGTGCCAACTGATGGAAACCAGGCGCTGCTATAGCTACTTCGCACCGGTGATGTTGCTGGAGCCTGAAAGAACCTAAAGCAGCGGCTTCGGGGAAGAACTCTCTTCCCTGTTCCGTGAGGTGCACGGTGGATACACCCATCTAACCAAATCTCATCAGTTTTGACCCTTGAAGTGATAGGAGATGAGAGAGTCTTACCTCTGGGTGGGTCGCCTGGGTCACTTTGCCACCGAAGACTCTCGCAATGGTCTGGTGGCCCCAGCAGATTCCCAGGACCTTCTTTGATGGATACCGAGTCACCAGTCTATTTATAAAGGCGTGAACCTCCAATATCCATTCGTGGTTCTTCCGGGGGTCTACATTGCCCCCTCCAACGACGATCAGGTCGAATGCAGCTGGGTCCGGGAACTCGCCCTTATTGGCGGGCTCGAAGAAAGTGAGCTTCGCAGCCGGTGCGACAGCACCTATTGTCCGTACGTATGAGGCTCTTATAGCAGGCAGCAGACGCGACCGATAAGAATTGAGGAGTATGGCGATATTGAGCGGTGTATTGGAATCAATTCGGAAAGTGGAGTCCATGACGTTGTTGAACTTGCTAGAAACCACCAAGTGAGGAGGACTTCGACGATGGCATGTCTGTTGAAGACTGCGGCAACCTAGGTTTCTATCGCGTCGTCGTTGAGGACATGGACTCCCACTGCTCCTCTCAAATATCACCTGAGTAAAGTCAGTAGATGGTAGTGTAGGTGAAGGTCTTTCAGCGAGGCCCGTGTCATCCAATTATCCAACTAGCGCCTTTAAGTAATAATTGTTAGGATCAAGCAAGGAAGTAGTGGGGTCGGTGATACGATACTTCGCCTCATGGACAAATACACAAATGCTCGGCTCGCTCTTGGGGATATCGTCTTATTACCTCCTGGATAGATAGTTAAATGAGCTATCCTGGAATCTTGGGAGTGATCACTAACACCGGGTGAATGGTAGCCACCCACCGATATACCCATGGCTAAATACCTCTTTGGCTATTGAATCTACGGTCAATATCTAGTGCTACCTCACCATATCGATCCGATAATTGATTGATACTATAATAGTCAGCAGGCCATTGTTCGCAAGGATGTATGATTCTGGTAGTACAGGCGGGAGTCCTCATGTTTCTCAAGCTTTGGATGCAATACCTGTGAGGCTTCATCATAGTCACCTCCTAGCGTCTGACAAACCACTTGAAACGCTTTCAAACAGTGCATTCTATCACTACATACAGACAATGCGCCGTTGAATCGTATCCAAGGTAGTGGTCTGTGCTAGTCCTAGAGTGTTCATGGAAGAAGGCACCTGGTCCGCTGAGGCAGGAAGGCAGGAAGGGCGAGGATTCCCCATATAAGAAATTATGCGAGGGCAGCGGCCTTCTCATGAGGAGAGCGCCTGTTTTCTATGTTGATTCCCCGAGAAGAAAGACGAAGAAATAATCACTGGCGGGTTGCTCAGGCTCAAACTTGGTGTCGATTGGGGTTGCGTTTGAGACAAGGGGCAAAACTCCCGTCAAGCTACGTACAGTTGCTTAGGAGCCAGACGACATGGAATAAGAAAGCGTGATTATTGGATCAAATTGAATATACATGGACGTCAGCGGTAGTACAACGGTCTGGACCACATATACAACTCAAGTCTAACTCGCCCCGGGAATGGAAGGTAGGTTGGGATGGGGAACGCCACCCAACGAAGGAACAAGAAGCCTCCCAACGGCCCGTCATGTCTCAAGCAGGGACAGCGAGAAGGATGTAGAAGCATGGTTGGCGCGCAGCTTGGCTCCCCACGCCAGCCATGATGCCGTATGACTAGAAGTTCATGCGGATGTATACTCACGGTGGGTGGTGTAGATGCAGGCACTACAGTTTCACCCTGCAGCGGAACCAACGGGCCGGGCGGAGGTCAAGAAGCAGGCGTGTCCGCAAAGGGTCAGGAAGTCGAGATTGAGTCCTAAATATATCGAGATATTGATGTCATCGAGCCTAGTTGGACAGAACGGATCAGCCTCGATCCCTAAGTGACAGCTCTTTCACTGTCGGTTCAAACGAGCATGCCGAGATTGCGGTAAACAGAATCCCGACAGGCACTGTTAACAAGCATGCGTGCCATCGGAACATATACCCGACAAAACGTTTGCGGCTTCTCGACATGCCCCCCGCCCCTCGCGGAGTGCTCATTGGTTGCATTCTGGACTGTTATAAGCTACCACACATAGTCGGAGGCATACCAGAGGCCAGCGCATATGTCTTGGGATGCTCACTCCACATAGCCCCCCGCGTATGCTGTGGGGATTATATGCATTGCATATGTGGGAATCCGTGGCGCTGTGGAATTTGACGATCCCAGGATAGGGCCCCACGCATGCCACTCCACGAAGCAACGGGCTTATCTCGCAAAGGGCCGCGTATCTAGGGTTAGGGTTCCGGTCTTAGTGATAAGTAAGATGTCGAACTTCGTCATGTCCCCGAGCACTCATATATCAGAGAATCCCTCGAGAATTGGCTGATGACGAGAGCTTGATAGCTTGGCAATGTCATCGTCGAGCGTGGGATGGGGCAACATTGGTGGTGTCTCTTGTCCAGACATGGCCTGCAAATGATGTCTCGGCAGTCAGAGGCCTTGGTCAGTTAGCGAGCTCGTGGTAAGGCCTGGTTACATTAAGCCTCGTATGTGCCGGAGGGTACCGATCAGAGATACATCGGAGATCCGACCAGGATATATCTCGATCATCTAGGTATAGGTAACGTCGACCGTTGGTGGAGTCATGGGAGGGTTGGAGGATGCGGGCATCCGCTGTCGCCGGCGTCGATCAAACCCTGGGTTGCTCTTGACGCCCAAAGAGGCGAAGAAGCATTAAATAGCAAAGTTGGGGGTTAAGTGACCGAGTCTAAACGGATGTGGTTGGTTGCCAGGCGTACAGTACTTTGCAGTTGAATCGAACACGGATTTTCTCCTGAGTTCCTGCTAACCGGGAACCTGGAGCTGCCAAAGGAGACGCTAGGTTGGCCCCTTACTAGTGCTTGCAGCTATACATGCAAGTCATTTGTTGGGCGACCTATGATAACGTAATACGGCAGTTTGCCCATCCCGCTATTTGACTTCTCCATGCAGGTCTGTAGATGGAACATGTAGAATAGGAGTGATAGTAAAAGTGGTCCTCACCGCCCCTGCGGAGGACTCGCAATGGCCTCCTTAACGGCCTCGCAGCCTCAGGGGCTCGAACCCTCAGAGCTCATGGGAGGGACCGGGAGAGTGAGATGAATTCCGCGTGCCCGTGGACGTTTTAGGACATTAGTTGTCGTTTTGAGAATGGCTTGCCTTGCCGAATCCCCACACTCTCCGTTGTTTTCCGCCCCTGACCATGCTTTGCACTGATGGGAGGCTCTGCCGATATGTCTTGGGCCAAATCTGGAAAGGCAATGGAGATGAATCGGATGAGAAGGAGACTCATGTTCATAGTATTAGTTGCCATAGAGCCCCTACTCGAGAGTAGGATGGCGTGTTGAAGCAACTTTTCCTGTTATCTGCTCTAATTCTCTGAAGTCCCTTAGGTCCGACTTGCTTCCGTTACCATCTGCTAGACGGCACACTAGGGTAGATTCTGTTCCACTACTCATAGATTAGTGCCTTTACTCCTACAGTCATTCCTATTCATATCCAAAATTGAAACTTGGAGCCCAATAAGAAGACTGCCTGCAAGCACCTTCGTCCTGAGGGCTGACAACAGCAGCACGTCAAGGTATGAATCGCTCATGTCTCTTTCTCTGAAAAGTCGTGGTCAACCGGTTCCTACGGTCGTGCCGTACGAGGAACAGGCGGGACCGATTCCTGACTCACCCTCGGGAGCCCGCACAGGACCTGCATTGCTACCAAGAACACCGGTTCCTGACCGCTAGGTTTTACTGCAGGCCTACCCAACCCGACACTGCCAGAAAATACCAGAGCGGGCCGTCGACGATATTCACTGGCCGCGGCGGTCGTGCAGAGCCGGCAGAGGAGCGGCGGTGAAATCAGGAAGAGGTGAGGGGTTACGAGTGACGGTGGTTAAGGCAAGAGGGAGTTTAGCGAGGCAGCAAAGCCCAGGCCATCATGGCACAGACATCGAAGATGTTTATCAGACAGGTGCCGCCCCAGATTGTCTGGGTTGGTCATTCGCCGAACGAGGAACCTTTCGCATTCCCGTCTCAGTTTGATAGCTGCAGACCAAGGGCTCTCGCCACAGGGCAGATCTTCTATCAAGGGCTTCACCACATTTCTCACAACGACCCCAGAATCTGGTCGGCGGTGCTGTCTCAGCCACGGCCGCTGAGGACAATGGAAGACGAGAATTGGTTTGACAACATGGCGGATAGGGGTGATGACCCTTACCTGGTATGACTCCCTTTCCCATTCATCCAAGCACGTGAGCTCGAACGGGGTTGCCACTGACATTTCCGGCAGATCGAGGGGACTTATAACGACTGCTACTCGGGAATCGGTTTGGATGCGCCAAACACCAGAACCCAAACGACTTCCGCGTATGTCTCAGCTGCAAATGCCGGGAGAGATTTGAGCCCGAATCATTTCCAGCAGAACAAAGAGTCATCGGGAAACGAACCGATGGTTTGGTCTAGTTTCCCCTCGACAAACGCATATCCCCCTCACTACCTTGGTGCAAATGTTGACTCTCGAAACCACGCTCCATGGCAGACCTACGATGCCATAGGGATGAACCAGCTCGGAAGCTATCCCGCCTTCCACGACGGCCTGACAGGCGCTAACTGGGACCCGAACAACATGCCTGTACTAGGCGAACCATTAGAATGCGACCAGATCAGCCCTGCAACTACCTACAGTAGCTTCTCGTCCTCGGCGGCTTCTGATGCGATGGGTTCGTTGACCCTCGACTCCATGAACGGGCGTGAGAGCGTACCGAGAGACTCGCAAATGGCCCATCCTGGCTCCTGGGACTGTCCTCCTACCATCTCCCCTAAGCAACTACATATCAACCCCTCACCGACTCCGAACTCCTCATCAGAGTCGGTCCACACTGCTTTGTTAGCGGGCGACATCTCTGATCTCAACTCGTCTGCGTTCAGTCAATCACATCAGCGCAACCTGTTTGCCTCAAAGGCATCCAGCAACAGGAACCGGCGAGAATTGCCGAATAAACCCACCAAGTCCCGCCATGGGCAACCAGCGTCTCAGGCTGCATATGCACAGTCGTCGGTGGACAAATCCTCAATGGCTTCTCAGCAGAACGCACACCATCACGAATTGACCCGTAGATCCAAGCTGGCTCAACTGAAGCCGAGGCCCGAGGGCTCCGCACTCTCCGAGGCGCCTAGCGGCGCCCTCCCCAGTCAGAGCACCAGGCGGTCCGAGAAGGACGAGTTCCTTATTAGGTCAAAGGAATCAGGCATGAAGTACAGGGAAATCCGCGAAAAGGGCGGGTTCAAAGAGGCCGAGTCGACGTTGCGAGGTCGTTATCGCTCCTTGACCAAGTCCAAGGAAGCTCGAGTGAGAAACCCTCAATGGCAGGAGAATGATGTAAGTGCTCCGACTTCGACTGCTCTCCCGTCACACTGCTCGAACTGTCATTTATCTTCGAATCACTGCTGATGTTACTCCCCTCAACCAGCTACATCTCCTCAGGAAAGCCGTCCACAAGCTCGCCAGAGGCAGCGACCTCTCCTCCGCCAAGATCCCCTGGAAAGAAGTCGCCAAGTATATCGTCGATCATGGTGGTTCGTATCACTTCGGTAATTCTACGTGCCGAAAGCGATGGGATGACCTGGTCGCCCAGGGCAAAGAGTTTTGAAACGGCTCGGTCAATTATTGCACTAGTGGATCATGAATGGGACCTTGCTAGCCAGTCAGCAAGGGAGTGAGCGTGTATGATATTTTGGAGCTGAGGAGGGTCGTGTATCAAATTGCCAGCCCTAGAGGAGATGAAGGCGGGAAGGTGTCTGTACTTACTATGGCGTCTATGAACCTGGAGGCCCTTATCCACGTAATAGATAGCGCAGTACCTGCGATTCACAACCGTGTTGCTGGTATGCAACTGTACCCCTTTTAAAGATTCCCAGCCGCGCTGCCATTGATGCTGGGCTTGATGCCAATCTCGTTTAACACGCCGAGTAGCAAACTAGAATCTTCTCCCAGTGCATCCCATTCAGCCTGGTTTTTGACCAGCGCCGTACCAGCCAGAACGGTTCCATTCAAAGACACGTATCCAACTTCCTGGCCCGTTTTATTCCTGATAGCAGCGCCTTCACCGGTTCGAGGACAAATAGCCATCGATGTTTTCGTCATCGCAAGATTGTAGCTAATATTTGCCTCACCTTCACTGGGCACCTCCACGTTGGGCGTGACAGCATTGACAGCGCGTTTGTACAAGTCAAGGTACGTATCGTGCCGTGCCTCGACGCTCATACCCGGAGTGATCGCGGCTTTCATCACGGCAAATGGCAATGTTTGTGCATGTTCATCCAACTTATCCGCCAGGACACTCCACGTCTCCCCCCGCTCGACTTGCTCTAGACCATCCTGCATGCGAGCCACGGGCAACAGCTGTAAATGCCGATGTGGCTGGCTCGCACCGGAGTGCTTACCGGAGTTGAAGAAGACGAACAGCTCCTGTCCGCTCCGGTCATATGCTTCTATGCACGCATACGCCGCCGCTATATCGTCTTTCTCTAGGACATGCGTCTGAGGTTTGACCTCCTTGGTGACCAGAATAAAGTGCTCCGGCACGACGGCGAACTTGTTCAGCACCAACCTATGAGCAGGCGGCAGTTGCGCCACCAACAGCCCGGGAGCGGGATTTTCAAACGGGTTGAACGGCTTTGCGTCTGGGTCCTTGGGCTTTGCTGCCTTTGGCTTTGACGCAAGAGCCGGCGAGTAACGAAGTTGAAACTGTATTTACTTTTTAGTTCGCCGCTGCTACCATGACATGTGCTTCCTGCTCCACCGAGCGCACTTACCGGAATAGAGCCCACATTCAATATCGTGACCTGAGTCGCATAGTAGAGTAAAGCGCCATTATCTCTTGCTCTCTGGAACGCAGACTTTACCAGCGCCGGCAGATTCTTAGGCACTTGAACGCGCGTCATTTCTGCCATTATTACGACTTTGGTAGTTCAATCACCGCTATGCTTCAATACCAACCGGCTTTCATTGACCCAAAATTGTCGCACTGATGATGGGGCCTGGAGGATCAGCACTCAAAAGTGAAGGCAGCTGAACAACAGCTGACAGCAAAGGGTCGACAGCCGGTCAGTGACAGGGGATCCTAATGTTAGCGGGGCTAGATGCGTAGCTTGATATGACGACATTTGCCAGGTACAAGTAAGCAATCCCATGGGTTCCGACGAAGATGAGGTCCTGGTAATGAATATACGAGGGATGGGCTTCTAGTCACGACAAAGGCGTGCCGAGCTCTGATATATCGAACGAAATTGCATCTGGTACTGTGTTCGGTTGATCTTCGTTCCACTCTACTCTTCAGCAAAGGCTAGACCCGTCCGAACTTGTCGAGACCCGTTAAGGAGTCACCTACAGGCACCCTGAGACCCTGAGTTGTTCGAGCACCAGTAAATTCATCTAGCATGCTTAGCTACTCGTAAGAACTAATCACGGTGCTCGCATCAAGTTCACAACGCCCCCGGGAAGATCAAGTGCTTCTGCGGCCGACTTGGCGTCCGCGTCTGCGCCCTTGGAATGCGCGACATCATTCCACGACAGAGCCTCTTATCGACGGCATAGCTGTACAGCTTCCATTAGGCTTGCGCGACCTCATCATTTCTTCCGTGATGGTCATGAACAGTAATTATCCTGGCGTTATATTACGCCGACATCATGAGTACGAGTGTCTAATAATCTTGCCTTGACTCTAAAGTGGAATAGGTTTGTATACATGACATATGCGAGGATAGAAATTTCTCTATTATATTGCAGCAATCGCAGCACATCTCTTCTCGTCATCTGGTAGCTTGCGTCAGGATGACGGTCAAGCATGTTGCATACCGCTCTACCGATGTTTGTGCAGGAACTCTGTACAGACGACCAATTCCGGATTCGCCAGAAGCTGGCCGTCGAACGACCTGGTACATTTCATTCCGCAATTGAATCGCATTCATCATATACAAACAACCACACGCCATCTCTCTAGACGAGTCTCGTCACTTCTGTGCCGCTATATAGACCGAGTGACCTAGGACTTGTTCAGCACTCACTTAGGCTAAGGCAACACCGCCGCATGTGCGGTGGTCAAGCTTAGCTACTTCGCTTACAGTGAGATGAGAGTAATTACTGGGACATACTATCTTTTATGCCGGCGACGGAGATACTAGTCCAAAGACCTTGCCTATCTATCTACCATCCCCAGCTATGCGAAAAGGTTTGTCCTTGCGGCTTCGTATCAGGAAAAAAATCGCAGCGCAGGAGCAACAGGCTAGCCACTACATTGAAGAGCCTCCATGAGAGATGTAGAGAATATGGGCTTAATCAAGTGTCGATTCCTTCCCTGACCTGCCGTCTGCGGAAGAAGAGGTGCGAAGCTCCCTATATATTTGGCCTTCTTCGGACTGCCCTATATGCGCCTGCGACTTCAACAAGCATGAGCTTATGTGGGAAACTCCTCTGATAGTACCCATTCTGGTAATGCTCAAATTCCCGTGCATGTGAAGACGAAAGCAAAGGTGGGAGAGTTATAAAGATACGCTACGCACTGGTAGAAACTATTGGCTGGGTTTCGTTTGCACTTGATAGCGCCAATAACAGTCTACGAGAGTCTACTCCCAGGCCGCGTGTCATATCATACAGGTGTAGTATAGAACGACAGTGGTCAGGTCAAGTGGTTGACCATATAGGATGTATATAGCAAAGAGTGAAAGGCAGAAGGACTCGCTGTTAGGTAGGTGCTATTTAAGCATATCAACACCGGATCCTCCTAATTTCGGTCCAACATGTGGGGAAGGGGAAGCCCTCCTTATATAAACCAACGTCCTAAAGCCCACCACTAGGAATGGTCCTATAGATGAATACGTAGTCTCCTGACTCCATGTACTGAGGAGAAAGATGTTAGAAACTGATCCCACCATATAGGTGGTAATAACATGTTTCTGTGTGGATGCGCGAAGCGAACAGCAATCAGGTTGGAGTGATGTGAGTGACCCGGGCTTGGCGGAACAATAGGAGGCGTTGCGCTCGCGTAAGTTATCTGAAGGGTGAGGTCATTCGAAGTATCTGGAAGGTGTACCTCATTGTCCCGAAGGTTTGGCACGTTAGGGACTTGTTTGAAGAAGTTAAGAAAGCTCCCGTGTTGAAAGTGACGACTAAAATTGGAGTCTCGTACGTCACAGTAACTCCAGCACATGGAGGGAAAGCGAGTGTTTCGCAGTACGTCACTCCATGGTAAGGGTGTCGTGTGGTACCCGGGGACAGGGGTAGTTCCGAGAAAATCACAACCTCGGCGAGTTTAAATTAAAAGTGGTCGCAAAGGAGATCACGACGCCGACTATGTCCAAGCCTCACTTCATGGCCCTTAAGGACGTCAGCTGAGAGAAACGGCGTTAGTAGATTACGAAAGCTCCGCCCGCTACCGTTAAGTCTGGCCGGCTCCTGCCCCTGACAGGTTTTGGCAGCCACTGACTACGCCCAGGGGAATATATCAGGGCTATCTAGAATTTCCTGTAGCCTTGGGACGGAACTGCATCGGCATCATAATCAGCCGGGCAGGACACACGATAATTCATATGTGAGCGAAAAGCGTTGAAGCATCAAATCGATCGGACCACCTTTCCATGATACAGAGCGAGAGCACCAAAGCCACCCATGTAACATGACTCGAGCAGAAGATCGGCAAGCAAAGCACTTGGTGTTCATATTAGGGGCGAAATGGGCTGGTTACGAAAGTAAGAGAAGCCAGTGACATATTCAGAGGAAGCAGACAATATTTGGACCAGAGCAGCTGGTCCGGCAGCCAACAGTAGAACTAGTGTTGCGTAATACAGGGGTAATAGATCCCTTAAAAGGTTCACATGTTCGCTTCCACGTCAGTAATAAGTGCTGGGATGACAGCCAATACCCACGAGGAGGTGGCTCACAGGTTCCGAACGACGGTTGTTCCGGACTCCTTTTCACGCAGATCCTAAGCCGCACATCAGCGGACGCCAATGCACTGTTGACGTATATACGTAGAGTCGTATATCAGACAAATTAAGATGTATCGTATACAACTAATATCCGTAAGTAATTGTTGAATGGGACGTTAAGGTTCAAGCAACCTCTGGTAACATACCCGTAGGGTTTGGATTTTAAGAGAGGGGGGGGGATGAATAATGGTGTGTAGCATTATTCCATCGCCACAGAGCCTTCTTATTTAATCTCTTTAATTTCTTTTATACAATTCAGATATTGAATTAAGTATAGCAGCTAGTGCCTAGATATGACAGCTATATAGTCCGGTGACGTGGGTTAAGTGGGGACAAAGCTCCGGTTCTTAAACAAAATGACTATGCAAACGTACTATACTTGTAGTTCCCATTCTTCAACTCTAATATGCCTTGAGGTATCCGTAGGCGTGGACAAGCCTTTTTCTGGGCTAGCTTCTGTATAATACTAAACTCTAACGGAAGAAGAGGATATCTGAGTGCTGTGCTGGCGAAGCACCATGTCTAGCTATCCCCGTACCATTTTAGCTGTCTCTGATGACGATTCCTGGCGGCTGAGTAAGGGGCTGTCGTGGTCAAGAGCTACATTTAAGTCGTTTTGATGGTCACCTCAGCCTTGTCTGGGGCAAACCTTATTTCGACATAGTATGGAATAGGGGGTCACACGACATAGTATACCCAGGTACACTGCCTCATTCATTAACAGAGACGCCAGGTTGGCTATTCGATAAGACGATTTCGCATAATCCTGGCCACTACTGGGCCCTTGCACGACACCGTTCTATCTATTCGCTGGGAGTGCTAAGTTAGGAGGGCCACGGTCGTCCATGGCCATCGCGCCACGGCCGAGACTGTAAGTTGGGTTTGAGAGATATGCGAGCGAAAGGCACAGCAGTCATGCAAGAGCTATTGTTTGACTCGGTGAGCAAGGGATGAAAGATATTGCTATGATCGAAAGCGGGCATTAGATAGGCCACCGAGGGAGACGGCCTGCTTGCGTATTGTCGCTTTGCCACCTTAACGAGCACCGCATCTGGATTACTAAGCATTACTACTTCGGAAGTTAGAGGAAAAGCATGGTGTAGAGAGGTATCACGCACAGTACTTCCATTTCCTCACACCCGTACCAACTCAATATCATGGAGTTAAGTGATCATCACGTGATATTGCAGTACTCGCTTAAGCTCCCTAGAATGGGCAAGCGCATAGAGAGATAGATAGCTTGATAAGACCAGCAGAGAGCTATTACAATAGAGCTCGGAGCTCTGACCAGGTGACGATATCGATCGGAGGAATCGGTATGGGCCGACCTGACCTGATTTGGGTCCCGAAAGCAGCTCAAAATTACCTAGGTAAACCTGCTAAACCAACTAACGGGGCCTTCAATTGTCGTCAAATCAGAGAAACCGGAAATCCCTCTTCTGATTGTTACCTTTTAACAACATCACGAAACCGACCCGACCGCACACATCTCCACTCCGCCATTGCCGCCGCCATGTTTCTGCAACGCTCCGCTGCCGCCGTCGCCCGACGCGCAGCCGTCTCCCCCGTTGTGAGACGCAGCTTTGTTGCCTCTGCCATCCGCCGTAAGGTTTCCCAATTGAGCTAGGAATGCTTTTTCCACGTCATCAATGGCATCATACGATATGCCCGGCCTGATCTTCACGAAAGCTGACCGGACATCTAGGAGGCGCCAAGAACGTCGAGCCTCACGCAACCGTCTCTCAGAAGATCAAGTCTTTCCACGGTACGAGCTTCACCAATCCCAATTGAGTCTCGGTCGCTTTGCTACCTATGTTCGATTGGGCTTGCTACCGACCGACCGGGAAAATGGACTGCGGGGTTTTGTTGACTGGATGTGTACTTGCAGAAATCAAAGCCGAAGAGGACCTCATCGGTCCCGGTGCCGCACCCGGTACCGTCCCTACCGACCTCGAGCAATCCACGGGCCTGGAGCGATTGGAAATTCTCGGCAAGATGGAGGGTGTGGATATCTTCGACATGCGACCTCTGGACTCGTCCAGGAAGGGTGGGGTTGAATATCCGGCAAATACCTCGCGACTGATTGCGCTGACGACATCGGGCTAGGGACCGTCGACAATCCTATCATGGTCAAGTCTGCTGGTGAAGAGCAGTATGTTGGCTGCACAGGCTCCCCAGCCGACTCGCACGTTGTCATCTGGCTCGGCGTAGGTCCCCCTATATTCCTCCCCGCCTATTAGCATCCTGTCAGAGATACATGAATTGGTATATTGCGTTAGTGCTATGAAGGTTGCGACTGACGTCATGGCCCCCTCTTAGATGTCCCGTGAGCGACCTATGGAGCGATGCCCTGAATGCGGCAGCGTCTATAAGATGGAGTACGTCGGGCCCCAGGACGACCACCACGGCCACGGCCACCACGGCTACGAGGAGCCCAAGACCTTCGCCAATTTTGTCAAGCCCGAGTACTGGTAAATCTCGGATACTCGCAAGTAGAGTATGCATTGTGCATGGGAAGGGGAATCGGCGAAAGGAGAGGAGCTGTAAATACGTACATTGGAGGGGCTGTATAGAATCCTACCACCTTTTTCGCCAGCGTCATCGCCTTGACAAGTTACATTTTCATGTCTCTTGTGGGTTGATCTCAGCGCCTTGGAGCTCGTCGATTCAGGCATGGCCTCTGTTGATTGCGCCGCCATACTGCTTGGCTACAAATCATAGCTTAACGACGAGTGCAGCCGGTTGTCCCTGAACGATGATCCTCACCGTGCGCTAGGTAACGTATACTGTGGTGTATAGCGTGGCGCAATGCGGCGTACGAGTGCGGCGTAGGTGTTTCATGGAATGCCCGTACTACCAACATAACTAAACTTGCAGACTTGGTATTCTATCTTGGGCAACAGTCGGCTTTGTATCGAACCACCTCGCACACTTCGTAGCTAGATAAGATAGAGTGTTACCTCGCCTTAGCCTAGTATTCGAATGGACTCCAGATGAAGTTTAGTTCCATTAGATACGTTCAGACGTTGATTATGCGCAAAGTACCGGCCGCAGAGGCTGAGACATTTCACTATACTTAGTATTTTGCTGAAAGAAGAACTCTATTCGCTCTAAGGCGGGGAAGGTTTAGGTTTATACGTAACTAGGTTCTTATTTACGGACGGCGCATATTGATGGCACAGGGAGGAGACATTCGCTGCATCCCGGATATCCTCCCTATTTCTCTGTATACCGAAGCACTCGTATAAGGAGGATACGTACAAGTACTATCTACCTAGGGGGAGATACTGTATTATACGAGGTGACCGGAGGGAGTAAGATGGATTGACGAAACAGGAAGCAGGCGGGCGCTCATTGGATAACGGAGCCGGAATACGGGACCCAACATACAGTATTCTCTAACTGCGCCCCACTTGCTCGAATATGAAATGTGACGGGACATTCTGACTGCAAAATGCACCTACTATAGGGGGTAGGTCACACGTACATCGATTACGTGCGCCGTATGTTCGGATACTTTGGTAGTAGGAGATTGCCCGCCTAGAGAACATGCCCAGATTCGATTCGATTGTGGTTACCTATTATGCATATGTGGCTTGGGTCTGAGCCTCTAAGTTCTTCTATCTCTTTTAGCTCACCCGCTTAGACGGGGTAGCTGCCAATGGAAATTGAGGACTGACGAGTAAAGCGAAAGTTCCAACACGGAATGCGCAATACCCATGCATCCCTATAATCCATTGCCCAGTGGGTTCAAGCCATGCTGACACCAGAGCTAAAAAAGTTTCATTAGCCTTCGTATGACAAAAGTTTGAGTATACATCGGCCGCCATATAGGATGTTCGCATCAAGTGATAGATCCCCCGGTGCTTAACACTCGTCTGATATTTAATCATTCCGTTACGTATCGGTTTCGATCGGCTTTTTGCTGCTTTGCCCAGACGCCCCCGCTAGCTGCAAAGCTCGCCTGGTAGGCTGTAACTCCTATTAATATTATGGTCAACTTAATCTAACAATTATAGTAATAGTACCCCCTAGTTACATGCGCCTCCCAAGCAGTCATAAGCACGGGTGAGAAGCAATAGTCGTATGGTCGCGCACGCTATATACATGTATGTATACTAGTGCATCCAAATGTACCTTCGTTATGTAGGGTAATAATATCATAATCCTATTCCTGACGTGTCCCCTACCATCATCATGGTTAATAATATCAACAGCTATCACAATAAGCTGCATATCCCTCCCTTGCACTCATACACTCTTTCTCGTCGTTCCCGCCGACGTACATTCCCACCAAGCCTATTTGTAGACATCTAGCTCTATACTATCCTCTTGAGAGCCTTCCCAAAGTCAAATCTCCTGTCCCCGTATCAACCTCCCAATACCACGCCCGCCATTTCAGTACCAATTCACCGATCTGTCTTCCTTCATTCCTGTGATGATATTCTAGCGATCATAGATATATATCTTATCGAGGTTGACAGTTATCACGACCCACGCGATTTGAGGGCTGCCTCAGGGACCTAGACATTCAAGCGAAGGTGCAAATCCAAGGTCCGTCGTCAATTTTCTGCGCCCCGTCATCTCATTCTACATAATACCGGAGTTGGAGCTTCGAACCAACGCATAGCGCGCCCCAATCAGCCCGACCCTGTATGCCGCGATCACATCTAGTGATTCCGATACTCCCGTCACTAACTTGGTAGGTTCAGTACCTTCTTTCTGCCTAGTCTAACTTTTCGTGATGCTGTTTCGATGTGCTCTCGGCCTCAACCCCAACCCCAAACCCTTTTATCCCCTGCACCACACATCTGGCCGATGTGACCTACAAGAAGGTAACTGCATCTCTGGCCGTTTTCCCGCTATCTAACCTGGTCAGTAGAGCCGCATCATCGTCCTACGGGCCGAAAACTGTTTGACCCATTCTCTTGAAGACCCTGGTGCCCCATTCCACTACCCACTTGCATACGAGCAGCACCTCAATACCACATTCCGCTGAACTCATCTACTTCGAACGTACCCAAAAAGTACATAGCAGGTGCTGATGCACTATCACCTTACTATAGCCGTCTGCACCAACTCCCTTTACCTTTGACCCACATGTATAGCCCATACTATACAATGTACATGACTTGCCTTGTGCGCCCTGCATTGCCGATGGTCTCGGTAGCTTGACATTTCACAATGCGCTAATAACCCATCGCATACTATAGGACTTTTTATGCCAGCCTAATAAAACAAAAAAGGAGGCAGCTACCTTCCGAAGCGGATATCTTAGTCACCCAGTATACGCACATGGTTGCACTAAGTTAGTACTTCGATTACTATATCCCTCTGACGCGTGGTGGTGGCCTTTACGTATTTGATACCTGGACTGCCCACTATCGATTTCTACCCAAACCCGTCCGTTCAATACTCACCTATACACAATCCCTTCCTCTACTCCCGGTCGCAACTTCTCGTCGAACCCCTTTCCGACTGCGCGCCGACCCCTTCTCAACTGCTCCCTGACTTGTGAAGGGTTACCTACCTGTGACTGACATCTACTTATTATACTGCAGCCCCGGAGCGACTACAGCTCGTACTAAGACGAGAAAGTGTTTGATAATCTAGCTCGTCCAAATCAACATTGCGCCGCCTTGGCAACTACTGGCAGCGACTCTTTATTTCATTTAGTATCTGCATGGGATATAGGCTGCCAAGCCCGGCTGAAATTCCTGTAACATCCTAATCCGTGAGTGCATTTACATCTTCCCTGGTTCCCGCTTTGCTTCCTCACTCCCCTATAATCACGTTGCATCGGTATAACAACACTTCAACACACGAGCGTCTCCACATCATCGGGTCACATCACATTACCTGTACTACGGTGTACTTACAGATATTACCCACTCGAGCGCATGCACAGTAGGCCCCCCAACCCCAAATCGGCTCAACCGCTCACTGGGCCGCCCCTGCACTCTTATACGTATACATGCGCTCACTCGGCCACCCGCCCCTTTATGTCCCGACCTCACATCGCTGCAGCACATCGCGATCTTTATGAGTGAAATTGGCGTACACTCTGCTATCATTCACTACGCTCGAGCCTTCGCAGCCTTTCATTCTATGCGCCTGAGAGCACGTGATACCAAAGTCTGCATTTGAGACGACGTTGGAGTATTGTCGATGGTTTGTCTGGGACTGATTTGTGACAGTTTTCTGTTTCCCCAGGTGAAGTGTGTTGGGGGGGGACTGTGATCGGCAGTATGTCGGCGAAGCGGGAACCATCCGATAAGCCGGATCTCGTCGCGATGGAAAAAAGTTATTGGCAACAAACTGAAATAGCCCGTGCTCGCGAAGACGCGAAGATGGAGGCTGACTTCCGTCATCGCCAGGATGGATCGCGAGGCCGTCTTGTTGATCTTTACAACCGGAAATCTCAGCTCGAGAATGAGTTACAGTCATTGGTGTCTAGCATCACCTATCAGGAACAGGAGCAGGAGAGATTGGTCCGTGATTACGAGGAGGCGCGAGCCCAGCTCCGAGTACAACGCCAGACCGAGGACCTTCGACAGCAAGAGTGGTTTGCCCAGGCCCGTGAAAGGGAAGCCAAGCAAGGTTATCGTCCAAAATCAAATGGCCGACAGTCATCCAACGGAGAGCTGCCACCGCTTGCGGCCGTCAGGGGCTGGACGAGTATTAACGGGTCGAGGCGACGCAGCCATCGCGAGGAAGATGACGAACCACCGGCAGATCCTGGAAATTTGCTTGGCAGTGTGTATCACAATCCCGTGGACGACTCGGACGTAAACGGCCAAGGGATGGTTCGTAACGGCGGCTTCCGATCGCCATCTAGAGTCTTTTCGACTTGCGTGAGTACGGAGGATGAAAATCTGAGCGGCCAGACGAGAAAGAACGGAGAACGACCGCTGAAACCAAAGGAGCGCCACAGTCTGCCGACGTTCACATCGGTGGTCAGGTCGCCGGCGGGGAAGCCTCGTAAGCTGACACGGCAAGCTCCTCTATCGCTAACCTCAACTGATGAAGTGCTAGTAACACCAGAAGAGGCGGTCGCGGCGTTCGCGTCACATCCACCCCCGGGGCGCAAGTCTTTACCAGAGGCGAAAAGGGCGTCTACCCCGATCAAGGAAGAAGAGGAGGTGAACGATGGCAAGGAAATCACGCGTGAGAACCTGGTCATCAAAGACGATGGAAAGTTCATCACGGAGCCTCTGATGTATGCCGGAATTCCCCTAGAGAAAATCCACGAGAAGCACGAGTATTGGGACCCGGAGTGGGAGTCGCTGGTGTCCATCATTCAGCCGCAGGTTGAAAAGTGGCATGAGAGGCATGAGCATGCGAAACAAGACCAAACAGCTGCGCGGCATTCCGTGTTCCTTGCCAACCGTCAGATCAACCGTGGCAAGCAAATCCTCGACTTCCTCAATAACCAGAGCGTGAACTTCCACCCGTATCAGTTCGTCGGTAAGGAGATGATGTCTAAGTTCTACAAAACCCTGGTCAACTATGACACCATGTTCCGTCTGGCCAACGTGCACGAGGAGTTGAAGAAGTTCGACCTTGATATAACGCCTCTGGATTGGCTGCGACAAAGAATATACGAGGTCGCCACCGCCCAGGGAGAGAGATTTAACCTGTCCAAGTACATACACGACCTGTACCACGATGCCAAGCTCAAGGCGTTAAGAGAAAAACATGGGTTCGGGAACATTGGCCGACCTTCGGGATACAAGTTAGGGGAAAGGGATCCGAACAAGGCCCCTAAGACTAAGACGAAGAGGGATTCGACAGGGCCCGGCTCGGCCCGGAAGAAGGGCCGGCGTTCTATTGGCCAGGTTGACCCGGATGGGGTGCCACCAATGGACGATCTGCAGCAAGGATTTCAACAACCCCCGCAGGAGGTATTGGAGCCCGTAACCCCTCGACTCCAGAAGCGCCAGCGTCTGGAGACCGTGCGCCCGCCGGCGGCTCCCGAAGATGACGATCTGGAATCTCTCGGATTTACGTCAACCGATTCGTTCTCGGCCGGTCGGATCATGCATCTCGACTACCGGGTGTACCAGATCAAGACCCGCGCCTTGACGACGAGCACCGAGGTGACACAGTACTGGACATGGAAGTCGGACCAGAACATGTTCGAGCACCAGGTCCTCCGCGATGTGCACCCGAGAGTCACCTGGGGCTTCTACCAGAAACCGATCGACTTCAACCTGAAGCTCACCGACCTGGTCGAGATCCAGTACGCGTCCGACTCCCAGAAAGTAGTAGTCGTCGTCAAGGACCAGAAGCGTGGCGACATCCTGGCGCATTTTAAGCGTGAGCGCACCAAGAGGCGATTCCTTGCGTTCGCCAAGAAGAAGCAGGTGAAGCTTGTGAAGAGCATGGGGTACGTCGAATTTTTTAAGGACGGCCGGTAACTGTTCCCATCGGAAGCTGACTTGTTGTGCAGTGCGCAAATCGAGGACGCCTGGGCTCAGATGAAGTCCGAGACTCTCCCTAACGAGGAATCTGATACTTGACGCCATGCCGTGTGGTCCGACTACAACCCCATGAAGAGGAATATTTCTGCGTCAGACTATACTTCGCACTTGATGGCGCTGTCATCCAGCGCCATAATGCTGATTAGGCGATTTTCACTTCGTCGCCAACTTCCTCAACTTTCCTTCTTTCTGTATAATAGTACGTCGGCGGACTTGACGACAGCGCTCTGTCGCTGCTCACGGATGCATCCTCTGGTCCTTCTGGCGGTTAGACGTAGCCGTCGTTATTTCCTTATCGACAATCTCTGGCAGGAGGACGTGATCGGTTTCGGGGGACATGGCGGTGCATCGTAGCTGCTCGATTATGGCCATCACGACCGGACGGATATACCCGTATTTGATTTTCAACAGGGAAAACTACCTAATACAGATCAGCAACCGCAAGGGAAATCTCTTCTTTTCGCTTCTCTTCCTATTTCCCCATACCTGCATAATTATTTTGTCTTTCTTTCGTTTTCCTACGGACGGGATAGCGAAGGGGCGATCGGACGGAAAGAGGAAAGAACAGACGGTAGCCCCAGTCGTATCGGACTGGAGCGAAACATAGACCGGATAGGGGGGCTGGCAGGGTAAGGGGCGCTGGAAGGACGGATTTCTTACTGGAGAAATATTGCATGCGCACCGCACTTCTGCTTCCCTAGGTTTACTACTACCAGGTATGGCATAATAACGGAGCTGGTCAGCTACCGCTGCCGCCAAATCCTCTTTGCATGACGAGGCACGGCACGGCAGGGCAGTGCGCAAGGAGCCCCTTCACTCAGACGGGCGAGGATTCACGGCCCGGTCGTAGGATTAGCAATCAGCAAGATGTACCCGTACGGTGCTCAGCGAAGTGGGGAAACCGAGAAATGTGTATTTACTTCTAACGTGCTCTCTTGGGTCTTTGCTGATATGAGCTGTGTTCCCAGGGTTGCGTTCCGTGGGGTAAGCTGTCTCTAATGCCTCTCCTCTAATGGGGTGTTTGTAGTGCACAGTTAGGAGTGTAGCACTGTATCATGAAGACCTGCGAATGTAATTTTTTCTTTCTACGATTAGCCGTTAGACCGCTGCCATACAGTTCGATCCTTTTGCACAGCCCTCTTCATTTCTAAGGAGCATTTGAATGATACCACAAAGCCCCCCTAAATTCCCAGGTAGTGTTTGTTGCAATTATCTCTTGCAGTACCCAGGGCCCCGTCTTGCCAGCTGGTCATAAGCGCCGAGGCCTGCCAGAGCAATAGTCACATAATCCGGGCGTTCACATTAACGGGAGTCGTTATCGCTTATCGATGATATATGCAAGCAGCGAATAATTTTAGTCCCGCCTTATCTGATCTGATTGATACCTGCATTTCCACCACATTCAAGACCGGACGACCACCGACGAACCAACAAGCGAGAGGCGGCGGACTACTCCTACCATTGCGCTTATTACCTACCATACACGCTACTACCTCGACGGTTTGCGGGCGAAACGGCCGAGCGAATAGAGTGGTACATACCTGTCTGTATATGGTGTCCTAGCCGGGGGCCTAGCGGATGAGCGAGCGAGCGAGCGAGCGAGCCAACAACACCGAACTAGCGAAAGAAGAAGTCGAAGATGTTGTACGAGTTGATCGGAATAGTGAGTCGTCCCCGGTAGCCCCCATGTTTCGCCCCTCGCTCTTTCTGGCGCCAATTGCTTTGGCTCGGGCTTCGACTGGGAACGCAGGCGCTGTAGGGGAGGACGCAAGCCATGTGCGCCAGGGTTCCGCGGAAGAGGAGTGATTAAAGCTCTGGGTCTGGGGGCGCGGGGACTACAGCGAGGGGTGGGCAAGAGAGAAAGCGGGCGGAGGGCTGATTATGCAGCGCGAGATGAGTGAAGTACAAGGCTGACGAGAACGTGATGGCAGGTCCGGCCGGGTAATCTTGCCGAGGTGAAAGAGTACGTCTTGCCTACCTAGCTAGCTACCCCTTCTTCTATTTTGGCATACGGGCCCACGATGGTGATGCGATAGGATGGCGCACGAAGGACGATGCGCCTGGGGTCCGCTCCTCTGCAGCCCACGATCCCATTACCCCCATTCCCCTACGCATCGCGGACTCGGCGCAACAGCAAGAAACAAACGAAGCCAAACTAACTCTCCCCCCCCCACTCCGCAATAGAATCGTCCTAGGCGCCGGGCAGCTGATCTTGCAGCACAAGGGCGTGATCCGGGGCATATCGAACTGGGGTGTTTTTAGTTTGCCCAAGGCGACGTCGGTGCACCAGATGCGGCACAACCACGGGCACTACTTCGCCATGCGCTTCGACTCAAGCGTCGCCGCCCAGCAGGCCGTGCGCAACATGCTGGCCCTCGACCCCCGCATGATCCGTCACAGCAGCGTCAAGCTCGGCGACGGCAAGCTCGAGAGCATCAGTCGTGTTGGGTCGGGGGTTGAATGGAGGCGGTGATATCTCTCTTATTCTTTCGCGACTTCTCACGCAGGAGCCGACGTCGGGGGTTTGGAGTTCTAGGGCGGGACCAAAAGCGGGAGGGGGAATGCCGCTTGGTGGTGAGGGTTAGGTTTGGCTTGCCGATCAAGTGGTATCCCATCAGGCGTTGGTCCGGCGGAATAGCCTGGATAGGCGGCTGTCGATATGTTGGAAGGCGCATCCCACATATGATGGACAGGACAGGGCGTATTGGCGAACGGCTGAGCAAGTTGCGGAACTGTATGAGTCGAGATGTCCTGCTCGCCAACGGACCGCAGGCCTCCAGGCCCAACCGTACGACACCCAAAGGGACAACATCGGCCTGAGGAGGAGCAAGGTGTATGATACGTGTGTAATAGACTGTGCATATACATACATACGTCAATGAGGCAGGATGTTCCAGTATAGACTGGAACGAATACCCAACACGTGCGATGCTCCCGGCGACGCTAGACGGGCTGGACCTGAGAGACTGGCCCTTTGTCTCCTGGGAGTATCCGGTTAAAGGTGAGAAATGCCTACATCTCCCCTCGGAACCGAGTCGTCGCAGTTTCAGTGTGTCCCAAACTAATCCTAGGAGGGCTCGCAGTGCGTTCGTGGACAGCAAAAGCAATACCACGTAACGTGAAAAGGGGGTAAATGTGGTCATCAGGGCATTGCTAGCCTCGCTTATAATGGGTAAGAGACGAGGCCAGGCATACACATAAGTCCCGTACTGTATCCCAGAAGCGACCGTACGCCAAGAGAATCGAACACCAGCGAGAGGAAGGGACAGACCCAAGGTGGCAACACCACCGTCTTCTCCCTGATTAGCGGCCGACGTCCTGGAACCCGCATATCTACCTGCTCCCCGTCCATCGACGCGTCGCACCCCACTAAAATAGCGTCGCAATCTCCTGCCTCCCACCTCCCGCCCGCGGACGGGGCTGACAAGTCTCGCAGCCCGTCGCGGCCTCGGAGGAGACGCCAATTCACCACTTGGGGATCCCGCCACGGGAGGCGGTCGACTTAAGCACAGCCACCGAGTCAGCCCATCGCACTTCTGAGAAGGCGGATATCGCCTTCCGCGCGTGAGGCCAAGTCGCGCCAATCGACGATAAGCAGAGCCGGGTATGCCAGCAGCAAGGCAGGCCGGGGGGGGGGGGGGGCCGAAACGGGCAGAAAAGATCAGGCTCTCAGTCGTCCGTATCCCTGCAGGGTTCCGCGCCTCAGCGCGGGGACGAAGATGATGTGTCAGTAGCAGCATCGGGTAGTCTGGGCTCGAGGGCGGGCCTGACGTGAGGGCGGCGGCGTTAGTCTTCGCGTCGGGCGCAGGTCCGTATGTGTGAGTAGTTCGTCACGCTGATTCCCTGGTGGGACACAAGAAACAGATAGAAACAGACAGGAATGGAACGAGCAGTGGAAAGAGAGGCTGGGCACGATTTGCGAGGGGGCCGAGAGCTTAGTTTCAATTTATCTACGTTCTTTTCAGGCTACTATCAAACTATCTATGATGTGGCGGCGACAAGGGCGGCAATGAGGGCTTCAACCATGCTATGAATAGACGGGAATCAGATGCAGAACCGAGCTAAGTGGCTCTTCCTCCCGTGGAGGCCGACTACTGCGCCGGCGATACTTCTGTCTCAAGGGTCGTCTCTGCAGCCACGCTCACATCCGCATTCCAATATAGAAACCTACACGAATATACTTTCCTCGGCCTTAATTCATTTCAGAACGTGCATGGCGGGAGAGCTCTACAATAAGCCGTTGATTGATGCAATAATTACCTCCGCATCTTAAACCTTCCCGATGAGGGGATGCATGACGTGACGTTATTTGTCCGTCATATGAATTCTGCTCTAATTGACAACTCCAACTCTCCGGGCGTCTCAGGGTGATCGATGGTCAAACATGCTCTAACCTGAGAAAACGCAAAGTGCCCGCCGCCTTCATGATCTCGCAGGTCGAGATCGAAACGGTAGATGTGCTCTCGGCCACCCACCCAGCGCCACCACCTCGGCCGCGGCTGCCTTCTCCAACCTAAGCGTCGACGTCCATGGCCGTCTTCTTCTTGTACCAGGCGGCGAAGTCGTCGATGACGCCGGGCCAGGCGCCGTCGGGGCTCCAGAAGCCCATAGTCTCGTCCTCCATGGTTTTATAAGCGAACTCGAGCGTCATATTCCACATGTCTTTATTAACAGATCGAGTCCACGTCTCTGAGAGGAAAGCCTTCCATTCCTCGAAGAAATCCACGCCGCTGGCCGTGACCCACCGCTGGCCAGGAGGGCTGAACAGCATGCCCCAGTAAGTGAGGGCGATGTCCAGGGCGAGGGCACGCTGGTCCTTCTCCTTTCCCACGACGAACACGTAGCGGTACACCTTCTTGAAGACGTCCTTGTTCGTAGCCAGTTGGGCAAGGAGGCGCGAAAAGTACTGCTGGTGCGCCTCGGGGCGTGCGTCGACACTAGGGCAGAGGTCAGCTCAAGGCCAATATGAATGTGTTATGAGAGAAATAATGGAGATAAACAGTGGTGGGAAAGATACACAGCGGAAGATACTTGCTTGGCAGCCTTCCAACCCTGAACGAATCCTTCGCGAGTGATCTCGCCAATGCTGGGGGCCTGAACGATCTCCAGGACGATGAACAACGAGGCATCCTCCAGGTTGGCGCCGAGGCTCTGGAGGTAGGCCATGGTCGACTCCGCCCCGAGGGTGTCCTGCTCGCCCTGATCGGTATCTGTTCAATAGATTAAGATTAGCAAGGCGCCCATACAAGATATCGGAGTACAATCTTTGCATACTTCTCAGGTTGTCGAACATCTTGTTCAACCGAACCTCTCTGCTATGATCCGATGCTCCACCATTGCTCTGGAAGTATCTAAAAGGTATTAGCAAAAACATGCCAATAAAGGAAAAGAAAAGGAGAGAAAAAAAAAAGCAGCAGAGAAACAAGCAGCTCGAGCACGTATGGTTTGCACAATCAACAATCCATCGCATGTTGACCTTATCTTTGAGTGTTGCCAGGCACTGGAATGACCCAGACTACTTACGGCGTAGCAGCAGCGAGGGCAGCGATGGAGGAGCCGGACATCAAAGGACGAGCAGTGGACAAAAATATAAGTCCTGCTCTAGCATGAAAGCCTCCATAGGTCCGTGCTTGATGGGGCGTGTGATGGGGCGTGTGATGGGGCGTGTGATGGGGCTTGTGGCCTGGATCTGACGAGATGAGATCTCCAACCCCGGTAGCCAGGGCCAATTCATAAACAACCTGGTGCCAACCAAGCCACGCGGCATATCCGGTTCGGTAGCCCTGTCTTACCAGAAGCTGCACATGACCACGGCACTTCTCACGAAAGTCACGAGAATGACGGAAGCGAGGACGAAAGTTACGATAGTCCATTGTTGCTCGTATCGTCGTGTGTCTTGGGGAAAAGTAGGCTGTTCATGGGAAATGGCGAAGGAGAAGGTTAAGAGCTGTAAAGGATCTCCAAGATTAAATAATATTTTTGTTGCTGTCGAAAAGCGAGCGTGGACGGCAGAAAACCCATTTTGGCTTATTGGTCATATGCTGATGATATCGTTGCGATGCGTTGATGATGTCGTTGGGGATGTAGTTGGCAGCGTGCTTGATGATGTATTTGAGGATGTCATGGCGATGCGTTGGCGATGTAATAGGGGCTGAGGAACGCGGCTGCGCAAGTATGGCAGTGTGTATGGGCGCGGCCCGTGCTACCCCGGCTTCCTGACCTTGTGGCATGAGCTCCTGGATGTTTGGAGTCCAGCATAAGAACCAAGATGTCGAAGCCAACTCGCCTCGTCCGAGGCGCGAATTTGCATATATTCTAGGGTCATCCTCAGCTCGACGGCGTGAAGCCCCATCGCTGGGCAGCCGGTATCTCCTAGGAATGGGGTGTACCCCGAGCAATAAAGCACCCTAGGGGCTCTGCAGAAAGGTTCATTATGGGGCAGCCATCCAGCAAAGGTAGGCCAACCGCCACTCGAAACTGGGACTGATAAGACGCGCCCGTGAACCTGTTCATGAGCCCCTGACATCTAGCAGATCTAGTTAGGGACACTTATGTCCCCAACTTCTGCGTGCCCACGCCTTCGTTGCTGGCCGTTAACCAGGAAGTCTCAGGGGCCATCCGCACAAAGGATTCCGGAAGGGGCTCGGCTCAAAACTCCAGGGGGACGATCCAAAATGTCCACACGTACTCGAGCCACCAGATGAAGCAACAAGGAAGAAATCTCATACACCTACCCCTCGACAGCTTCATTAAGCCTGTAGTTGGTTGTCTTCAAGAACTGCACAAGACAAACTCGCCATTAGCTCCACGCACGCGTACTGAGAGCCGAGACTAGACGAGAAAGGACAGGGAAGGCAGCGCCGGGGCAGGGCACGAAGAATACAGAGGAGCGAACTCACCCTTTGGGCAATCTTGTCGGAGGCACCTGTGACAGACATGAAGTTGGCCACCGCCGTCCTCTGAGCGGATGAGAGCGGCATCGTGGGCGTTGCTCTCTAAACCCAACCCCGCCTCTAAAGACTGGCAAGAGGTACGGGCTACCTGTATACCGATGACCCGATATGAGGTTTCGCTTGCTGTTTGCCTCAGGGTAGCTGGACTGTCACGTGCCCGCCGGGGGGTTTCCTGGATGCTGAAGTTCGAGTTCGCGGCAGTGATCAAAGGAGATAGAGAGGTGGAGAGGCGGAACAGCGTCAATGTTCCCCTTGGCCTATCTGGCCTCGCGTCCTATATATCGTCTTATAAAGTCCGCGGGGTCGGTTGGTAGAAGAAGCTGATCACGGGGACTGTGGTGGTCGGTCCTGGGACAACAACGGTAGGGGCGCGGAGCGAAAAAAAAAACAACCGATGACGCTAACGCCGACCGAAAGACGGTGAATACCTTGTGTAGTTGGTGGAAGTGAGAGTTTTGGTGATAAAGGGGCTATGCCGAATACTTAATTGCAGCCTTGCCGGAAGTTAAAGAAAAATATGTGCATCTCCCCGAAGTTAGTGGAAACGGAAAAAACAAGGCTGAAGGTCACTTCACGCGGCTCATTTACAAGATACTCATTATACCAGTGAGTGAGTGAGTGTATGTCGGGTGTCACCCAGTCAGCCTGCCTTATGCATGGCGGGGATGGCGGGGATGGCGGGGATGGCGGGGTATATTGTAGTGAGCTTGTGTGCTGCCTGACTTTTTGCTTAGGTTAGCGCTATATCTATTTGGTAGTCTCAAGACGCAACATGCAGTTAACCGCGACATTACAATGTTTAGAAGCATTGTCAACAGTGGCTTCATATGCCACTCCCCTCTGGGAAGAAGCCGGATTCTATAAGAGAAAGTACCTTATAAAGGCTACGGGCAAATTCAGAACAGGCCCTCTTCTTCTTCAGGGCTTTATTTATACAGCGTTTCATAACTGCGTGGCCGTCACATTCAAGTATATCTAAAGAGTAGGGATTATTACATACCGCCGTATGATATACCTTGCATGTATCCGAAAAAGGGCGCAAAGGCGGTGATCACCTTTGACAATTCTCAGTGATCGTTACCGCGGCGTTCCGCCGACCGGGAGGAAAGAAGGAGTAGCCAATGTTCTTTCTATTGGTACGTCTTGCAGCAGTCGGTAGAAGCCCTACTTGAACCACCTGTAACAATAGCCATACTGCGACCCCCTGGGACCCTTCAACAGATGCCGACTTGGGGAGCGTTCTAGCAGCGGGTTCCCGTGTCAACCTAGGTAGCCGTAGGGGCACAAGATATATAGCGGAACACAAGACAAGCTGTAGATTCTAGAGTAATATATGATGAAGCCCTGCTTGCCTACACTCTGTTGCTCTTGTACATAAACTTACCCGCAATAAGTGGACATGGCATGTATGCAGCAGTGGGGAGCACACTTAAGTAGAGGACCACCAGGGAATATCCACCAGACTGCAGAGGCCACAATATCATGGGGAACTCCGTGTGCCCACATACGCAAGACCTTTTCTTTTTCGATATCCATCCCCTGGATCTAAGACACGAACTCAAAGAAGCCAGACACCCTCCCACCTAACCACGCCGGTAACAAGGACACCCAGACACTTGCACGGCACAATTTGGACACAGTCGCTCAAGAACAAAGCTTGGTGATCCATACCAGCTCTCATGATTCGACTCCCAGAACATAAGCTCTCTAGCCTACAATCTCCGAAGCCTGCTTTCCCTTCCCTTGCCTCTGGCTCTCCTTTCATAACTGACTCGGCGCTAAGACATTATATCATATGCATGTACCACTGGTCGACTTCTCATCCAGGGGTCAAACTACTCATCGAGCGAGAGGAAAAACAGAAAAAAGTAATAACTTCCACCAAAATGTATAACCTAGTTCAATCACAGAAGGGTATCATCACAGCCTCTTCCTCCAGCCCGAGCTCGAGCTAGCTCCGTGCGTGTGAGCACGTGTGGATGTTAAGTATGTACGGAACTCGCCCGTCAACCGGAGAATAGTAGGCTATTGAGCGCGGAACTAGCGGGCATCCTGACCGCGCCGGAACGACGTTTTGAAGAGGATCGATGCGCCGCAAGCCCTGTCCGATGCCCTCCACCTTCCCGCACGTCGGCCCCCGCTCCTCCAGGCTCGTCCTATGCGAAACGCATCGTCTGCTTGGGGCAGAACTTCTAATCGCCGAGCGGCATGCCCTCGAGCTCATCCAGCAGCCGCCTCCAGTTGTCCGCGAGCATCTCCGAGTACTTGACGCGCTCCTGGGCCCAGTCCCGGTTCCAGCGGCTGACGTGGTACTGCGTCTGCTGGAAGAATACGAGCTCGTCTCGGACGCACTCCTTAACGAAGACGGAGCGGTTGTGCTGGTTGACGATGGACTCCTTATCCTGTCCGGTGTGTCAGTATACGCTGTTGATGCGACCCGAGAACCAGGGATGGCGCAATGCCGGGTAGGAAAGAACGAACCTTGATGATAGCCTCGACGACCTTCTCCATCTCCCCGGGCTTGACCATCCCGTCCGGCTTCGCGCGCAGATTGGCGAGTTTCGTCTCGTTGGCCTGGATCCGTCGCTCGAGATACGGGATGTTGTCCTTGTCCAACCTTTCCCTCCTATCGAACATATCCCGAAGGCTGACCAGAGCATCACGCTGTCTCTTCAAGTCCTCAAGGACGCCAACATCCCAGGCCTTGCTTTCGTCTTCCATTAAGCTTTGCGTCGTCTGCAGGTGCTTACTCATGGCGAGAAGGCCGTCGTTGAGAAGGGGTACGTCGTTCGTATCCGTCGCGTAGGTATCCGCGCTGGCCTCTGTGAGCGATTGGAGGGATAACGCCAAACGAGCGTGATCGGCTGCGACGCCCTCGCTGCGCTTGATAAGACGGTCCATTAGGTTGCACGCGTTTATATACAGATCGGCAGAGCGCTTGATGCCTACTCTCGTGCGGTCGAAGAGCTCGTTCAGGGTCGGGGGCAAGGAGTCTTCCAGGCCTGGGGGTAGATTTCGACCAGCGAACTCATCAATTACAGAAATGGAGGCTTGTTTGCGCCATACGGAGAGTTCCTATTACCCGTTAGTCCTGGATGAAAGCTCTGCAGTGGACTCTGAACTCACTGTTGGAACGGTCAGGAACATTACGACGAGCTGCTCTTGGCCGAGCACGGGGTGTCTGACAACGGTGTTCAAGAATCGAGCCAAGCCACGCCTCCGCTTCTCGATAAACGCGCCATCATTGGAGAGGTGGTTGCCATTGACGGCGACGCGCTTAGGAGGGAGTAGAGGCAGGGCCCGGAACGGATACCTCTTGTGCAAACAATCAAGCAGCCAGACGAAGTCGCTGTATCTGCGGATAACCTTGCTCGCGCGGCGGGCGCTGGTGACCTCGTAATTATGGTGTTGGAACATGAACATGCCCTCTTTTTCCGGCATCAGCGTAACCGTGATGTTCTCCCCGACAGCACTGCCTGTTCGCCCGACGCTGATGGTCCGGGAGTGGCCGCCCGGGGGATTGGTACCAGGCACGCGTCCACCTGCGCCGCCACCGCCGCCAAAAGGGCTCGTCGGCTGGTTAGACGGCCCCTCTCCGAATGCGCCAGCATTGTTATTATTACCACTGCCGCCAAAGTAGCCCCAGCCTCCACCCGGATTCGATGCGGGGCCAGCCGACCGCGGAGCGGAACCAGCGGCCGATGCGATCGTGGATGCCGTGAGATTGGAAGTCGTGCGCGAATGCAAGTCCGGAGGATTGTGGTCGCCGCTGTATCCATTCCCATTGATGCCGGAGCTCGGAGGGTCAGTGTGGCCATTGGTCCTCGGAGGCGTATCTGCATGGTTATGACCCTTGTGGACGTCGGGGGAGTTCCACGGATCATCCTCTGGGCTGTCCATCGAATGTTGTCTGGGCCGTGGCATTGATGTGGTCGACTGTTGTTTGGAGGTCGTGGGCTTCGTTGGAGTTTTAGGCAGCTGGGGTGGCTTGGCAGCGAGCTCCGAGATGTCGGGGATGGCAGGCTGTCGCTTGGGCTCGTTTGCCGATGTTGATGATGATAATTGGGGCCGGGGCAAGTCTAGAGGTTGGGTTGTTCTTATCAGCGAACGACGTTTCCCCACTGTGTTAGAGTGCCAGTGCTAGAGCTAACCGGCCAAGCGGTACTGTAATGTAACTATTTGATATGATATGCCATAACAGATGGATGATGACGCAGGCATCGCACGGACAACAACCACACGGGAACACAGGGTAAACAATACGTAACTATGATAAGCATTATGTTCAGGGCGAATGCATGCGTACACATGTGAGGTTGCGGCGAATGGGATAGTTCGGATGGAAAAAGGCGACTTACTTCGTTTGCGTTCATCGACCCCGTCCAAGCTCACAGACTCGCTGCCCTCTTGCGCCAGTCCAATGAGAGCGAGCAGAACGTTGAACTCATTGCGGCCAATGGGCGCATCGCTACCCGCAGGCGCCACTATTCCCACGATACGCGCCTGATCATCAGCGCTCAGTTTTGCCGCAGCAAGGGTCTTGGTGACTCCGGACGAAGTGACCATGCCGCCCTCTCCATCCTCTTTGACGGCGCTGTCGAAAGCCTCTACGTAGCTGTCCGGAACTTCGGTGTCGGCAAGCAGGCCTCTGAGAAGATCGGCTCGCGATTTTTGCTTCCGGGCTGTGGGGATATCCAAGGTCGAGCCTGATCGGTCGCCGCCCAAGCCGTCATCGAAGAGCGCATCTGATCCCGACGGAGTCATAGATGCGTCGTCGTCGTCGAAGAGCCAATTTCGGGTCCGTCCAGCGAAGGAGTTACCTGGTGGAGCTTCGTCGGACGGCGAGGTACCAAACAATGACATCGTGGTAAAATTGGATGATTACTTTTCGACACTCTGCATCTGTCGCCGATATGATTAACCGGGTAGACGGGAGAGATTCCTCGATTGATCGTTAAATGCTCACAGACCGAGAGGAAGCCCGGGCTGCAGCACCTTCGTAATGGGTTGGCACGTAATGACGAGTAATCGTTAAAAGCACGGGGGAGTGGCGAAGCAACGCACGCATGTCCGCCTGTCTCTTCACTAGAAGCCTAAATTTGGATACGACATCATACGGACTGCCACTGAAGATCTTTTGTAAAGAGAAAGAGAAAGCCCCTACGTACAATAGAGTTGGGGGCAGCTGCAAGTCGAGAGAGACATGGAGCGGGAGCTTGGATCTCGAGGGTCGGAGCTCCTTCCGCCACACTTGTCCCCGACAGCCCACTCGCACACTTTACTTGCCGCTGCCTGGCTTTGCCCGCATTTGAAACATGACGGAAGATCAGGGCTAACTCGGCCGACTCCAAGCTAGCGGCAACGGCTGGTCGCTTGGCTTGAAGCTCCACTGCACTAATGCACTGACGCTAACATCCGCTTCAGCTCACTAGCCACAATGCTCTTTAGCGTCTCCATCCAGTCATCCCGCCCGTATGTCCAGCCACAGCCGGGTGCGCCAGGTGAGGGAGGACCGGCAGGGAGCACATTTTCGGCTTGGGGGGATGGATACGAGGTAGAGCGGGCCCGCCGCCCCCCCGCGCCGGCCGCGGTAGAGAGCCCCCCCCCCCCCCCAGTTAGGAAAGGGCATTTATCAAGTCCATGTTGATATGCAGATGGTCTTACGTGATGCTGTGCCTGTAGATATAGCGTATAGTACAGCTGGCACAACGGCGTACGAGCCGACCCGGTACGCTCCTCACAGCTTATCCCAAAGCTTAGCCTCCACCTTCTGTGCCTTCTTCTTCTTGACCTGCTTCGCCAGCTGCGCCGGCGGCACCTTGAAGTACAAGCTGGGCGACTCGCCGGGCTTCAGCATGTGGCTGAGGTACCCCCTGTGCGCGGGGTCGCGGTAGTACTCGATGTCCCAACGGGACGTGGGATCCGGCAGGCGGTAGAAGAACCCCTTCTGCCGGACCCGCTCGAGCACCGGCGCGACGTGCTCCGGCCCCGTGGGCAGCGGCATGTCCGTGTTGACGCTCTTGCCCTCCACCAGCCGCTTGATCGCCTGCTTCGTGTAGTACCGCGTCACGATCTTGCCGCCCGCCCTCTCCACCGACTCGATGGCCGACGCCGACGCCCGCGACACGATGATGTCGATGGGCTGCTTCAGCGCGTCCGCTCCCCGCCCCAGCAGCTTGATCCCGTCCTTGATCGTGCCCACCAGGTTCGACTGGTGCAGCTCCTTCGGCGTGATCTGCTTGGAGGGGTCGATCCGGCCGGCGTCGATCCACTGCTGGAGCTTGTCGAGATTTACCTCGGCCATGACGGGTGCACGACTATCTCCGTGTTAGTGCAAGTGCCTCCTCCAAATCATCCCATGTCTGGAACAGGATGCCGCATACAGGTTCTCGAATCCGAGCCGTCCCCTCTGGAAAATCAACGGCGTCTGGCCACCCTGGAACCACGGCCGGACCTTTCCATGCTGCTTCTGACCCTTGTGACCTCTTCCGGACGTCTTGCCCTTGCCCGACGACGGACCGCGACCGACTCGGATGCGCTTCTGGTGTGCTCCTGGGTTGTCGGAGAGGTTCGCGAGAATGGATGCGTTTCGGGTCTGTATCGAGAAGGCGACGAAGAGGTTGGCCAGAGAGCTCCGCGGTGATGGTTCGGCTGCCGCCCTGCAGCATTGAGCCGCTAACCTGGACGGTATCCGTGGAGGCATGACGGCGGTCCTGATTTGTCTCTAGTGGTTCGAGTGAAGCTCTCAATTGCCGCGAAACTTTTGAGGGCCCCTGGAACCAGACTAGTCTTGAGGTGGTCCAAGCTGGCTTTCTTTGGTCCACTTTGATAAGATAGGGGAGGGAGGGAGCCCAAAGCACCCCCTTGTATCCCAGGTACCCCCCAGATTGTCTCTGGTGCTTGATTGCTCAAAGAAGGTCGAGATTCAGCTTAACTGGAGCCCTAATCGGACTGCATCGACATTGAAGATCTGTTTTAAGGAGCCTTTGTGAACTCGCGTTAATCATTTGTGTGGTTCTATTATAAAACGATGGACATAATGCTTCAATATCTCTTAAGAATGCTAATCGCCCATCACACTCTGGTTCTGAACTCGCATCTTCCGCTCAAACCTTGCCCAGGCTCTGATCGTAATACGGTAGTTGAGTCAAAGACCACCAAGGCGTATCCAGTCGCTGCCATCTGTATATGCCAATGCAGTCCGAATAATCATGTGCCCTTATTACTCGTTAACTGAGTGATCGGATGCAACCCCGGCAATCTTTATATCCGATTCCCATATCTCGGCTGCTATATATAAAGGTGGCTCAACTAGTGTGGCCAGAACCTGCTCGCCGTCACAGGTGTTGTTTAGGCCTGGGCAAGCTCCAGGCTTGGTCTCCGTGTGTAATTTGAAGTACCACTCCGACGTGTAGGCGAGTGCGCAGAGGATGATAGCTGCCACTCCAGGAGACATGGATGCGCTCTAATTGCAAACAAGGACCATGAGAAAAGAGGGTTAACCGGTCGCCGGGTTACATGTAAAGACGTAGGCATCCAATTTCACACTTATATGTTACATTAGTCACCTGCGCGGCCGTCTCAATCTTATTGCTCAATCTCCTATCCTACACCTTGGTGGACTCGCCTATTATGAGCAGAGCCTGCAGGATGTGGCTATCTCGTCAACAATTACTGCGTACCTGGTCTCTAGCGTACCCCGGATTTGGTGAATAGTGACGAAATGGAGAATCCTAGCTGCCGATCTCGAGTCTCGACCTCAAGTCGGCCGTTCCAGGAAGTCGAACTTCGCTTCAAATATGTCGGGTCATGACGTATATCGAAATACATCCCATGGCGCTCCTATTGGAGGATTTAATATCACCTGCTCGTTCGAAGATTAAACCCAGCCTACCGCAATGCGGAGATGATCCCCGTTTTCTCTGCACGTCGGCTTCACCCCCTGTCTTCACCCCGATTAAGCGAGCTGGCCGGTGTTCGAGTGACATGATGCAAGGCACGTCGGCAAGATCAGGGTATAAAAGGTAATGGGACTCAGGAAGACCATAAGAACCCGAATATGCGTGAGAAAGCGCTGGCTCCAAGTAGCATCTCTACTAGCACTGGGTAGCTTCTCCCTGGTTATGAAGATGAAGGACTTCCTTGCGAGGGTGGTGGCTGCCGCGCTCGCCATATCGCTACCCGTATGCCTGGAAGCAACCCCCACGCCCTCGGACATCGCCTCTTCTGCGTCGAGCCATGGCCATGCCATCCGCCAGACCGCGCAAACACCGTACCGCGTCCGCCTCTACAGCGCGAAGGCGCGCGACTTGGCGGAGCCGGACTATAGCACCTGGAAAGTGACGGATGGGCCATCGAGTAACACCACCATTGGCCCTCTCTCCCTCTCCCTTAGCCCCTCTGATGGCGCGACCCTGACTGGCGGCGAGTACAAGGTATCGTACCGGCGATTCGTGGCCTCGCTCGGGGAGCGGGTCGTCGGCCAGGGCGTGACGACGAACGAAGACAACGGCAGCGGTTCCTCGATCACGCTGTCCATCTCCGGCCTGGACGCGGGCGAGCATAGCTTACTCGCGTGGCATAACACTTGGCACAACCTCCAGTCGCTTTCCAGTCTGGATATCGCGGTTGACGGATCCACCGTCGCCACGGACGTCGCGCAGTCTGTCCGCGTGGACAACATATGGGAGACAGCTTCTTCGTACGTCAAGTTCGAGGTCGATGGGCCTAGCCAGGAAGTTCAGGTGACGTACAAGCCCACTGCCGACGATGGTCTCGTCTACATCAATGGTTTCGAGATCGACACTCCCGGCCTAGGCCAACAGATCACCTTCCCGACTCCCCATCATAGAGATGAGCGGATCCAGCTCAGAGGGGGTGATAGCACTACCGCGTCGTGGAACGGCCCCTCTGGCTTGGAAGGTGTGACGTATGATGTGTATCTGGGCACCACTGCTGACAATCTCACTGTTGTCACCCAAGGTTTAACGGAAACGAGCGTTGAGCTGACAGGTCTAAACACCTTCGACATGTACTACTGGCGCGTGGATGTGGTCGCCAACGGTACAACTTATGTGGGCCGTACGTTCTTTTTCAGGGCCGCGCAACTTGCTTTTCCAGGTGCTGAAGGTTATGGGTAAGTCTGTATCTTTATTATTCGAATAATGGTCAACCTTTATTATATGTTATTAGGGCACTCCGTAATATTATTAGCTAAGGCTTTATATTCGCTGCCAATTCTGGCTGCTGGATATGAAACTGAGAAGAATGCCTTAACCGCTAACAAACTGTTTTGTAAGTCGATTTGCGCGAGGCGGCCGCGGCGGGAAGGTGGTTAAGGTTACCAGCCTCGAGGATACGACCGAACCAGGGACACTACGATATGCACTCACAGTCGCCACGGGTCCACGTATCGTCATCTTCGACGTAGGAGGCGTGATCACCACCAAGTCGCGGATGTCGGTCAACTCACAGTACATCACGATAGCAGGACAGACCGCGCCCGGAAAAGGCATCGCAGTGCAAGGAATGCCCCTCGGTCTCAGCGGCGCATCAGACGTCATCGTCCGGCACATGCGCGTGCGGCCGGGCAGGGTATCCGGCCAGACGATCGACGGCATGGGAATGCAGGGGTCGAACCACTGCATCTTCGACCGGTGCTCAATCGGATGGACCATCGACGAGGCCTTCTCGTCCAGGAGCGCGTACAACATCACCCTGCAGCGCACCATGATCTCGGAACCCCTGAATATCGCCGGCCACAAGAACTACCCCGAGGGCAGGAAGCACGGCTTTGCCGCCACCGTTGGCGGAGACGTCGGATCCTTCCATCACAACCTGATTGCGCATGCCGAAGGCCGGAGCTGGTCTATGGGAGGCGGCTTGGACAGCGCTGGCTTCTTTGCAGGGAGATTGGACTTGCGCAACAACGTCGTGTACAACTGGGGTACGATTTGATTTCAAATGGAACCAGTTCTAAGATGGAAAGTACTTGTACTGACAAGTTTTTTTTGCGGACAGGAAGTCGCGTAACCGACGGCGGCGCCAAAGAGGTCAACTTCGTGGGCAACTATTACCAACCAGGGCCTCAAAGCCGCCCAACATACGCTCTCAAGGCACAGGTGAGACCAATAACCAGACTTCCTTTAGGAGAAATCCGGATAGCCGTAGGCTTTCATTATTTTGATTGAATGGTCACTAATGGCCATTGGCCAGACATGGATCATTCAATTCTGATATTTAGCTCCTGGACATTATCAAGGGTGCTTCAACTATGTTCGGAGCCTTCCGGGTAACATGGGAGAAGGTCTTCGGCTAACATCTTGCGCCACTTCCAGTACGAAGACGGACTTCCAGGGAAACAACAGTATCACTGTGCGGGCAACTCTATGCCCGGTCACTTCGACCAAGATTCAGTCCAATATCCCGACGGTGACGGAACCGGAATTACCAAGAACATCGCCTGTTTCGCCGACGTCACCATCGATCCGGCTCCAACGTATCAAAAGTTCTTCCCTGAACCGTGAGTACATACCACAGACTAATGATTCAAGAGTTCATTACTATCGCGTCTAGTGACTCGGCGACTGACCAACACCGACAGTTTCTTCGAAGCTTACGTGGAGACGCACACCTCGACGGAGGCATACAAGCTCGTCCTCTCCGACAGCGGCGCCTCGCAGCCGGTCAGGGACGACCACGACCGCCGGATCGTGCGCGAGACGCTGACCAACACCACGACGTACGTGGGCTCCGTCTCGGGCGAGAAGGGCCTCATCGACCACGAGGACGACGCGGGCGGGCTCGAGGACTTCCCCGCCGTCGTGCGCCCCGTAAGCTGGGACGCCGACGGCGACGGCATCGCCGACTGGTGGGACGGGTCGACGGGCGGCGAGGGCTACACGCCCATCGAGGGCTACCTCAACTTCATGGCCGACCCGCACGCCTTCGTGGCCCCCTCGGGGACCGTCGAGATCGACCTCGCGGCCGAGCTAGCGGCCGGGTTCTCTGACAAGCCCGCGTTTGCCGTCTCGGGCGCCACGAAGGGGAAGGTGACCGTTAGCGGCTCCGTCGCTACGTACGTCGCCGGTACCGAGGCGGGGATCGACCGCTTCGAGGTGGAAATCTCAGATGCTGAGGGCAGCTCGTACACGCGGAGCTTCGGCGTCGCCGTCTTCGGGGGCGCTGAGGATGTCCAGTGATATGGGCGTATGTAAGCGCACAATACGTACATATAGGATCGAATAAGATCGTTTAATGTTAGAATAGGGGTAAATTACGCCCCACATCGCCCGCGTATATATGGGATGTGCAACCCCCCGGCCTCTAGGCGTGACACTTAGTATGGCCCTTTCCTACTCTTTGGCTTCAAATACTTTTTTTTACCTGAGCTATACTTTACCGCGCGCCTATCTGATTTTCTAGAACTCCAATGGGAAAATGGCTGTGCCGATGTTAAGGAAAAGGGCACCCCTAGGTAGGGTCTTCGGATAATTGTTATTCTTTTCCGGAGTCCTAAAGCCCTATATCAGTGGATCGCCTACAACAAGTGGGATTAACGCTTCCTAGCTTCCTAAAAAGTTAATATAACTTTAAGAGCTGTGTATCTGCTCCCTAGTAAGTGCGACAGCCGGAGTACGGAAATGGCTCGAATGATATCATTGACAAGTCGCGAACATCTCATGACCCGAAGGAAGAATCGGGCATAAAAGCTCCTCCGGTTCAGCGTGAGGGCGACAGTGATGACTACGACGAAGTTTACTCGCACCAAGATCAGCGGAGAATCATTCGACGAGTGTAAGTGCGTATCTTGGAACCCTGGAACACAATCTTCTCGGCAGCCCTATGTAGAACCTCCAGTCAACACTACGAAATACTCTGCTTGTGTGGAGCTAATCCATCCTATAGGGGCTGACGGCTTGTCAGCGTACTCGCTTGCCTGTACATAATATCACTGGTGGACCGCATCAATATGTCAACCGCCGCGATCGCTGGTTTGAAGACTAACCTCGAACTTCCAGGGGGCACTCGCTACTCCATCATAATCCTCACCTTTTTCGTGGCATGCACTGTTTTCCAGCCACTTGGCACTGTTCTTACCAGAGAAATCGACTCCGAGTGGTATCTCAGTTCCATCACTTTTCTGCGGTCTTGATTGAGTGAGTGTACGGCGAGATTCAAAAATGGAGACAAAAGGGATAAATAATAGAAAAATACTGAGACAATGCAATTTTGTCGTTCAATGGGTGCTAATATTGAGATCAGTGTTTTTGAAGCTGGCTACTTCCCTGATGCAGTCTATCTGCTCGGCACCTGGTACACCCGGTTCGACATGCAAAAGCGTTATATGGTTTTCTACGGCGTCGACCGCGTAGCCAGTGCGCTTGGCGGCATCCTCGCCTATGGCCTTTCTCAGATGGATGGGCTGGCTAGCTTGCGCGGCTGGAGATGGATCTTCATTATCGAAGGCATCATCTCATGCCTTGTCGCTCTCATCTCGTGCGTTTTCCTCGTGCGCTTCCCAGAAGAAGCTGACAAGTCGTGGAAGTTCCCGAGCCAACAGGAACGCGACTTAATACTACGCCGTGTTAATCAAGATCAGGAAGACGCAATAACAGAGCCTTTCTCGTTTGATGCTTTCATTAAGCCTGCAGCCGACTTTAAAATTTGGGACTTTGCCTTTATATTCTTCTGCGTTACACCCGTCCGCTGCTCGATTAACTACCTTCTTCCCATCATCCTCCTCGGCATGGGCAAGCCTCGTATTCCCTTCTCTATGGATTCCTTCGATCCGACTCCATCCTCAGGCTTTAGAGTCACAGCGGCTCAGTGCCTCTGACAGTTAAGCTGATCGGTAGATAAGGTAACACAGAGTGTGAGAAGTGATAATTGTCTTGCTAGAATTGAGCTGTAGCGAGTGGTGGCTAGGAAGCTCTCTATATACTGTGGGCGCGCCGGAATAAGGTTCTTCTGGGATGTTGGGAGCTTGATAACTAACATAGATTATCCCTATTCCACGACATACCCCCCACATAAGATAAAGGTATTCCCTTAAATCTGTTTATCGTAATTTTTATAATCGTAATAAAAAATAACGCAATTAATTAATTTAATTAATTAAAAAAAGCCATATATATATTAAATATTCAGAAAAAAATATTATTATTTTTTTCTTTTATTATTACCGTGATAATAGATATTATAATTATAAATTCACGTTTTGTATTTTAGGCGCTTACTTTTTTGTTAATATCGTATAATAATTTTTTAAACGGTTAAAGTTAAGAAAATATAATTATAAGGGTAATATTTAATATAAAATTATTATTATTATTATTATGATTATGATTATTATGATTATTATGATTATTATTATTATTATTATTATTATTATTATTATTATTATTATTATTATTATTATTATTATTATTATTATTATTATTATTATTATTATTA
>QJNS01000249.1:0-15808 GCA_004154925.1 Monosporascus cannonballus
TACGACCATACCACGTGGAGAACTCGGGATCCCGTCCGCTCTCCCCTAGATAAGCCGCGTAGGGCCAGATTAGTAGTTGGGTCGGTGACGACCAGCGAATCCCTGGTGTTGTACGTCTTTTTTTCCCCCTTCCTCCTTTCGTTTTTTGGCTTTAGGAACCAGCATTTCACCCCGTTTCATACGTATTCCTTCTCCGTCTCCCTTGAGCTCCGTTTTCCCTTTTCTCTAACATGTTTATGACAAAATGGGCGATCCACCTTATTTATTGGGAGTTAGTACTGTATATCTAGGAGTAATTTGTGATGATATGCACAGCTTGTCCTTATAAGGTGGATTAGGGTGTCCAAACCCCAATTGGGGTTTGGAATTGCTGACCTTTTGGTATTGTGGTTAGCGTCGCACCCTCGCTATCTTACATAATTCTAAGTTTCGCTTAGGTCTTCTTACCAGATAGCCTGGATTTCGGTGTTAAACTACGGTCTTCTACTTCGTAAGGACACATGCTCTCAGCTACCCTGGTTTGCCTCCACCGTATCCTTCGTCAAGTTAATCAGGGTGTCAGATGGAGGTCAAGGATACTCTTGGACTTCATCTGCAGCGACTCGAATAAAAGTTATGAGCCGCTTTTTCGTTAGTAAAGTAATACATGCAATTACTTGACTTTCGATCAGGATATCCAAACATAGTCCCCTCTGTGATTCAAAAATATCTCAGCTTTGACTTCGCGCTCTCCCCACCCCCTTTTTTTCTTTTTTCTTTTCTTTTCTTTTTTTTCTTTTCTTTTCTTTTTTTTCTTTTCTTTTCTTTTTTTTGTTTTTTTTCTTTTTTTTCTTTTTTTTTCTTTTTTTTTTTTTTTTTTTTTTTTTTTTTTTTTTTTTTTTTTTTTTTTTTTTTTTTTTTTTTTTTTTTTTTTTTTTTTTTTTTTTTTTTTTTTTTTTTTTTTTTTTTTTTTCTTTTTTTTGTTTTTTTTGGTTTTTTTGGTTTTTTTTTGGTTTTTTTTTCTTTTTCATTTTCATTTTTTTTGGTAGTCCTATTCCGTTCCCCATTCAATTTTCTATGTCGTTGCATTTTAATACTAGCTTAAAACGTCGTTCGTCTTTGTGAATGAATGGAGCGTGGAATCTAGGATTCAAGTCCAGCTGTTCTGGCTAGAATGGACCACGAAGCCGCTTAGGCAATTCTAAGTCCAAGAATAGCTTCATGACAACCATAGCTGCAAATAAGGGTTCCATTCGGATAGCTTCTCTGCCTTCGATGAGTCGTATTCGATACTCATCCAGTTCCTCCGGAAGCGTCAGCGTAGGGCTGTCAGGATCGCCTTTGACGAAACACTCGCAAGGCCCGTGGGGATCCCACTTATTGTGATGGAAAAAGAATTCCACCCCATCCGGCCTTATATAGTAAACTCCGTGGCAGCAACTATCTCGGTTCCCGATGATCAGTTGGGGGTCGCTGCGGTCTGAGACCATCCCCGCATCAAAAACATGGCATCGCAATTCGTGTTCTAGTCTCCATGGAAGATACTTGGAGCGTTTTGTACGATATCTGGGTGGTAGCATTTCCTGCGCAGCTAGCGATAGGTTATTCTAAAGTGGTCTAGAATGAAATTGGAATTGAAATTGTAGTACCAAACGCCTAAGGACGCGTGATAAGAGCTGTAATAATCTAATATTGTAGAACAAGGACAAAGAACTACATCCCTTGTTACAGAACATAGAAACATTTCAACTAGTTCAAACTTAGATATCGATACCTACATTTAAATGAATTATGAAGAAGCTATAATGGTGGCTTAACCAACGTCTATGTGATCGATTCGATCCATCAGCGGCTGAGAACTCTAAAAGTATCAATTGAGCACCACTAAACAAAGAAGGAATGAAAATCGACCTCTTTTGTAACTTAACAATCATGTTTGGCCGAGCTACTCGATCTGCTGCATACTTTCTTGTGGATAAAGCCTTGGAACGGCACAAATAACCAGCGAGCGAACGGCGAATGAACCGAGCTACTTGGCGCGAAAGACGTCAAAGCCGCCGTTTTCATGCTTCTAATTAGGGAAAGAACAATGCCATTGTGTGAATAGAGACGAGTAAAATATGCAAAACCAACAGCCCTTGTTGTACGAATGCTCGGAGCAGGGTATATGAGCATCTTTCAGTCCTGAGGCGGTTCCCTCTTTCCGCTTTCAGCACGACCATTGCACTCACACACACTACATACCACAAAGCAATATTCAGCTCCTACTAACATACGCAGAATCTTACATCATGGCTGCTGCGATGGTTACGCTTGCGAGCCATGCGACGACCTTCGAGCCGTTGCGGTCGATGTCAGCGGACGAGTACCGGCGAGAGTTGATGATCCAATATGCCTTTGCGGCATATCGGTACTTGATTACGAATAAGGAGGCTGATGAAATAATTTATGAGGGTCTCTGGCGAGACGCCGACGACCACGTCCACTACATGTGGAATGCGAACTTTGGAGGGACCATCCCTGGCACGACCAATGTCAGAATGCCGAGCACGAGGCGGCTCTATACCTCGGAAGAGGTGGATATTATGGCTGTTGGTCTCTGGGATAACACCCGTGACTGTCCCCTGGCAGGCCGCCTGGCAGATCAGGAGCATGCATCATCCGATGAAGACGACTTCGCCGAGGATTATGAGACCGACGAAGAATCCAATGCCTCCACCGATGATACGGATCCCGAAATGTTCGAGCAGATCGAGGATGCGGATTGCGAGGAATACCTACCCCTTTACACTCCGAATGCTCCTCCTTCTTACAGCTCAGCCCCAGTTTCCGACCCCCGGCATACGTCGAGGCAGAGACGGCCGAGGTGGGCGAGGAATCTGAGGGCGAGGTCTCTGCCATCTTCGAGGATGCCCCCACCCCCGATGGTGATGATGCTGCTGTCGAGGATGCTCCGGCCGCTGAGGAGGCTAGCCCTGTAGAGGTCGTCCTAGCGGCCGAGCTTACGCCCTCTGTCAAACTTGAGGAGAATATCTCAAGCGAAGAAGAGGCTCTGGCTCCCCTAGAGGAGGTTCAGGATGGTGTCTTCAGCGCTCTAGGAGCTCGGCTCGACCGGAGGCTCCTAAAGGCGAAGCGAACGCTCGCACGAGGCCTCAAGGCTATCTCCCCTAGTCGCATCCTTGCGAGGGTTGGAGAAGTCTCCATGGGGTTGCGTTGAAGGTAAGGTTCGAAGAGAGAGGAGGAGTAGGAATGGCTCCCTTTGTGCCGTTTAGCATGTTTTGTTTTACATGTTTCAATGCTTTCGTTTCCTGTTTCCTGTTTCTATAGCAGTACGGTTAAATAAGTCAGAAGTTGAGAGTTCGCTATTTACAGTTTGGACGCGAATAGAATTTTATATTCTCTAGCCTTTTATCTACGTATGGCGAACAATATCGGCATGTTCTCAATATGTCTCCCTTTGATCCTAGTCCACGTCACTCCCGGAGCTATCGAGACTAGCATTATTTAACTACGAAAGAAGAGGTCGAGTATTGGATTAGACCGCAATTCACTCTCAGAGTATAGCAATCATACTAAAGTAACCATTTGTGTTAGGCTTCGACGGGTGGTTAGAAGCTGTGAAACATGCTTCAGCAGCTGTAGGCTGCCAAGAGAGTCTATTAAGAAATCGCATCCTCGAAGAGCAGGAAATAGGGGCAAGAGAACGAATACATGTACCGCCTTGCCCAATTATAATAGGAATGCAACATTATTGCTTTATCAATATCTCATACCACGTTTGCCTCCTAGCTTTGACTGGCATGCTTACCAGTAATTAACATAGGTGGCCAAGTCTTACAATGGGTTGGAGCCGCTCACGACAGTTAAAGTATACGAATATAATGATTGATATAGCTGTAGTGCGTATGTCAAAATTCGGGTTTTGAGTGGTGCTACATAAATAGGAGTATACGCCAAGATATTCCACGATTCGAGATTTCCTCCTCTGCTCACACGCTCACTAATATCCTCTTCTAGGTCGAGATAGCAACGCAACCCACAAAGAACTTTTGGAATGAGTGGATTAAGGGAATGATTTCTCTGATTAGCTGGCGTACTTGGTTTATGCAGTCGGAACGAGGAATGAGAAGGATGCGGGATCGTCATTTGACGCCCAGATGTGATGATAGTATGCTGGTGACATTATGGGCAAAGAGGGTTGGTTGCTAGCTGGGCACACTGCCAGCTTGTCATTTACATACACCTTATTGACGCTTGTCACTGGTGCCAGCTCCAAGGGAATTTGGCTCAGGACAGCTTGTATCCCAGTAAAGTGTACGTTGCAAGTCGTTTGACAATGGCTGAATCAAGCAGATGGGGGTGCAACTTCCCTCCATGGGTTTGTAGCTTGGCCGTGATTGACATGCTTTGCCTCAGTCTACTGAAGAGCCCACGTTTTCGGCTGAGTGTTGCGCTGTTGCTGAGCCTGATTTTCATCATGGGCATCAAAATGGCGAAACCCGACACAACGGGTTTCCCGTCAAAATCACTGATGATAAAACTCGTGTAAGGAAGAGCCGACATTCCCAACGCTTGGAAAAGTAAGAGAGAGACAGAGACAAAGAAAGCTAGAGAGCCTTTTGAAGGGCGCCCTTGGTAACGGGGGTCCATGACATAGGATTTAGGTTTAACTACCACAGTAGGTACTACCTTATGCAAACGCTGGACGGTCTTGGCTGGCCGTACACCACGACCCCTATCTACTATGCAGATACCTAGTTATGTCATCAGTCCCCATAGACATACCTAGAAAGTGCCTAACATCCATCACTTCTCTGAGTAGGGTTTGCTAATATGCTGTCGTGGAAAAGGGGTATCTGTGTTAGTCATCAAGCTCCACAGCACCCTGGAAAAACCTTATTCCGGCGCGTTCACAGTATATAGAGAGCTTCCTAGCTACAGCTCCCTGGAGCTTAATTCTAGTCAGACAATTATCACTTCCCATACTCTAGGCAACCTTTTCTCGCGATCAGCCTAACTGTGACATATGCAATTATCCATCACTTGCAAAGCTACCCACTCCATGGGCATCGTTTATTTGCAGCGGAGCGGATGCGCACCAGTAGAGCGGGAATTACCTTGCACCCAACCATGCAATACTTGTTTGACCCTAGGTAAGCAACTACACGGATTGCGTAACAGGCTGGCGAACGCCTGTACCATGAGCTCCCCGGGTACCGAGATGCCTATCTCCTCGGGTGCGAAAAGCGCACACCATTAGCGGTAGCGGCATTGACGTTAACCATATATGGGGAAAGGTCCACTTTGGGCTCGATATATGGGAGGAACGCGGTATATCGCGGGTTTGCCTTTTTTGTGGTAACGTATGTACTGTACCGATTTATCCTATTAACATATGTTAGTATAAGATTACTGCAAAATAGGTATAATGGGATATATATTATTATAGGTTAATTTAATTAATTATAAAAAATCTATTTTCCGAAAATACGGGCTAAAAAAGCAGTTACCGTCAATTATGTACCTTTTTCGCACCCGAAAAGATATACTGCAAGTGAAGAGTGGCCTAGCGCGGACGTCCTGGCGTTTGCAGTTGGGTATTCTGCGCTACTCGTATGAAGTCCCTTACATCGCATACATGTGTTGGATTGCCTACAGTAGAACATGGAAATGGGTCCATATGGTTTTGAGTGGTCCACCCTTGACAGAATGGGAGCCTATGAGAGACGCGGTGTAACACTGGCGCTGCAATGCATCCGCTACATCAGCCAACATCACCATTCATATAAATAGGGGAAAATGGGCCATTGGATCCTTCTTCATAGGAGGAATCATCTATTCCATCCTGCTTCCACCGCAATTTTCTTTTCACTTCATACTTCTTCCTTACCTTTACATTGCGTTTCCCTGCATTGCCTCTAAAGCCCAAGACGTGTCCGTTTCCGGATGCAGTGCGATCATGTCGCGTCCATTACTACTGGTGCTAGCTTCTACAGCCACGGCGACTCATGACCAGCGTTGCAAGAATATCCCCGGAGATGCCAATTGGCCTACACGAGCAGAATGGGCTGCCTTCAACGAGACAATCGGCGGGAGACTGATCGCTACGGTTCCCTTGGCCAGCGTTTGCCACTCCGAAGGTGCGTTCGCGCAGTATAATGAAACAGTATGTGCTGCTCTGCAGGAGGAATGGAACCGGCCCCAGGTGCAGTAAGATATTTAACTCCCAGCTCCCCACGGGCACGCTTTAAAAATTCCTAATATACGCGTGATACAGCTTTGGGACCCCGGCTGCGATCATGCCCGCCTGGTTTCAAGAGTCGTGCAATCCTTTCTCGCCGGCGTCGCAGCCATGCGAGTCAGGGAACTACGCAAGTTACTCGATCAACGTGACGGGTGTGGAAGACGTTGTCGCCGGCATTGAATTTTCGAGGGCCCACAATGTCAGGCTGGTTGTCAAGAATACAGGCCACGAGTATGTCGCCGATCCTATACGCAGGCTCTAGCGCTCGTAGGAGTTATTCATTCAATCCAAGGAGTGCAACGTATTGAAGGCTGGTTGGCTGGCCCTTGAAAACTTTTAGCCTCGTGGGGAAGTCGACTGGCAAAGGAGGGCTGTCACTTTGGATGTATAACGTGAAAGGTACCGAGATCATCCATGAATACGAGAGTAGCTACTACAAGGGACCGGCTATCAGGGTGGGCGCCGGGGTCCTGGGACTAGAGGCATACCAGGCTGCCGATAGCGCAGGGTACCGCCTCGTCGGGGGCAACTGTCCCTCGGTCGGTGTTGCTGGGGGATACACGCAAGGGGGAGGCCACTCAAGTTTGAGCAGCCAATACGGTTTGGCCGCGGATAATGTACTGGAATGGGAGGTGGTCACGGCGAGCGGTGAACACCTCATCGCGACCCCTAGGAGCAATGAGGACCTCTACTGGGCGCTAAGCGGAGGAGGCGGCGGAACCTATGCTGTCGTGATTACCATGACGGCGCGCCTACACAAGGATGGGCCGATCGGAGGTGGCTACCTTGCGTTCGACAACTTAACAGCAGGGAGCGATGCTTTTTGGCAAGCTGTTGGGCTGTTCAATCAGAGGCTGCCTGCAATGATAGACGAAGGTGGAAACACCATCGCCTATAGCCTGGTTAATAGCGCATTCGGAATATACAACTTTGCTGCGCCCGGCCGAAGTGGCGAGGGGGTTCGCGCTCTCCTCCAACCGTTCCTAGCGGATCTCGAAGCACTCGGCATCCCGTACAACTGCTCGACGCACGAATCGCCCACATTTCTTGAACAGCTCCGCCGTGACTACGGGCCATTTCCCAACGGGCCCTTTGAGACGAGCGCGATTATAGGAAGTCGTCTGATTTCGAGAGCAGTCCTGCTCGAGTCGACTGATAACGAGGCGCTAACCAAGGTGCTGCGTGATACGACGAGCGGCAACGAATTCGTCATGTTAATGCAGGCGCTCGACGTGGGCGCCGGCGGGCCGTTATCCGTAGCCCCGGTAGCGAACAACGCGGTGCTGCCCGCGTGGCGCGCCACTGCCGTGCAAGCCATCGTCACGGCGCCGTGGGATTGGACCGTTCCTCGCGCCGAGATGGAGCGTCGTCAATACGTCCTCGCCAACGAGATCACGCCAGCACTCGAAGCTGTCACACCAGGCTCCGGGGCGTACCTGAACGAGGGTAACTTCGCGCAAAAGAATTGGCAGGAAGAGTTCTACGGGGCCAACTATCGGCGTCTTCTGAAGATCAAGGAAAAATACGATCCCGACTCCTTGTTTTACGCTACGGCAGCCGTGGGGAGCGAGAATTGGGAGGATGCCGATGGTAGGCTATGTAGGACCGATGCCGTCAGCATATGTAGTGCTAGATACGACTTCCAGGGGTATTCTTTATTAGGTATTTCCACCGGACCACCATATGCCGTATGAGGATAGAATGTAAACTCTAAAAGAGATTGTATGGAATATCTAGTGGCATTTGGGCCGAGCTTGACCTTCGTCACTTTGTAATGGCGGGGAGCACTGGCAACTCGTCAAAGCATGTTTACTCCCATATAAACTTGTATGAGATTTTACCTGGCCCTACAGTGGACCCTGTGGATGTAACTAACAAAGAGTGTCTCTAAGAGTTGTAGAGGTGATCCCATCTGGGGTGTCTATCGAGGTGGTCAATACTTAAACTTTCTCTTGGAATTCAGATAAGCCTAGCATGTGCATAAACGTCGGTCGTAACTTAAAAAGCATAGCCAGGCTGGTAAGCAACGCCATCATACTTAAGACGTTTGCCACCGTTTTATAGCTAGGAATTATTATAATTATACATAATCGGGATTTCGGCTCGCCATAATGCCCTAGTTTTAGCGTACTGAGCTTACCAAAGAAGTGCACAAGGGTTATTGTGTTGTACATGTACCTAGCTAGCTACCTCGATAGTAGCAAGTAAAAACTGCCAGGCAAAAACTAAATAACTACTACATATGTACGTAGGTAAAGGTACCTAGCTAAAGTTCTTAATCGGAGGACAGGCCTGAAGGTCGGATTCTCGTCCGTGAGCAAAATACCGCCCACGGGAAACGACAGGCCTCGGCATTTGCAACCTAGCTAGGGGTCACTGGAAATTGCAGTGGGTGACGCCTTGTGGCCCGCTCTCAATTACAACGAGGTTTGGTGCCCCCAGGGAGGGTCTCTCGATACTTGTCTAAGCTTAATCCGATGGTATTGATGAACGGCCACTGGGTATTGCTCTTGAAGAAATGCGCCCAGATTTTCAGCACGGCGGCCCCGAGATTTGAGGGGTCGCTGCGAATCGACGCCACCGGCTCCGCCTCATCGAAGTCCACGATGTCCCAGGCTTCCTCCACGATGTAGTTCACCCAGTGCAGTATTCGGTCTTCGCTGTCTGGTCGAGCAAGACGTGGTTAACGAGTACCGTAGCCTTTTGGAACAAGGAGGGAGCGAGCGGCCGGTGATTGTACTCACCACTTAGTGGCCTCGAGTTTCCCACCGAATCCTTGAGCGAGCGGAGCCACTTGCTCTGCAGTACGTCGCGTAGGCCATAAGGACGATCAAGGCTTGAACTGTGTCCACTACGATAGGAATTAGCTATGCTCGTGGAGCTTGAGCGCTGATATTCGGTGCTGTGGTGGCCTAGCGCTCGCAGACTAGCTAAGGGGGCACTACGTCGGGCTTCCTCCCAGGTTCCCATCGACCCCAGTCCCCGTCAGTCCTATCTGCCGGACCCCCTCTTACATTATGTGCATTGGCGACATCAAGGGGGTTATGTACGCTGAGAAATGTAGTAGTGTTCGGACCAATTTTCCCGGTTTCACGGGCCAGCCGTTTCAGGAGAATGGCCTTTCCAGCTCTGAAGAGCTTCTCGGAAACCCGGTGTTCGAACGAATACTGGGCACTCACTGTGGCCAGAGCCAAGGCAACTTCCAGAGGAGTCTCCAATAGACGCCACGTCGGCGCGTGAATGAAAGGCATGTGTGAGTGGAAACTGTGGAAGTATGAGGTGAGATACCTTGTCAACACATGGTGAGACGGCAACTAGAAGCCTACGTCGATTACACCCGAAACAAGCTTAAGTGAACGGCTAAGCGACTGCGTTGTTCTTTAGTCACTCTGAAGGGAAGGGCTTCTTTATCTACGCTCCGTGGTACCTCTGCTATTCTGCTTTCTTCCGGCGCCGAAGGCAACCAGCAGCTCAAGGGGGTACCAGGCCGGCCGTTCCGAGCGACAAGGGTGGTGGTATCCACTCGGGATCCCTGTAAGCCGGGATCCACAAGGACATTCGGCAGTTCGGGTCCGTGGAAATATGGACTCCATTCGGCCGGCAGCCCCGCTCCATCAAGAAAATTAGCGAATTCCCTAAAGTGGTCGAAGCCTGTAATATCATGATCTGGTAGTAGTCAGCAACTGACATATTTTAGGCACGGTAGAAAGATACAACTGTGTTCGTAGATCTCTCGGGTCAGGAGAGATTGTTGGAACATTGGGCCAATCATGCTACGTGACTCCCCGCTATGGGTGGACGGTAGTCGAATAGACATGGGTTTGAGGTTGACGGGGATGAGCCCAAGGGTTCATGCTCATCCCGAGAGTGACGCAGCGGCAGCGACGGCAGCATCCGCGTCGGGATCGACGCAGTTCCCCCGATTCCGTTCGTACGAGTCATCACGCGTACGGCTGGGCTCCTCTTCATGGAGCGTAATCGGCTAGTGCCGTGTTAGAAGGTCACGGCGGGTAAATGCCGCTCCACAGTGGCATATAAATGGCTTCTCCTTTGTGTCCGCACCATCGTGAGATTACGTATCTAGGACGTGAAGCGATAGCCGTCGGGCCAGGACCTGATCCAGATAAGGAATCCAGGAGCCTCGCCAATAGGTCTGTCAGCGCGTATTAAGGTAGGATAGCTTGCGGGTCCGGACGTGTCTCTCGAGGTGCTCTGCCCCCTTGCAACTTCGCCTGCAACGGGGCATGGACCCTCATGATGGGCTATTGTTCCACCGCGTCTTCTACGCCTGGTCGGCCGCCGCGGCGCTCTGCCTTCATGCACGAGCATCGTTCCATTGCTCGGGTCTCCATATTAGAATGCATTAAATGGGGTTTGGAGAAATTCTACAGAGTTTGGGGAAATGTCGGGTGACAAGCAACACAGTTGGAGGTCCTGATGCTAGCGATGATACGCTCCAGAATGTGGAGTTGTGCCTAGATCATCTCCGCACGATCAAAATCACTCGATCCCTATATCTCCACTGCGCTTATCGGCATTTTTGGTGGACGAATGGGAACGGATAGAGTCGACTATCACTACTACATCTGCATTACATAAATGCTTGGGGTATGTCCCTGATCTCTTGGCATGGTGAATGCTTGCAGTAGATGGTGAGAATCACATTATCCGAGTTCATGATATCGCCCTTTAACCTTATCCTTAGCAAGGGGAAGTAGCTCAGCCGGGAAGCCACGAAACCTCTGATCATGGCTGCTTTATTTAGGTTTCCGGGTGTCGCATTCATCACTGGGGCTGGCGGGACAGGTATGTAATAAATGTGCATACCTATGTAGGTAGCGCCTCGCGTAGGGGCAAAGCTTACTCCAAGATCTAGGAATCGGTGCGGCCGTAGCCAAAGGCTTCGCCAGGTCCGGTTGCTCCCGGATCGCCATCACCGACATCAATAAGAAGGCTCTCCAGAGCACGCGGGACGCCATTCTTGACATCAACCCCAACGCGCAGGTGACGAGCCGCGATGGAGACGTAGCGGATGATATGTTTGTGGATTCTCTGGCCCGAGACATCTCCAAGACCTTCTCCCGGCTCGACTACGCGGTGAACTGCGCGGGGATCCTGGGCAATGACCTCCGCTCGACCGAAATGGACGTGTCGGCGTTCGATAAGATCAACAACGTGAACTATAAGGGCACGTGGCTCATATCCCGGGCGGCAATTGCTCAGATGCTGCGACAAGAGCCCCTGTCGGAGCACCCCGAGCTGAGAGGCGCCGTCGTGAACATAGCGAGCCAGCTTGGCATAGTGGCTCGTCCGGGCGCTAGTGAGTGTCTGCCTTAACGCTACTTAATTAGTCCAAGTTTCTAACCGAATGATCTCGTGGGGTCGCAGCCCCTTATTGTGCCTCCAAGGCCGCCATCATCAATATGACCCGTTCCGACGCTATTGACTATTCCCGTGACAATATCCGAATAAACTGCGTATGTCCGGGTGTCATAGAGACGCCGATGACGACAGGCTCAAAGGAGGTGATGGAAAGGCTGAAGCCCGCGATTGACATCGCGCCGATGAAGAGGATGGGAACCCCCGACGAGGTTGCCCACGCTATACTTTTCTTATGCTCAGCACAGGCTTCATTCATCCAAGGACATGCATTAGTAGTGGATGGCGGTTACACGATTAATTGACACTCGCATCGAGGTACACGGCAACACAAGCTTCAACGATTTCCTCTCTGTCTAGTGAGGTGTTGTGCACATATGGGGTAATTCAGGATATGTCACAGAGACAGCGAAAGGTGGGATCGCCCAAGGGTTGATCTCCAAGGCACTTCGCCCGTCGCAGCTTGGAAGGATCCAAAAAATATCATATTACAATTTGCATCTAAAGCATACGTGACGCTTCATAGAGCGAGCGTCTAGAGAGTGGCAATGCCAGCTTGAAGCGCCTTCATGTAGGCGAAATCCGAAGAGTCTTCACCCAAACTCCAAGCCACTACGAGAAGTCAAATTAGTAACTTGAGCTAGTCTACCGTAGCCTGGGTAAAACTTACTAACGCCTCCAAGGCCGCGGGCCTTGACAATGTCCTTGAACTTCTGGGCAATGAAGTCGGGAGTGTCCCAAGTCCAGAACTTGCTAGTGGCAGAGTCCCAGTACCATTGGCCGCCGTTGGTTGTGTCCGCCTGCCCGCTCGCGAGCACCGGCGGGGCTTCGAGGAAGGTTACGGCGCCGGACTTGCCAGTGTCTCCTCCGTTAGCGTCTTCAAGAACGACTGTGGGACAACCAATAGGCTGGGAGCATGGGCCCTGTGTCTGGAAGAACTTCGCATAAAAGGCAAAACCAAGGTTCAGCTTGCGGGCGTCAAAGCCAAGAGCGAGGTATGTGTCGATGGTGTTCAGCGATGCCTTGACTGATGTGTGGTGTGTAGTTGTATTATCGCGTCTAAAGACTCAGTTAGACTATGAGAAGAGAGAAAGCCACTTGTTAGTTTTCTTACCTGTTCATGAGATCGTAAGTCATGACCTGGCGTTCTTCTGTTAGTTGATAGCGATGATTCTAGCGCCTGGCCTGCACTCACGTTGACCACATCAACAGCATCGTTTATAAGGGGCGCCTGCTGCGGAGCGAAGGCGATCATGTCCCTCTGTAAACCTGGCACGGCAATGGAGAGCTCCTTCTCGCCGATTGCAGCCTTGATTTCTTGCAAGAGCAAGGCGAAGTTGGTGATTTCGTCAACCTTGTCTTTATTTGGGATTTGTTTGTAGTCCGCCCCGTTACCTCCAGGGTACTCCCAATCCACGTCTATTTGAAGTTCAGCTTTATAACCCGTTATAAGAGGCTCTCAGGGCGCCTTACCAACACAGTCATAACCGAGATTCTGGATAGTCGAAGCTACGCCCTTTGCGAAGATCTTCCTCGAAGCTTCGTTCTTCTGCGCAACAGAGAAGCCAGCAGTGTCGCCCCAGCCTCCGATTGCCATGCAGACCTGGGTGCCCTCGTCAAACAGCTCTCGGAGGTTGGCAACACCTACGAATGGCTGATAGGGCTGAGGAGGGTCGGAATTGAACAAGGTACTGGCCGCGAATGCAGTGATCACATGAGTAATTCCAGCTGTTTGGGCCTTGGTAATTAAGCTTGGATGCCATTGGTCGTAGTACATGACGAAACGAGGCGTCGTGGCAGCAGCAGCAGCCGTGACAAACCGAGGGATATGCATGTTCTGTATAAATATAATGGTAGGGTTGATGCTAAGCGTGATGGGCTGGTTGGACCTTCGTCAGACTTGTGCCAGTGAGGCGGACTCAGTGCCTATGTGAGTAGGAGCTTCAAATCTGAGAGTCACCGAGATGCCCGGATTTACATATACAGCGGACGGCCCCATATCAAATGGAAGCTGCCGCTGTGACGATATATTGCACAAGTCTTACAGGTGCAGCACTTGAGACAGAAGTTTGTACAAACTATAACAACTGCATAAAAGTAACAATGCTGGTGCTTGCCTATAACCGCGTAAACACCATCATATGCTTAATATTGCCTTTCCTGGCTCGACATACGTCATCCCCATAGTGAAAAGATGACCAGGGCAATCTAATATTAGGTCATGATTCACTCCACCAAAGGATCGAAGCCCGATCAGCCGCTTTTGAGGTACGTAAGGTTTGGCAGACGTTACTGCATATTGGGGAAAGAGGAATGTGTTCTTCATTCCTCTTGTTAGTGTGGGCAGGGGTACAGTGCTGTAGGGCTAACATAATCGCGGACTGTCATTTCAGGTAAGCGGAGGCAAACGTTCTATACCCACGTCGTCCCAGGATGATAGCAAACTGAATGCTTGTTTTCAACACTAACGTTTCCTAACGTTTCAAGCAATTCTAGGTGTCTTTAGTCCAATCGGGATGGCCGGGGATGGCAAAGAAGGCATTGATAAATACCCGATGCATCCGGTACCGCTAATCCCAATCTGTAGGTAGGGACTGCATTGTATTCCCGCAATCCCATTGCCTCTTGTGATCATCATAGCGATCGTCGGTAGCAGCTGCCTGAAGGTAACATTAATTGTTGAAGCACTTTGGGGCTATGAACATCCCGTGGACAAGCAAGGAATGCCAGTAGCAGGTACTGTCTACTTACTTAGACCTACACTTTAGATTTGACTGCACTAACTACCAACGACAATGAATCTACTGCCGGAAATCCTGTACTCTGAGTGATGCCAAAGGCTCCGGTTCGTGTGTATCAATGCCCTGTATCTATCTCATTGAGATCCCACGGACACCTCGTCCCCTGCGATCGCATCCCTCAAGAGTACCTTCTCGTCTAAGCTCACGCTTAGTTCCCGCACTTCCCGCTCCGCCGTCGTGCCACTGGGTATGTTAGGGCCGCCGCCGGATATGAACCTTCCTCCAATCGAAGTTCGTCTCCCAAGCACGCCCTGATCTGAGAGCCTTCGTATCTTGCCACAGGCCCCCGACTATCTGCATTCCAACTGGCAGCAGGACGTCGGGGTCGTCGACTGCTTGTGCCCGCCCAACTAGTATCGACATCGCAGGATGACCGGTCACGTTGAAATATCGAACTCCTTAAATGCTTCCTGGGCATGCATCTCGGATTCGTCGCCCGATGTTGACCGACTTACCATACAACCCCGTGAATTTCTTTGATAGGTTTAATCCATGATAACCCTGTTGTTCGTCTATGGGAATAAACTTGTCGAAGTTCTCGGCTGTCCAGGGCAGCCGAGTTTCCTCAATTTCCGTAAGGTAGAGTTCCTCTGCCGTGAGCTTGGCCCAGTATGCCTGTCGACCCCGCGATCCGCTGCTGGATAGTCCAAACTAGAGGCCCGTCCAAAGTGTCGACACCGAGACTTCCCTGACCGTGGCGCCGAGTTGCTCGAATTTCTTTGCCGCGGAGAGCAGCAAGTCCCCTACTTTTGGTTGGGCAACGTTTTGTTCATAACCTTCCATAAGGATGCCCACTTTTAGACGGACAGTCGGGGTGTTCCATCATCACTAGCTTCAAGCGACTTCTTGAACTGGGAGGAACCTTGTTCGCCAGATCCTAGTGATCTCCAGCGATGACGTCGAGGCATGTAGCAGCATCCAGCACGGTCCGGCGAGCGGTCCGCTATGGCCATCGACAGCATCGCCGCTGGTGATACCCGTAGACGGAACGAGCCCGTGCGTAGGCTTGAGGTCAATACCTGATTCCACTTAGTCTTGGAGCCCCACGATTTGGCCATCAGGAAAACACTGACATCCATAGAGATGCTGGTACTCTGAATAAATCTCCCTGGTCTGTACTAATGCAAGGTCAATGACACCCGACGAGCGCTGTACCTCCTGACGTGCTTCCACCGGCGGAATAACCCCCCTTATGTGGGTTTTCGATCGTCCCCCTGAGAGCTTGTGAAAGAGGAGGTGGAGTCGCATAAGCTCTCACACACGGCTGTTCCATGTATGCCGGCGCCTGCATCTAGTACTCGAGTAACTACCGCCGCATCCGTGGAGGGTGTTCACGCTAGAAAAGCACCGCTGCCAAAGAGTTGCGGTACCCCTACAACAGCTATCAATCCTTTCACGCAGCGGG
>QJNS01000249.1:15818-112337 GCA_004154925.1 Monosporascus cannonballus
CCCCCCCCCCCCCGGCCCAAAAAAATTTACCACCATTCCCGTCGCCCTTGATAAGAAACTTATGCCTCATGCATATCCGAATGCCTGTTTCGAGTCCGAGGGATGCCCAACTTTCTCTCGCGGGTATTCCTTCAGGCCTGGGACCGGTTGATAATCGGGGAGGCTGAGAAGCTGTTATGCTTCTGGCGGCTGTGCACGATTGCGCATATGTCAACCATCCGCATCCTTTGGGTAGATTCCAACGCCAAACTCCTTCAACAATTCCTCGGCATCCCCCTTTTGACCGGGTGATCCCTGGAGGTAGTTAAGTTAGCATAAGTAAGATCGGAAGGCCCCTCTTACTCGCTCGCCAACATCTTTTGAAAAAGACCGACATCTTCGGCACAAACTCAACGATTACTACGAAGAGCTAGGAGATAAGGTGTGATAGAAAGGGGATCTTGGGTTCTCCTGAAGTCTGCCAGATAGCAAGAAAGAAGACTTGAGGCCCCATTCTAGACGCTGAACAGTCGAAACCCTTGACCCAACAAATACCCCCTTTTTACGAAGATCGCAGCTCACGTAGTGAGACGATTACATGAGGTAAGGGAATGCGAAACGAGGCAAAGTAATATCCCTATTTGGAGCCACAGAGTCCAGAGAGAGGCGCTTCTGGTTCGCCAACCATGATTCGTAGGTGGTTTGAAGTCGTTGCCTTCGGTTAGGCTCCAACTACGAGATCGCCGGGAGCGGCCCACATAGATTGGGATAGAATGTCTCCCTATCTATCTTCGGCATACGTATCCGTTACCAGGAGATAGTGACCCTATATACCAACATCAGTTTCCGGGATAGGACGTTATTAAAAGGGGAAGCACATCATAGGCCTAGAGAGTTCACTAAGCAGTGTCGTCAGATATTTGTGAAGTCGATACAAACGATGTATGGAGACGTGAACCTCCATGACAAGCAATGCTTCCCCAGATGGATCGCCTAGGCTAAAGCCACAAGACTTGATTGGGCTAAGTCTAGCCTGGCGTATGATGATTCGCTTGAGAAGAAGAAGCATAGCAATTTAAATCACACCTATCATTACAGGGACGAACAGAATAAGTCTCATTATAATTAACTACTCTTTTGCAATTTGAACAACCAGTCTGTCCTCGAATGACTTGTCCCGATATGCGTCCACGACCCCAGCCAGCTCCTAGAAGGGCACAACCGTAAGCTGAGATTCCATGCTCCTTATCTACCATAGACATCATCCTTTCTGTCGATTCCCTATTGGCCACGGAACTCCCGCGGAGGGTCAGCTCACGGAAAACGATGATGCTGGCATCAAATCTCTATTTCTCAGGGGGCAGCCCGAGAAGCACTAGGTACCCCCTATCCTCAGGAGTGACAAGGCCCACTCATTCGCCGGGATGGAGTCGGCGCATGCGACTGCCACTGCAATCCCTTCGCCGTTGGTAAATTCAAAGATATATTTTGTGGCGTCAGGCGATGTGGAGTCAATAACCAGACCTGGTTTGAGGACGGGATTCGGCATCTGGGTTGCGAGCTGTCTGCCTTCAGGGCGGCTATTAACCGCAATTGTGAGAAAGCCTGTTGCCCTTGTAATCTGGACACCGAGATGGCCCAGGCTACCTATACCAACTACAGCGAACAGTATCTCCAGGTTTGGGTCCATCTATGGCCTTCTCCAAGGCTCCCCATACGGTAGCCTGACCAGCCAAAAAGTCAGCAAGCTCAACGACCGAATTTTGCAATACAACGAAGTTAGTTAGACTTACACCAGCACACATAAGTCGAGCAGCTTGTTCGAACGAGAGTGAGCGCGGCAACTTCACTGTAGTAGCAGGGTCTGCGACCATATATTCAGCAAATGCCCCATCGTGTTGGAAGCCAGCCGTCACCCGAGAGTCGCAGAACCGAGAGTCCAACACGCCGCACTCACGCTTTGCTAGCCCGCAGCTTGGACATTTTGAACACGACTTTCTAAATTCAAGACGCCAACCCTGTCGTCGACGTTCCACTCGCCTTTGCATTTGGCGCCCACCGGCACCATCGTCCCAGCAGGCTCGTGTGAAGGCACCATTGGTAGCTTGGTGCCGAATTAGCGGTGCCATACCCGGAGATCCGAATGACAGAATCCAGCGGCATTGATCTTCACGATAAGCTCCGTGTCCTCGATTTCCGGCACATTCTTACCGCCGAGTTGATAAGGCTGGTTGTACTAGGAAGCAGGGAGAAGGGGTCTATGCCAATTATTCTTTCTCTTAGATTGGCCTTGACGGACCTCGCAGAGCAGAGCTGCCCTCATCTCTTGATGGGCGACATAGTTGAGTATGTAATGACTTAAAGACGAGGGTCAATTGATTCGGGGCAAACAGATCGTTAGCTTAGATCATAACAATATAAGGGTCGATCGGGGAGACCTTTGCGAGGCCCCAAACTTTTGGAACATGCAGTTGCCTTCGCATCTCTAACGAGACAGCCGTCCAGGGATATGTGGATCATAAGTGGGCCACGCCACTGAACATCTCCAATGATAAATGGCAAATTTGGAGATTTATAATCGAGATGCCTGAATGATAATGGGTTTGGAGAAATCTCACTCCAAAGGGCTGAGAATCGAACCACTCCAACAACGGTGTTCGCGATTCCGACTACGGAACACAATATGAACTAGCTTCAAGTCCTATACATTAACTACCTCCCATTCCGCTAAAGGAACCTTATCAACGGGATCAGCCTTGAGTTTCCATCTCCGAATTCCGAGGCGCGAGAAGGGGCCCTCGATATACGGTACCCCACGCTACAACGCTGGAGGTCAACAAGTCATCATATGACCGATAACACATATCCTTCTAGACTTACGCCTCACCACCATCAAAACCACACATACAGCCCCATATTCAAAAGCTAATCGTCACAATGGGGAAAAAGAGAGTTCTTGTCAGCTATGGCATTGACGTCGATGCCGTCAGCGGATGGCTGGGCTCTTACGGTGGGCAGGACTCGACAAGCGACATCAGCAGAGGTGAGAGGCGATGCTCTGGGATATAGAGTTCGCATTGCTGAGCCTGGGCTAGGTCTCTTCGCCGGTACGGTTGGGGCCCGTCGTCTCCTCAAGCTGTTTGAGAAATACAATATGAAGACGACCTGGTTCATCCCAGGACACAGTCTCGAGACATTTCCGGAGGAGATGGCCGCGGTTCGTGACGCCGGGCACGAGATAGGCCTTCACGGCTACTCGCATGAGAACCCCAAGGATATGTCAATCGAGCAGCAGAGAGATGTCTTGGACAAGACATACAAGATGCTGACTGAGTTCGTTGGTAAACCGCCCCGTGGAAGTGTCGCACCATGGTTTGTAATTTCTGAAGCTACAGAACGAGAAATGGTTTGTGTTCTAACGACTATGGGATGCAGGTGGGAATGTAGCAAGGAGGGAGGACAGCTCCTCCTTGACTACGGAATCGAGTACGACCACAGCATGAGCCATCACGATTGCCAGCCCTATTACCTACGCACGGGCGACAAGTGGGCCTGCATCGACTACAAGAAGAAGGCGGAGGAATGGATGAAGCCGTTGGTCAAGGGACAGGAGACCGGCCTCGTCGAAATACCAGCGAGTTGGTATCTCGACGATTTACCGCCTATGATGTTCATCAAGTCGTCCCCCAACAGCCACGGCTTCGTCAACCCGCGCGACGTGGAGGACATCTGGCGCGACCAGTTTGACTACTGTTACCGCGAGTACGACGAGTTTATCTTCCCGATTACCATTCACCCAGACGTGTCGGGGCACCCGCAAGTGCTATTAATGCACGAGAGGTGAGTAAATCAACAATCATGACAGTTCCTCCTGAGGTATCTTTGCATGCTAATATTCAACTAGGCTTATCGAGTACTTCAAGAAGCATGAGGGTGTAGAGTTCGTGACGATGGAGCAAATCTGTGATGAATTTAAGAGCAAGAATGCACCCGCTGCAGGTGCAGTGCTACCAGCAAAGCCTGGTGCAATGTTGAAATAAGAGATGCTAGATAGGCAATGGTCTCGTAACTTGAACTTATCATGCAAAGCGCCTCCCTTTTTTCCGAATTGAACGGTGACTCCATACGCCAGTATTGCCCAAGTAAGAACACTTCAATAGCTAATGACGCTCAACCGGGTGGAATCACCAATGCCCAATCTCGAGATTACAATGCGTAATATCCCACTGATAGCCGCATGGATGGGGGGTTAACTGAGCCCCTGGTGGAACATTTGGAGACATAATATACTCCACATATGTGGGTCATACCGGACTCCCTCCTACGAACTGGACCCCATTACCCCAGCGTCCCAAGCCATGAAACTTGTTTGGGATTTCCACTTTCCCCGGACTTCGCAATGCACTATGGGCTCCCGAATCGAGCCGGCGGATCTTGTCTGATCCATCACTATCATTCAGCCAAAGGTGGTTGAGAAGATAAGATGGTTGACCACTGTCCGAGCTGCCATCCGACAGCCCTATCTCATGGTTCCAGATAGAGACGATAAAAGCGCATAAGTGACGCAGTCCCGGCGAAAGACTTCCCCGCAGGTGCTCCCCGATCTTCATCGATCTTGTGGTATTCTTGTTAACTCTTCGAGACACACATACATTTATTAGCTATGTCATACAATGGCTCAGAGACGGGTGATGCAATCACCCCAGCCCCTGCACGCAGTGGTGGTAGCATCGACGCCGTCAAACTGGGGGATACAGTGATGCGTTCGAAGTCTTGAAGAAGCAGGAGGGCCAGGTTGACGAAGAAATGGTGAGTGATATCAGAATCTATAAGCCGAAGCCATGTTGCCATCTTATGTGAGATGAGTGCCTTGATCACGGCCGCCTCTTACCCCTGAGATAGCAATTACTGACCATGAGTGCAATAGGTGGACTGGATACATGCATCCGTCATTTTCCTAAAGGGTATGTATGCCTTCCGATTTCTCCATTGCTTCGAGCCACGACTAGTTGTTCGTCGCACTAATACAAACACAGTCATCTTCGCTACCGGTGTCCTGACGATCCCTTCGGCGATGTACGTCCCTAGAGCCTTTCCGGGGGCCGTGAATGTGTTAGGATGGCAGTTCTTGAATACTTATTGCGCCGTGCGCGCTCACCATCAAACTCTTTTTATATACGTCGTCTGGCTAACACGTTAGTTTAGATCGTCCAGGGCAACTTCGGCCACTCTATGGATGATATGGCCAATGTCGTGGACGGTGCCTGGCTACGGGAAATGATTGGCCTGGTCTTCCTTGCCACCTACGTGATTGTTGGCGCCTCTGGGATATTCGGCTCTTCTACTGCGCTGAACGCGCTCTCAAACCCCGTACTATGTATGAACTACTTCACGGTGGTGGCTGCTGTCGCCGTCTTCATATTGGCGGGTGCCCGGAAGTTTAAGAAGATAGTGTGGCTGACCTGGGTGGAATTTTTGTCTCTATGTATAGCCATCTTTATTGTGGTGTAAGTTCCCCTCCTAGGACAATCTACATTGGGGGGGGGGTGTTAAGGGGCTAATTCGCTAAAACCGGCCTGGGTGTGACTCAGCGAGACCGTCCGGCAGCGGCGCCGCAAACCGGCGATTAGGAATTCGGATACCACATCATTGGAAACCAGTCATTCGTTGTCGCTATCACTTCCATTTCCGGATATTCTGCCCTGGAGCTGGTACATCGGCTTTCCTCCCGTGATTTCCGAGATGAAGAAGCCTAGAGATTACAACAAGGCGGTCTATCTGTGTAGGGGAATCGTGACAGCATCCTCCCTGGCCTTCAGCTTAGTGGTTTACGCCTACTGTGGCAAGTGGTTCGCGTCCCCTAGTCTCAGCAGTGTTCGCGACACCATCAATAAAGTTGCCTACAGTATCGGTCTTATCGGTCTGCTAGTCTCTGCCTGCCCGTGTATCAACGTTGCCGCGAAGTACATCTTTGTGCGAATCCTCCGCACTCGAAACACCAACAGAGTAACAACTTCGTCCACTGGTCTGTCTGGCTGGGCTGCACGTTAGGCATGACTGTCATTGCCTTCCCGATCGCCTCGGGTATTCCCATCTTCAACTACCTGCTGGCCTTGACGGGAAGCTTGACATTTGTTCCCCTGGCCTCGGGTCTACCAGGATAGCTTTGGGTCTGCGATCACTAGCACTACAGGAAGGCGAACTGGTGGCGCGTGCTGGTCCACCACTTGAACTGGCTCATGATTGCGCTAGCCGTATTCTTGACCGTAGGGGGGACTTACGGGGCCGTTCAAAACATCATCAACGCTTATGCGCGGGGAGAGATCGATCAGGCGTTTTCATGCGCTGACAACAGCAACTTGTCATAGGCTCTAGAAGTGTGGGGGGTACTTTTGGGAAGGATATGATTGTACTGTTTTGAAAACACTGGGCCATTGTTACCGTAATGGGAGAATAGGACAGAGAGTTGCCGGGAGCCCTGATATGCGCTAGTTAATTATTTATATGGCTTGAGTTTTCCGTCAACACTACCGTGTGGGTTCGTACAACACCTCCTTTTGAGCACCTGCTAAGTGATTCCCAAATTATTGCCGTACCATCATTTTACGACAGGTTATACAATGGGAAAACGCTTATAGGTATGACATTTAGAACCACCTCTACCGAGAAGATTCGTTTTTCATTATGACAACTGGTTGAAATTATCCTTGGCGGTCATTTTTTGTGGCCAAATTGAAAATTAAGTCAAGTCCGCTGAAGACATTTTAGTTGGGATATGACGACCGGCATTTGATACGTATCAAGTTATAGGCGGTCTAACATGCGGCATCCGTGAATAGGCAATTCGTCCTCCCCTTGCATAGCACTGAACTTGTCGCCGCGTTTCGTTTCCTAGTAAACCGATGTGGAGGAAAAGCGGGAAGAAAGGGGAATGGGGAAGCTCCTGAGTGCAGTAGACCCCAGTGATCGAGTCCCGTAGACCATAATTTCCCTCAACCATCAAGAGCGGCGTGGCTAGTAGGATGTTTTTTATCCCATGACCCCTAGACCATGAAGCAGAGAATCAAAAGAAACTATCGGTAATGGCTAGACGGTAGGTCGTTTATAGGGGGCAGCTTCCTCGAGCCGATGCTGAGTGATTGAGATATCCAAGCACTGATATGGCATAAATCACCCATCAGAAGATCAATCTCTGAGGCGGATAGGCGCCTCAAGTCGATCTTTTCGCTAGCTACCGTACCTGCGCATCCAATATCCTCAGTAACTCGCTTGATGGATCTTTGATTCCCTGCGCAAACGCGGGGACTGAGAAGCCCATCATCGTTTTGTCTACGATCTCGCTCCTTGTGCGGTTCCCTAAACGGTACGACGACTGTGGTGCTAGACTGGTTCGCGATAGTAGTCTCTAGCCCTCTAGGTCCCACGGCTACCAATTTAATACCAGAAGATGTGGAATTTGGCCTCCAGTGCATCAGGACAGCCTCGTTCTTGCGAAGCGTGTCAGGCGTTTTAAGCAGTTGATTTTGCCTCGAGTTGCGAGCTTAGTGGCCCAGTCCGTATCTACTATATGCAACCAACGATTAGCCCTGCCGGTTGTTGATGCCCATGGCTATCCGCGTGTCCGCTTTTTTGCCCTCGATATGGAGTTGAAGCCATTTACCCCTGAAGCTTCGACTCCAGTAAGGCTGTAGTGCCTGTAAGCTTGTTCTTGCTCGGGAGTCATGCAACCATAGTGATCAGCTACCAGTGCATTTTTCTTAATTCCGTGTACTCGATCTCAAGTATACCTGGTATAATAAACAGCTGTAAATAGGCCATGTCTGCTTTTTAGCTGTTCTTCGAAAGGCCGATTTATAGTGGAGTGAGTTGGAAGACCGAGTGGGGTGCTCGAGAAGAGACCCGGTAGGCGCATACTTTATGCATTCAAACACGAAGTACCTACCTAGCGGGACTTCCTGGGTAAGGCTCAACGTCCAATGGTTCTTGCAGCTGTCACCACATCGCTCCAACTTGTGACACTAAATCTACAAGTCTACTCCGTCCTACAGACCGCAAAACTTCAAATGCCCAATCGATAGCACGACCTCGTAGCTTTGCCCGTCGGGGTAAAGCAAAGACGCCGCACGAAAATATAGCCCCTCCCCCCAAAAAGCCCGAAAATGCGCGAGTTCATGGACTACATCCAGTCGGCCTTCTACGCCGGAACGGGCTGGAACCGCGACAACTCGTACTCGTCGCTGAATGCGACGTCGGACGCGCTGCTTAGCTTCCCGACGCCGCGGGGCATGCGGCTGACGCTGTCGTCGCTGGCGACGCCGCAGTTCGCTACCTCATACCAGCTCGGCACAGTGGGTGTGGTCGACGGCTCCATCTCCTACCTGTACTCGAGCGTGCCACTGCACCGGGCCATCGCGCAGAGCGACCGCATACCGCTCCCCGACCTGCTGAAGAGCTACCGCCCACTCTCCGACCTCGCGAGGACCGCCTACATACGCCAAGGGTGGGATGGCGGGGCTAGGGCCAAGAAGGAGACGCTGGCGTACGGGCGCCTGTACCTTCCCATGTCGATGCTCGAGGCGCTTGTCGTCAGGAGAGTTTCGCCGGCGTTGCAGTGGCAAGTGAGCGCCGTATCGAATCAGACATTGCGCAATGGAGGCACGGTGCTAAGCATGATTCAATACGACGTGGGCCGATATGGAATTGAAGGCCTCGCATCCTCGGATGGGGGGTTACTAGGTGTACGTGGCTTATATAATTTCGGGGGCGACGTCGCAAAATTGGAGACGGCAAAAGAGAAAAAGGCGCAGGACGAGGGCAACGTGGCTACCAACAGCGAACGAGACCGCATCCATGGACGGTTCAGCACGGGTGCAGAGTTATACTATGGTACTTTAAACAAGTCAGGCGGGATGAGTTTAGGTATCCGGTTTGCCACAATACCCCCGCACAAGGGGACGCCACTCACGGCTACCATGACGATCAACCCCCTCATGGGCAACATCAGTTGGACTTATGCCGTCATGGCTGGCAGTTACTGCTCACTCGCAACGAAGTTAAGCTTCAACGTCTACAGCTACGAAAGCGATTGGGCAGTTGGAACGGAGCTTTGGAGAAAGAAGGGGGCCTCCGCAGTCAACGTTGAGGAGGAGGGGGAGGTTACGTCAGCATTACCGCGCAAACCAGAAAGGAGCTTCCAAGCCAAGATGGAATGGAGGTTAGACGACCCGATGCCGGAACCCGATAGCCATGATGACATTGCAGGTTCCACGGTAGTCCACGAACCCATCAAGAAGGAGGTGGCCCCAGGACCGATCAATAACGAAATGGCGCCTGAGCCAATCAAGAAGGAAAGGAGCTTCCAGGCCAAGATGGAATGGAGGCTGGACGATCCGGAAGAAGACAAAGACGAGGATCAGTATTCAGGAGTGTTAAAGGCACGCCTAGACCAGCATTTGCGACTCGGGCTATTGTGGGAGGGCAGAGCTAAGTCGCTACTCTTCAGCCTCGGGAGCGGAATCGATCTCCGGCGGCTCGATTCGCCCTTCCGCACTCTAGGATTAGAGGTACAGTTTTCGTCATGATGGCGGTGCGCGCCCTAAGAACCCTTCCATTTTCGATAAACGCCGCATCCCGTTCCATACGCGAAAGTGGGGTTCGAGATGTGGCTGTCCCTACAGCGAAAGGCGTCCCAGGTACCTGCAACAGCCATATAGCATCAGAGCAACATACTTTGCTTCTCGCAAGGACAAGGATGTTTGCACGTGTCATCCGTGGCGAGCAATGCAACGCTATCGTCCAGCCAGACGCTTACCAGAGCAAACAAGCAGGCGTCGAATCAAGCACTAGGCTGTTTATCTGGAGATCACGGAGGTGCGTTTCCGAAACACCTGATTGTGCTCGCCGCCATGATGTAGTACTCTATCCTCGTTTGCAGTAGAGAACAAAATGTAGCGGGACGCGTACGAATCTGACATGGTGTACCAGAGGCATATAGCCCCCAGACGGCATAGGGCATATGCTATACGTCATATAAAGGCCCAAAAAACACTAAACACTTACGAAAACATTTGTATGGCATTCAGTCCCCAACTACCTAGACATAAGAACAGGATATACCGATCAATGTCACACAACTCAAGTTCAAGTAGCTCAGAGAAATATGAATGTCGGACGAGGCGACCGACAACCTGGGAGTCCATGTGGCTAAGTGGCACAATCTATGGTCGTGAAACCAGTGAGGTGTGGCCTCATACCCACCATCCTGTGCCGATCTTATAGAATTGAATAAAATCAGACGATGCGACCGGCAGAACCTTGTCTGCGACTAGACGCGAATGGAAAACAATCTTCGATGAATACAGGTGGAACAGCATATCATGTCCCTCGGGGGTCGCAGTTCTGATAATTGCTAGAGGTGTTCGTAAGGATTGCCATGAGCCGGTTTAATTTCCGCATACCTATGGAACGTGCACACCAACTTTGGAGGGCCCCGCGAGCCCTATCTTACCAATCACTACGAAGTCGTTAAGAACGCCACAGCGGGATATGAGGACCTTGATGGACAGGCCGATGCACTCTACTAGAACTACTAGTTGCGGCTCAACTAGGGGATTTTCTGGGCAAATCAGAGACGGGGCATTTGTGCACATGCAGTGGCTGATGTCAAGCCTCAATGTAGTTGAATATTTGAACGTAGTTGCGACATATACCCATATGCAAGTACCGGCCTAACTCATCTAGCTTTTCGTACCTATATGCAGATGCATGTTTGCGTTCCACGTTCGACGACTGTGCAACTAGAATACGATGGTCTTTGCTCAAAATTAAGCAGTGGAACCGTGGTAGACGAAAATATGCTTCTTGCGATCAGCACCCAGCCCGGCACTGGGGTCAAAGACGACTGGATGTAGGAGAGCAGGACCCTGTGGTTCGTGTAGCAGGTGAGACAAGAGGCTCATCTGGGACGCTGCGGGAATCAAATACACATGCATGTACTTGTATGTACATTATGCTCGGCTTCAACCACTTACCGAAGCTTCACGTTCCATGGGACTGGATGCCAAGGAGGATGGCCCACGACCCCTTCGACGTTTCTCGGCGAATTCATCGCTCCTAGCGGGGAGAGTGGATAATATAGGTAATGCCTAGCGTGTAAATAAGAATCTTTTCTGTCCATCAAGGTTCTCAACTTCCACATGCCCACCACCTGGTGGCCTTCTTCCCTCTGCTTGACGACCCATGATTCATGGTTTTCTCATGTAGCTGCGACACGCCGAATACCGTGCTCACACCTAAAGGTGGATTCAAAATGGCCACTTGCCCCTGTTTCTTTCCTCTTTCCCCCCTTCTTTCATGCAGTACCGTCAGGGGCCTTACACCTATATCCTCCATCTTATATCCCTTAAAAGTTAACCGTCGCAGTAAGATCCACCGCGGGCAACCATTTGTCTTACCAAGAATCGCCGAGAGTGCTTGACCCAAGTAAGCTTTCCCGGATCCGAGTGCTTGTTCCAAGTAAGCTTTCCGGGCATTGTTGTTCGGGACGCACATATCGGACGCAGCAGTCAAACCACAATCGCAGACAAAGATTACGGGATTTCTTAGGCTAGACTCTCGCTGGCTTCGGTCTTCGATTACTCACTCTACAGCTCCCTCAATTCAAGAGTTAGTCTGCTCGACCCTGCTGAACAACGTATTCCACACAAGAGAAGGCCGGGGCTTCCTTCCATACGCTGCTCCAGACCATCTCGTGCAAAGGTAAGGTAGGCTGTTCCCTTCCTTTCTGCACCTTGTTACCTCCCAGTCAATGTATTACGCCGAAAAACCTCGTTTAGGTAATCTTTATGTCCACCAAGGTTCTCGTTCGACGTAAAAAATCCAAGCTAGAGTTTTCTTTTCACAATAGCAATTTAACGGAGATAGCTCCTGGCTTATATTCTACCAATACCGGGAAGGCATTACTTCTGTCCACCCACACTCACCTCGATATAAAGGGTCTACAAATTCACCAACACGCTTACGGTTACAAGAGCATCATCGTTTTTATCGTAGTGGCCCTTGAGGCTTGAGATCTCTGAAGATATAGCTGGAGCCATCGCAGCTTTCCAACCTGTGCTTCAAATACGGCAGCCCACAAATTCCAGCGCTATATACATCGAAGATGTCGTCACTCGCAGAAACCATGGGCGCCATCCTTAGGATGCGACAAGCAGACGCCCCTGCGGAGCCCGAAGAAGCTGGCGCCTTTACTGTCACCGTCGACTGTGACGCCGACAACGAGTTCGATGGTCGAATGGGACTGCGGATATCTGCCATCTTCGTCATCCTTGTCGGCTCGCTGCTTGGCGCCATGCTGCCCGTCATCCTGGCTCGATATTCGAAGATGAAGGCGGGGCCTGCGTTCTTCATTGCAAAATACTTCGGCTCCGGTGTTATCATCGCCACGGCGTTTATGCATTTACTTTCGCCAGCGTATGAAGCGCTGTCCTCACCTTGTCTTCCAGAAGGGGCCATTACAAGCTACGACTGGGCGGCTGGCATCTGCCTGATGACCATCTTTGTCATGTTTACAGTCGAGCTAGTGGTCAGCAATTTCGACATTTTCGGAAGTCACTCACAGGGTGAGGTAGCGAAGTCAGGTTCCTCTCTAAACGGCGTCCGGAAGAGCTCACAGACATCGACACCTACTTCCCAACCAGATACCCGGAATCATGGCCAAGACCTAGAAGCCCAAAAATCAGCGAGAGCAAACGCCGAAAATCATAACCGCAACTTCTCTGCTCCTGAACTGCCCCGCGACGTCAGCTATCCACCTGGTGGCGATGATCACCTGGGCCATCACCGCGAACACACTGAAAACGACTCCTACTCGGCCTTCGCCGCGCAGATGATGGCTATCTTCATCCTCGAGTTCGGCGTCATCTTCCACTCCATCTTCATTGGACTCACCCTAGCTGTCTCGGGCGACGAGTTCACGGTTTTGTACATCGTCCTAGTCTTCCACCAGACTTTCGAAGGGTTGGGTTTGGGCTCTCGGCTTGCGACTATCCCTTGGCCCAAGTCTAAGAAATACATGCCGTACGTTCTCGCCGCGTTGTACGCTATCTCCACGCCCATCGCCATCGCCATCGGTTTGGGCGTCCGTGAAACCCTAGAGCCCGGCAGCCCCAAGACGCTTATCGTGAACGGCGTCTTCGACGCCATCAGCGCTGGTATCCTGATCTATACTGGCCTCGTCGAGCTGCTCGCACACGAGTTCATGTTCAACTCGCAAATTCGCAAAGCAGGTCTCAAGGTCCAGCTGCTTGCTCTCGGGTGTGTGGCCCTTGGCGCTGGCTTGATGGCCCTACTTGCCAAGTGGGCCTAATGGCAGTCTCGGATGCTGAGACGAGTATATATACACACTGTTTGCCGCTTGATACCCTAAACAGACAATACCCTGCATCGCTACGTACGATGGCGTTTATTGTATTATTATCCTTTGAAGCCCGTAACTGCGATTCAACCGCTTATATGCGATACGATCCTGGATTAGCTTTAGCTGTCTATCGGAAAGGATAGATAATAAAATTCATGACAATTGATTACCCACGACCGTAAGGTTATGAAACCGTGGTGATGTTTGTTCTATTGCTTTTTAATTTGGAATTATTAGACCTATTAACCTCAGCAAACCCCAATAAACTTACGTCACCGCTTTTTTACGCTCTGTAAAACCATGTGGTTTTATTAGTTCGCCAAACTAACCGTACCCCTATTTGTTAATTGTTACCCCTGATTACCTGTCCTGATTATAGCCCCTAATGCAACGCCAATCTCGATTAGCTGCCGAAAACACAGTGCATTCATTCCCTCAAAGACCATAGGAAACTCGCGAACCCCTGCTATAGCTCCTGTCCTTCATCCATGATGTGGTCATGTGGTCATGCCTTATCCTTTCCGCACCTCTTCCCTTTCCGGAACCGCAGCCGGAGAATGGATGATAGGATATCGATATTAGGTGGGGTGGAATGTTTCGTAACTGGAGCTGCAATGGGCATTTTGTAAAATAGAACCGGGAATAATACTTTTGGCAGCGGGGCGAACAACGATTGTTCGTGATAAAGTTACAAAGCGAAGTAACCGAGTCGTTTGAGCGCCCTGCTCGACGAGTCGGTTGTCTGGGCTCGCTCGTTCCCGAACGCGGTAGGTAACGATCATCCTGGTATGTCCGAAAGTTGACATACGGGCTAGAGCCAAATCGAAATAACGAATTTTCGTTGGTTTATCCCCCCCTATAAATGCACGGCGCAAGTTCCACCAAACCCGGATAGTGACGATCAATTACGCCTCGTGGTCCGCCGCCTCATGGCAGAAACCCCGCGTCCCGATAAGCCGCGCGCGCCCACGCTGGGATCTCTTCGCCTCCGGTTCGCCTGGCCGCGGGCCCCTGGTCTCGGTCCCGGTCGCGGTTGGGTTGCGTATGATAGCGCTCTGTGACAGTGGGTGGCGATGAAGGCCTTCCCAGGCGGAACGCCACGCTGGCAATATCCCTTGCAGCGCCGCGGCTAGTATGCGGGATCGGCGAGGCGCGTCCGGGTCGCGGTCGCGGTCGCGGCTGCTCCGGAAAAGACGCGAGGCGCTCTGTCCTGGCGATATCTCTCGCGCTGCCGCGGAGGCGTGGTACTGGTGAAATAGATCGCTGTCGCGTATGCGGTCGCTCCGAAGAAGAAGACACTGTGAGGTACTCTGGTGGGTACCATATAGGCGCCGGCCAGGGGTTGCGGTAGCGCATTCGTTCCTCGTAGGTCCGCGGCGGTCGCGGCTTGCGCTTCTCCCTAGTAGGGGCAGCGTTGGGCACATAGGTGTACTGCTTCAGCAGCTCCTTGAGAGTTGGCGCTGAAGGAGGCTGCTGCTCGGGCGGCGGCGCAAAGGCGAATTGTGTATCGGCGGAGCGATCTTGCATATCCGGTGGGGACGGCGGGGCCGTAAAGGCCATTGTGCTCTCCGAGTCATCGGAGTCCCAGGCCGCGTCCTCCTCCTCTGTGGCGTCGTCTAGGACTATTACCTGCGATTGCCCTGTGGCCGCACCGCTGTCGTTGCGGTTTTCGTCGCGGGGTAACGCCCCCCTAGTAACTAGCGGCCGGACAACCATGGCGTCCATGGCGTCCGACTCGTCGCCCTCGTCGGCTTCGCCATCGGACGGATCGGGCTGGGCGTCCTCGTCGGCGAACGTATGCATGACTTCGTCAACCGCCATACGCCCCCTTCCAGTCTTGGAGCGAATCGTCGGGCCCATTGCGGCGCCGCCCTGGATGAAGAAGGTGATTTTTGTGTAATTGGAGAGGGCTTGCACGTATTTGTGGCAAGACGAACATGGCTGTGAACTGATAAAAATACCCGCATCGCGCTCCTCCCCTAAGTGCGCCGACCGTAAAGCGCGCAACTTGCGCATCGTCGACCACGTCTCGCCTCCAGGCTGCCCCTGGGCATGTCGGTCACCCATCTCGATAACGTAGTAAGTGGCAAGTTGGACCTCAACGTGTCCAGCCTGAACCCGACCAACATGGTGCGGCAAGGGCCGCCTGGCTCCGTTGTCGTGCAGGTTGCCGTGGAATTTAAACCCGATAATTCGGGCGACTTTGGTTAGGGCGATTCTGTTCCAAAACTCCCTGTCCAGGACTCGGGGGTCGTGCTGAGCACTACGACCCTTGAACCCGCTCACGGCGAACTTGAGCACGCTCTGGCTGCCGCGGATCATGACGCCGCCTATAGTTTTTTCCATGCCGAGGACTTCGCCGGTGTCGAACTCGCCAACGCAGGCTAATAACATAACTAGGTACGTTATCGCGGTTAGAGAATATAAATTTTCGTAGATTAAAGCGCAAGAAAGTGCAAGTAATGTAGTGCTGGTAGAGGAGTTACGAGGTAGATGTATGACTGTTGGTGCAGTAGGGATGGTGATATGCAATGCAATATATTCGGGATTAAGACGTACTTTTTTTACCGTGCTTGCCCAGAGAAATATTAGGATATCCAGAATCCCTAACACAAGATACCAACACCTGCAAGCGCGCCGGATTGTCAAGTAGGTCCGTAATAACTTCACGGGCATGGGAGGCCTTGGGATGCTCTTTGCCGATGCCCTTCTTCAAAAACAAGGTCCTCTTCTCCACGGCGAAGGGCTTCTCACTGCTATACGACTGAGGTGGGAATCCGTCTTCGTCCCTTTTGTCATAGCGGGCTCCTCTTCGGACGAGATACTCGAAAATCTTTATCTGTCCCATCAGCGCTGCGAGCATCAAGGGCGTTTCCCCGCTAGGCCATGTTGGTTCATGTGCAGGTTGATGAATTGTTGGGCGAAGCGGGAGGTCAACGTAACTGTGGACCTTCGCGAGTTTCATGACTTCCTCGAAGTTGCCTTCTAGGCAGGCAAGATGAATGGGCCGGACCCCGAGAGTAGATAGATGACCAAGGGTACTAGGAGCAGTGGGAGCCATGATGGATGATGAAGAATGTGGAGGCATAGAAAAGTGTGGAAGTTGCGTTGGATTCTGTAAATATGTTTGATAAGTGAGACATTCGGATCCCCAAATAATGCTGGATTATCCCCAAGTGTTTGATATAGTTCGAATACACTGTCGTACCCTGGGTGTTATGCTTTGTAACTTACTGACCTTTATCCAAACCACCCCTGCTCAACTGTCAAGCTGTGAAACACAATAAGTCGAAGGTATTTTCATGGAGGCGATGGTTATGAAATGGTGATTTGGAATGTAGCTGCAACGGGTACGTGAATTTCTGTTCAGGCTAGGAACTAAGAAGAGGACAGCCTGAAGTGATCGGGTAATATATGTCAAGCTTTATAGGTAGCCGCGATATCAAGTTGCTTTTTAAGATATCGTTCGTCATGGGATAGGCGTGGAGTTACTATGAAAGTGATGGTGAAATGGCACGCTTGTGAATGGTGTTTTGGTGTAAGGTGAGTTGAGGAACACAGGTAAATCCACAATGGACGGAAATGAAGATGATATTGATGAGTGGCTGGCCACGTTAGGAAGACTGCGAAGAACGGCGATGTAAGAAAGAAAGCTAGGGGAAAGATAGACGCAAAGGAAGCAGCCCCGTTAGGAATAGGAAGGACGAAGATATCATTGAAGAAGGTGAGAATCCGGTTGCTTGGTCAGAAGAAAACCGTACTCAAGCAGAGTAGAAGCGTTTATGTATGGATCCAAGTCTTCGGTTCAACACTCTCTCATGGCTTTTCTGGCGGGCGAACTGTGTTGTAGCTACCAGTAGGGAAGTTGCAGGAAAGCGTGATCATGATTGGCGAGGCTAGCTATCGTTGCTATGTTTAACATGTGTCCGCCCGTCCGTCCTGTTGGCACCTGTCCCTTTAGACCGTTCCTTGTACACGCTCGTATAATATTCGTCGCTATAAGCTTGTGGGCCGTATAGCAGTACGAGGTCGGTCATTGACTCCAGGCTATAATAGATCAGCATATTATCTCGGTGGCCCGTCCCAACTCTCTCGATATAATTGAAACCCTAATGATTTATTTGAGAACAAACCCCGTGGTTCGAGCTGGGCTAGAGATTCCTCCTAGCGGATAGGATGGGCAGGCAGTGTATGAGACCACTCCGAGTGTTGGGCAAGGCAGAAAAAAGGGGGTACAACAACGACAAACTCCGATGTCTGGTTTATGGGTATTGGTAGGATCATCCGTAACTGGGTCATGGGAAATACAGGAGCTGGAGGGCAGGAAGCAGTTACGCAATGATGTGCATCAGGGACAAGGGGATTTTCATAGCTCAAAATCAATCACTTTATGTAGCTATTTCAACGCCATTCCCTATGCTTCCCTAAACCGTGACCAGACAAGAGGAATCAAATTTACTCTTCATCCTGCTCCTCCTCCTCGGCCTCAGCAGTGGTCAGGGCGATTCCTATAATCGGTCAGAAAGAGATTCCTTAGGAGAGGTTGATCCCTAGATGTAACGTACGGTCCAAGTCTCGCTGTCCGCTCTGGGTGATGCGGCGGCCACCCTTCTCCTCGTCTTGCTCAACGACACCGATCTTCTCGAGGGACTGGAGAATCTTGCGGTCGACGGAACCGCTGGCATCAACATGCTTGGAGGGGCGTGTTCCTCGGTTCTTGGCGGTACCGTGAACCTTCCTGAGGCGGCCAACACCGACGGTCTTGCGGAGGTAGACGTGACGAGCGACGGCGGCGGCACGAACATAGAACCAGTCTTTTAAGGCCAGTTAGCCATGCTCCAGTGGCATGAAAGGAGGTCCAGCATTGACTAACCGATGTTCTGGGGAGGCAGCTCTCGGGAGGCACCAGTTTTGACTGTGTCTACCCAACCCGGAACCACAAGTTTGCCTTGACGCTTCAAGAAGCTAGCATAGGCGTTGCTTTTTCATTCGTTAGCCCAGCTCCGAAAGAGATTTCCGTCACGGGCGTTTCCCGTCGGATTCCAGAATTCGTTGACTACACGTGTAGATGGCGGCTCATCTAGGATCTGTTCGTCCAGGGAAGGGGCACTTACATAAATTTTTGCGCCTGCAGGTCGAAGACTACCAGTCAGCATGATTCCGTCATCAGAGATCTTTCGACCTCCTCGCCCCTGCTCCACGTAATTCTTTGAATCCCGTCTCCTGCGATGTATGCAGCGGGTTAAAGATATTTCGAGACATGTCTTCTCTCTAATCCCCCACCTAGCGCTTTGAGGAAAAAAAAAAAAAGGTCCGTCGTCAGACTTTGAAATTCAGGGCACCTACATCAACGTCGCGGACGGAAACGCCACCAGCCATTTTTGCGGTATTGACTTTTCTGAGAGGACCGGAAAATCGTAGGGAAGATGTTGTCGGGTTGGTTGGCGGGCTGTGATGCGCTTTGTCGGGGTGTTCGGGAAAATGAAAATGTGCGCTGATTTGCAGAGTGATGTAGGAAAATTGCAATTCTTGGCAGGGCTAGGACTCTTTTGCTCCGCTTCTCAAGCCAGGTGGGTCCGCATATGTGCACACTGGCCCTGCACCAGCCACTTGTACTGAGCTGAGCCACTCCCCGGCTGAAGCATCGGTGCAGAAGTGTTACCGGCTTTATATTATTAAGCCGGTTAATTGACGGAAAGTATGGGCCACGCCCTGAACAGGCACTAGCTTGTCGCCGCCGCCGCGGCCAGAACCAGGAGATGCTGCCCGTAGCGATTATCTTGTCCAGTAAGTAAAGAAAGAGAGTAGCAGGGCCATCGATGAGTTATTTCCGCCGGCCAAACTAGCCTCCGAATATACCGAGCGAGCCGGAGGATCTGCCTGCCATCTTGCACGGGAACCCTCGGCGAGGGAACTGCCATGCCGCAAGCCTGGAAATTCCGTTATCTGCCCTGATGCAGAAGAGAGATGTCAACTCGCGAACTACAGAGCGAAACCATGTAAACCCGGCCAAGGGCTTAGTTGAAAAGAACCATGTCCAGTGGGCTCTACCCTGAAAACAGCCAGATCCCCCGTTCGATTAGGTTGCAGATCCACTAGGTCTTGGGCCGGTGGTACGAGGGCATCGGATGAACATCGAGTTGCTAGACTGCCCCGACATACAAGAGCCTACACAGGAGGGGATTTCTTGGACAGAATTTTCAAGACTTCAAAATATGTATATCCAGTGGGTTTGACAGAACTACAGGAGACAAAGAAGATTCGGAGTCCGGCAAGCATGCCCAGCCAACTGCCCCTATCCTGATGTCTAACTCCGACCATGTCCCTTGCCAACGATGGCCATCCGATGCTATAGCTTTAGAACATGCATATATTATGACTTATATGGCTAAAAACGAGGTTAATAACAATACAACACAAACTAAGGGCCGCTTAGTTATTGCACAAGACCCATTAGGCCCTCAGACGTTGTGGATTGTCGCTGGTATTTTTCGCCGGTGGATAGGTGGTGCATGAAAGAACAGGAGATGGGCAAACTGCTTCGGCGCCTTGGTGGTTTATACGGGGAAATATGTACTTCCGTCGCCTGCCGCGGCGTAACAATTCTACTATGAGACCGCCATATCTGGTATCGACAGTAAGTAGCCACGGCCTTTCGTATGCGGCGCCGTAGAACCGTTATTGGCTCACACACAGTACCCATCATCCTCTATTGCGGCGGATTGCTACGAAGCGGAGGGCCACTCTGGTTAATGGATTTTATAAGCTGGTGCCCGCTATTGGTGCGCACGGCGGCGGAAGTGGCAGCATTGTGCCCCCTCCCCCCTCCTCGGCAGGAAACATTCATCGGGGGGGTGGCTACCATGTGCGCCGCTCATGGGGGCTTCACGCTTCGGGCTTCCGGGCATATACAAGGCGCTGGGGAATATAGGCGTGAACCGTCGGCTTTCGCATTTCCTTGCGAGCACTCATGGCGAACAGTCGCATTTCTTCAATCGGTTTCTGAATCACCAGGTCCCACATAAACATCATGGTGCCTAAATTAATGAGCACGAATCAGTAAGTATGTTGAAAGTAGGGCAACAGGATCTCATAATTAGGAAGGGAATTGGACTGGGAAGGCCAGAATTTACCTTCTATATCTTGCTCGATGGCGTACTGTTCGTACTGGCCAATCTCGCTGAGCTTTGGATCTGCTGGCCAGGGACCTACAGGAATCTATAACGGGGTTAAAATCATGGCCGGGACTGGACGCAATTCTGACTACTGGTTCAAATTCCTACCTTGAAGTTCTTCACGGTAATGTCCGTGAAGCCCGCTTCCTGCATGCCCTGGACCTGTAGGTTATCCGAGTAAATGGTGAAAGGCTTTCCCGACATTTTACCCCCCTCGCGATTCATTTGAGCCCATCTCGTCAAGGGGCTATCGGGTGTCACCGAGCCGTCATCGGACTCGAATGACGCGTCGGGCTCAAAACTCTCGACATACCCGCCCGGTTTCAAGGCGGCGAAGGCTTGCTTGAAGAGCTGGGGCCAGTCACTGATAGATCCTAATAGGTACCGTATGTGGATATAGTCAAAGGTGCCCTCAGGCCACGTCCAAGGTAGCTCCGCATCATCGATCTCGAACTTGCAGTTAGGGGGTATCCAATACGGCTGGATGGGTGACAAGTCCGTCCCGATGACCTGGGCTCCAGGGTACTCGTCGGCAAAATCAACAGCCCAGATGCCCGTGCCGGTACCGACATCGAGGACCTTCTGGATATTCTTGTTAAGCGGTGCTCCATGTAGCTTTCCGTCTAGCAGAAGAGTCAAGACGTGGTGACTAATGTCCAGAGCCTCATTCTGACGCTCGTCGTTGGGACCCCAGTAAGCGGTGCCGTGTTTCTCGCTGTGGTACGTTCGCCCGTGAATGGTACGATAGTCCATGATACTCGACGACAAGGACGCTGTCGTGCTCGCACTACTCAAACGTCAGGCGCGGGGGGGCTGGCTGGGGTTGCACTTAGGGCGATATACGTATCATATCCAAGGGACGAGTCGGCATCATCATCGTCACGGTTGGACGCTTCATTAGACTCCTACACAGCGAGAGAACCATGTTAGATTTCAAAAGATAGCAAAAGTGAACTGGAATACGCAACCGATGTTGTGACCGAGGATCTGAGAAACCAACGAACATCTCACCTGAGGTTCACTCGGCACAATAACTGGGGCTGGGGCGCCCCATGTCTTAGTAGAAGCGGATGCCTCACCAGTGGTTGCACTGGCAGGCTGGCGCTGGGCTTCGGGCGCTTGTGTCACGTCGGCCATGACAACTACTTAATCTAGTACGCAGAGTAATTTCAGCTGTGAGGATATTCGAGCAAAATGTCAGGGCAGAAGCTCCTATGATATGTAGAGCGTATGGGATTCGATATTAATAGGGAGGGTCAAGCCTTTTAACCCAGCACACATCATCAGGGGCAATCTGGCTAGGGTTGATGCAAGTTATTGAGCTAGACAGGATAGGAAGGACTCGCAACCAACATGCATAATATCAAGGAGGACGCTAAGCGACCGGGTTAGGGTGGGTAATGGCTGCCTTTTCATGAAGCACTCATTAGTGTGTAAGAGGTGTTGCATTCCAACGGAGAGCCACCCAAGGCGGTGCGACGGGAAGCAGGCCTTTTATTTAATATGTGCCAAATAATAATACGCTCTAGAGCGGACGAATGGCAGAGGAGCTGCAGGAAACCAACATGCAGGTTGTGCGGATCCGCTCTTCTAGACTAAAATCCTTTTCCGAGCAAGCCCTACTGATATCAGCGCAAGCGACGTAGACAGCACAAGTACGTAAGGACGCGCAGCATAAGGGAAACGGTTCTGTGTTCAGCACCGTCTCGTAGGGGTTGGTGCAAGAAATGTCTAATAACTTCGAGTAAAAGATGACGACATATGCATCTTTCATCGGGCAGGCGCTAGTCAAAATAAATGGCGCACCCAACCGCCCCACCCTCCAAAATTCCATGTAATTTGCATATAGCTTAAGAGACAACAAGGGTTATTTGAGATACGATTGAGATAAAGCCTTTAAAAATACTTTATATGATAAATTCAGGCGTTAATTTAATGGGCTATACGTTGTTTTCTGCCAAGAATCATATCTTTTCATCGTTGTACCATGGATTTGAATATAGCCTTTTGCCGCCCTTTATTTATTATATCCCACCTTTTTTCAATTAGCCTTATAAGTTACCGCGTATTGATATAAGGGTTATTCGTAATATGGGACTTGATTTTCTTAATGGTACTTTCGATCGGGTTCGTTTCGGGGTTATCGTAAACGTTTTGGATGGCGATGTAGCCCTTGTTTTAGAGTTATTATTTAATAGTTTTCGACGTATAGTTTATATCGCCATCCTGCCATATAATTAGGTCCTTACGGCCGAAATAAAACTTTACAAAAATTATCGTCCGATTTATAATTTCGATATATTTCGAAAAAGTTATTTTCTTACGGGGGTTTTTAATTTCGTACTAAAAGAAGGGTAATTGCCAGTTATTTGCAGTTATTAATCCCATAACGTAGTAGGTTTTTTATTCGTAATGTTTAAGGGAAGGATTGTAATAAAGCATTTGCTGAAAACGTTATTCCTGCCGGCATTACCCCCGATCCATAATAACGTTAGATTTAGCGACGGTTTATTACGCGTTATAATTTTTAGTTTTCTTTTTAACGTTATCCTTATTTTTTTTCTTAAAGCCGAAATATATCTTATTTTCGAAAACGAACTTCGCGAAAAAATTTAGGTTTTTTTAATAACTGCCGGTTAGCTTTTACTAAGCTCGTTTTACACGGTAATTTTTGGTAAAATTATTAAGCTTAAATTTTTGGTTTTAAAATAAATATAAATTCTTAACGGCTTAAGGGTCTTTTTAAAAGTATTTATAAAATATTAAGGATTTGCTTTAGCCTTTTTTGTAAAGGCTTATTACCTTAATCGGTAATTATTCTAAAGGTTAAATATATAATAATAAAAATAATTGACAAATTTAATTTATATTTTATCGAATTTACGTTTTTTTCTTTTTTTTAGACTTAAGGCAATATATTAAAAGCATTTTTTTTATTTAACGCCTCTCTGTAATCTCGGGAACGTCGAATATCCTAAAAAGTTGGCCATTTGAAGCGCCGATATTAAGGGTGTTATTAAGCTTTTTGGCCTTCTTAAGCTTGGCTTTAGCCGTATTATTAGCGGTATTTATCAACGCTTAAAAACGAAAGAAGAATTAAAAAATCAGAGTAGGAAAAAATTCACCGTAATCGTGATATATCGCTTTTTATAATAATGCAAAAAGATTATATGATCGTTATTAATATTATTAAATTACGAAGGCTTGAAATTATCATGATTTAGGTGTATTTGGAGGCTAGTTGGTGTAAGTGCGCCATTTATTTTGACTAGCGCCTGATCGGGGTTCTCACCTCGTCATTCATAAGAGTTCTCAGGTTTTTGCCAAGTGACGTCGAGAACGTTCTTCCACGGGCAATAATCTGTCAAATTTGTAATGTGTTAGTGGGTGTGGCAGCACCCCCATAATTGCAAGGTTCTCCACGCCTCAAGATCTACACGTGAGATGAACCATAGCCCCTCAGTCCCTTCCAGGGCTAGTATATCTCTTCGGGTGCCAGGAGGGCACACATCAACCGGTGGCGGCAAAGACGCTAACTTAAAGCAGCAGTATACTCCATAAAACGTCGAGTTTGGCTATTTGACTGGCTATGAATTTCCCATTTATTCCAGAGCTAAACCAAAAATGCAGTTACCGCTTACTGTGTGCATTTCTGGCACCCGAGGAGATAGGCTCCAATAGAATTTGTACGGAGCTCTACCTGGTTTCAATATCTGTAAGTCGCTGCTACCACAACCTGAATATAGCGTTCTATCACCCACTAACAGCTGTATTTGTTTCAAACCAAGACCTTTTCATGATTTACAATGCGGACATAGAAGCCCAGCTTCATTCTGCCGAGCGCGTTCAATAAGTGGGATAGATGAAGGGCTGCGTTAAGAGTGGGAACCAGCAAAGGGGGAATGGAAGGAGGTCATTTTGCAGAGAACATTGTGGGAGTAAAATGCTAGCCATTTAGGGGACGGTGGAGGCAAACTAAAAATATACTACTTGGGGTTCGGTACTGCTTCCAGGGGTATTCATTGTTAGTTTCCTGCAATGGACCACCATATGCCGTATGAGGCTGGAATGTAAACTCGAAAAGGAATTGTATAAAATTATCCAGTGGCATTTCGGCCAAGATCGACGTTCGTTACTTTGCAATAGCGGCGAGCACTGGCAACCCGTCAAAGTATATTTCATATAAACTTGTATGAGGTTTTACCCGGCCCTGCAGTGGGCTCTGGGCGGGTAGCTAACAAAGAATACCCCTGAGAGTTGTATGCAATGAGTAATGCATGCACGCATATGCCCATGATTAATTTATGCATGTGCAATGCCATGAGCATTTTATCTTTGCGTTAGCTGGTCAAAGCTCTTGACAGCTGACACCGATACAGATATAAGCAGTCCTTATATCTACCTCTATCTCATAGGTATCTACCTATTACCCAGGCGGAACGGAGATATTCGAAACGGTCAGCACCTAGCGTTCGATGCGCCAACAGGGAATCTGATTGACCGGCCCGGTTGAAGTTCGTCAGAAGCTCCTCTTCGCGATGACCACTCCCGACACCACTACGCTCACAGACGCGAGCCAAGTCTTTACCTCGTACGCTCTTCCTCAAGTCCGAGCCATCCACAAGGCCCTCCATGTGCAGATCGACGAGAAGTCCGCGCGCCTGCGCACCCAAGTCGGCAACAGCTACCGGGAACTCCTCGGCACTGCCGATACCATCGTCCAGATGCGACAAGATATGCGCGATGCCCAAGATATCCTGGGCCGCATGGGGGGCCTTTGTGGCTGGGAGATCGTCGGTTCAAAAGTGAAGGGACTGAGCGGTTTCCGTGGACGAAGTGCTGTCGACACGCGGACAGGGCAACTTGCAAGGTTAAAGTTGCTCGAGGCTTGCAGCCTCACAGTCACCAGGCTTCTAAAAGGCGGTCTCGATGGTAAAGGCGATCGGTTACTATTGGCTGCGAAGACCCTTGTTCTGAGCCGTCTGCTGGTTTCCAGCTTTAGTTCCGCTACCACCGCGGACGGGGATATACAACCCGAAGTCGACACGGCAAAGAAGAATCTAGGGAGCTTACGAAGGAGATTGCTTAGGGCCATCGAGAAGATCTTGGAGAAGACCGGCGACTCACTGAAACAAACCGATATAGTGAAGGTACTCTGTGCCTATAGTCTGGCATCCAGCTCCGGAGCTAGAGATGTTCTGCGACACCTTCTCAGTGTCAGGAAAGAAGCCGTGGTGCGTGAGTTTGATTGGGATGAGAACCAAAGGGAGGAAGGGCCGTCCGACATCCTACATGGCCTTGAACTCTATACGCAGACCCTGCTGGATGTTCAGGCGTTGGTGCCCAGTAAACTCTCGGAGGCATTAGCGTCACTAAAGAAGGAGTCTCTACTAGCGGATGAGTCGCTGCGCGCAGTAGAAGGTCTCCGGCTAGATGTGTACGAAAAATGGTGTGGAGATGATATTCAGTATTTCACCCCATTCATACGCCATGATGATCTAGAGGGCGCTGAAGCGAGGGATATGCTCATGGCCTGGGCAAGGAATGGCTGTGATACCTTGCTTTTGGGCCTCGGCAAGACTCTTGGAACCGTGTCCGAGTTCAAAGCCATTGTGAATCTCCGAACACGTGTCCTCGAGTATTGGATAAGGAACGGCGGGAAACCTAGAGGATTTGACCCGTCGACCATGCTTGATGGTCTCCGCAAAGTTGTCAATAACCGTCTGACCGGTGTCCTGGATGCGAAGGTCGCCAAGCTTAGGCTTGTAGGTTCAGAGGTTGCCGCGACTCTCGAGTCGTGGCAAACTGGCACGACCGAACGGCATAATGGTCTCTGGGACGAAGAGATGCTGGCTATGGATATATCCAGCGGGGCCAACCAAATCGCCCACGAAGTCACATGTCGTCTATACGGCAGGAACGAAGCGGTATCTCGAGCGGTCACATGCTACCAGTCATGGTACCGGCTCATCAATGATGTCAGTGACCTGGTCGAACAGCTGAAAAGCCAGCGCTGGGATAATGACGTGGATGAGATTGAAGATGAGGACGTCATTGAGGCTCGACAGAAGCTGCTGAGCAAGGATGACCCCCAGCTGCTACATGAGCGGCTCCAACACGAACTAAAGACGGCATTCGGCGATCTCGAGGGGCAGATCGCTGCTTTGTGGCAGAGCCACAAAGATGGCGCTAATAGCGGTCACGTAGCTATGTACATTCTACGCATCTTAAGGGACGTTCGCGGCCAGTTACCGAATTTGGACGACCTTAGGTCTTTTGGTCTCGGGGAAGTGCCATCTCTTCACCAAAGTTTAGCGGATCACGTGTCCATCGCTCCAATCGACGACTTCACCATCTCCTTTCTCACGAGGAGGCGAGTTGTCGGACGGGCATTGTGGGAGGGCGACCCGGCTTTGCCTACACACCCGTCGCCGGGCACATTTACACTGTTACGCAACCTCGTTATGGCCATGGGGGATTCCGGCTTAGATCTTTGGACTCCCGCCGCCGTACAGATGCTCAAACAAATCTTTAGCGCTCGCCTTGTCGATGTATGGCGCAAGGAGCTTGAGGAGTCCGGAAGTGGCGGAGAGTCGGAGGCTGAGAAGGGAACCGACAACCCCGATGAAAGCGAGACGTCGGCAGAAAGAGAGGAGAAGTCGTCTGACGCCAACGAAGAAACAACTTCGAATGCAGGCGCTAAACTAACCCATGATCTGCTTGTTCAATGGCTTTATGATGTGAACCTCCTCCAGCACTGCCTCGAGACTAACGCGACCTCTGGCGAGACTCTTTCGAAACTCTCGGAAGACATATATAATATGACGGGTCTAGGAGGCGACGCTAAGGACAAGATAACGAAAGCATCCCAGGAATACTGGAAGAGGACATATCTGCTGTTTGGACTCCTCACGTGATACCCAGATAGATGGCAGCAGCACAATGCCTCCTGAGATGAACCCATAATAAAGTGAGAGAAAGGAGGCCGCGCTCTAAAATTCTCATAAATTGTGTCTCTTCCTGCCCGTGGCTATTTTGTTAAACTCCTCCTGCGGCACACCCTTGACGAACCGATCCAGGCCGGCGAACACCTCGGCGACGTTCTGCCGCTCCAGCACCTCTATCTCGGGCCGGCGGATCAGTGCCTTGATGCCGACCAGGCTGTCGCCGATGAGGTGGTCGCCGAGGCGCTCGTCGACCTCGCGCATAACGAGGCGCAGGAACGCGTCGCTGTCTTCCGGGTTCCCGGCGTCGAACACCTTGTTGACATAACCCGCGGCGACGAGCTCCTCGCAGGGGATGCGGCGGCTCATGATGAGGGCCTCATTGGCCCGCGCGACGCCGAGCCGCTGCACGAGGGCGCGCGACGCGCCGCCCTCGGTCACGAGCCCCAGCGACGAGAAGGGCGTCAGCAGGAACGTGTGGGGCGTCGCGTACACGAAATCGGCGAACGCCGTCAACGCCGCCGAGAGCCCCACCGCCGGCCCGTTGAGCGCCGCCACAAGCACCTTGGGGTGAGTGTAGACTGTAGATACATCCAGAATTAGCGATCGATTTTCTCTCTTTCGCGGTCAGGAGTCGTAGACAGGGTATTTTTAAGGGCTATCGAACCCCGAAAATATCTATCCTGGAATGCGGGTGCCGCCTAAACTACCCAAGGAGAAAAAAAAAGGGAAACAGGAAATAAGGGGGAAGAAATGACTCAGGAAACTACTTACAAGCCTGCGTCAGATTCAGGTTGTTGGCCACGAATCCGCGCAGCCACTCCCGGTACACGTCCGGGTCAGTCGGCTCCTTCCCGTTCATGAGCGAGACATTGGCGCCGCTGATTCGGGGAAGTTGCTGGTGTTAGCGCCGGTGACTACCATTAAGTACCTCCTAAGGTCCGTAGTACGGTGGAGGCAGGGCAGAGAGAGAGGGAGAGCTTACGCCGAGAAGTAGCGACCCTTCCCCGTCAGCACCGTGATGTAGATGTCGTCGCGCGCCGCCACCTCGCGCATCGCCTTGGAGAGCGCGTAGTACTGCTCCATGTTGAGCGCGTTGAGCTTCCTGCTGTTGTCGATGGTGATGGTGGCGATGCGCCCGGCGTAGGTGACTTTGATCACGTCTTCCGCCATAGCTTCTTCCATGGCGTCCGGGCCTGACAGCTACCGACAAGTTATTTAATCGAATATCTGTCGTTGAGGAGTCTAATACAAAGGTTAGGATGGCGCAGCCTCTTTATTAGTAGGTGAACCTTCGTCAAGCCCGGATTCTGGGTACGAAAGCACGGACAGCCCCACGAGCCGAGGTACACGGGGGATTAGTTAGTAGATCCGTACCTGGTTGGCTTTGCACATAGTTGCCTTAAGGGGAAGGTCAAAAAGCCCCGCGTACCCCACGATGCGGAGAGCGGGAGAGGTTTTGCGTCTCACACAGGGCGAAGGGCCCCTGCAGGGTCTCAACTGCCTGACTGCACGAATATGATGCTGTACTAAAACGTGAGCAAATTCTCATATGGTCGTGTTAGTAGCTGTCTACAGGCTCTTTCCCGATATGGCTTCACTTATATAAGCTGTGTATCGGTCGCGGTCTTTCATTGACTGCGGGTGGCCTCGCAATGGACCTCTTGAATAGGTATTTTGAATGCATGATTAGGTAAGCATCAATGATAAGAAAACGGCATTGCACTTCAATGTTGCATGTCCCCCCTTGGTCAAGCATTCACGTCAGCTAAGTTACTGTTTCTTTCGAAAGTTGAGGGGTTCTTAATAGGGACGGCACAACCCAGGCCACCCTCGTTTTCATGCAGGGACTTACATCGAGCGCTGCTTACTTGCGCCACGAAGCCCTACCATAGGTAGGCGCGCAACCAATCATTATTAATTTTTGCAAGCCTTGCGTCGTCTCCGATAGGGTCCCGTCGATTCCCTCAGCCAAACGGACAAACATAAACGCAACACAAACGAGCGAAGCCAAACGCAGTGTACTAAGATCTCCACAGCAAATCCTTTGACCCTGATGGTCTAGTGAGGCTCAATCTGAAGAACGCCTAAATATGTTGTCCCGGCAGCTCCTCAAGTACAGACCGTGTCACGCCAACTTGACCCGCATCTACTATCACTCACCTCGACAGGCTCGCCCCTACAGCAACCAGGCAGAGAAGGAATCATGGTCTTCCAGGACACTAGTCCCCTTGGCGGCAGGAGCTACCGGGCTTGCCATCGGTCTCTACCAGAACAGGAAGGGAGGCGAGTCCCCGAATCCCCGGTCACGTGACCACCCTAATCTCGAAGGCGGCAAGACGATCCCAGACCTGAACAAGCTCGGCCTGTCTGATCAGATCGCCTATAGCCCGCCTCTCACGTCGGACGAAGTCACGCACCAGCTGAACGAGGGAGCTTGGACCTACCCCGAGACCAAGTTCGCCGCCGTCAGCAGATACGATGGCGCACAACTGGCTTCAAACAGTCCGTGTGAAGATGCGTATCTGCACGGGACTTTCACTAGCCCGTTCGGGGACGGAGACTGGATGACCTGGGCGGTGTTCGACGGACACTGCGGCTGGCAGCTATCGAACCTACTCACCAAGCAGCTTATGCCGTTCGTGCGGCGGGCTCTCGGTGATATCAAGCACGACGGGAAAAGCGAGGTCTCCGAAGACGCCATCCACGCGGCCCTCAAATCCGCGTTCACCACCCTCGACGATTCCCTGGTCCAGTCCGCCGCGGCAACAATCGAAAGTGACCTGTCGTTCCCCGAGAAGGCGAGACGGCTGGAGGCGGCCTACGCCGGCGCGTGTGCACTGTTAGCCCTATTTGACCCCCGGAGTAGAAACCTGACGGTGGCATCGACGGGTGACTGCCGCGCGGTCCTGGGCCGCAGGTCAGCCGACGGCTCCTGGGACACCACCGAGCTGACGGTCGACCAGACGGGCGCGAACCCGGACGAGGCTGCCCGGATCCAGGCACTGTTCCCGGACGAGCCGAATATCGTCAAGGGGGGACGCGTCTGGGGCATGCAACCGTCGCGCACGTTCGGTGACGGCATGTGGAAATGGCCGTCGGAGCTCAAGCGGACCCTGCGCCGCTACTACAACGGGCTGAGCCTGCCGTCGAGCGTCCGCTACAAGGACTACAAGGACGGGCCCTACCTGACGGCCGAGCCAATGGTGAACACGGTACGGGTCCCGGACGCGCAGCCATCGTTCCTGATTCTGGCCACGGACGGCCTATGGGACACCATGACGAGCGCCGAGGCGGTCGACCTCGTGGGCCGGTGGATCGACTGGCAGGCAGCCGCGGAACCGCGGGCGATGCCTGCCAGGCCCGCATCCTCCTCGGAATTCGGCCCCACGATCCTCGGCTGGGAGCAACAGTGCAAGTACGAGGAGAGCCGGGCCACCGTCCAGGACGCGAACGCGGCGGTGCACCTGATGAGGAACGGGCTCGGCGGCGCCGATGAGGAGATGGTGAGGGGCGCGCTCACGTTCCGGTACCCGAACTCCAGGGATATCAGGGACGACATCACGGTGCAGGTTGTGTTCTTCAATCCTAAGGGCAAGGGCTCCTCCAAATAGTGGCGAGTGCCAAGTGTGTGACTATCCCCGCGGTTTAATGACCGGCAGATAGACAACTTGTTGGAATCAAATGCGCAGGTCATGATAACACGTGCGCGGCTGAACGGCCACGATATTTGCTCGCTCTTACGCGCGTGTATAACATGGTTAGAATTACGAGACACGAAACTCTGCTTTTTTTTCAAGGGGCACCACATCCTAATTTAACTAGAAGACTTGGTCACCAGAAGCGAGCGTCAGCACGGTGATTTTCTGCGTACATAGATGCCAAAGTTGCACGGGAACAGTTGGCCGCTAAAGGGGGTCTCTTGGCGGAGTGACCTGACGACTTGGTGATCTTCAACACAGATGCGCCTGGCCATATGATCACAGTGATGAAGACTCCACCGGGGCCGGGGTTACGAGTTATTTCGGGCGTCGGGCCCGCGGTGAAGTGGTTCTGTACTCTTGGGGGCCCCTGCGACAACGTCGCGTAACTACGATGTAAGACGACTAAAATTAGTTTGAAGTACTATATCCTACTGGGGCCAGATTAAGGCCAATCGTACTATACAAGCTCACTTGACGAGTCCCGAAGAGATTCCCCCCCATCCGCCGTGATACAAGCGACTCGCTGGCATCCACGAGCGACTCTATGAACTACCCCCGACTGTCTGTCTGGCCCAAGAGGGGGACGCACGGTGTAAAGCCCGTAACTCAACGTCTTATTAAAGCTATCCCAGAGGTTCAATTGCCCCTCACCGTCAGCCCTTCCCTCCGGTCCCCGGCTCAGCAATGAACTAAGCGCCCAAATCAGGCCCCGTGCCTCCGCCGGTGTAGGACAAAAGGGTAAGCAAGGGGCCTGAGCAGAAATAGCGACAGGGACAGGAGTCATGATTGGCCATCTACCGGGGTCAGTTGCCATCTTTGGCAACGACGACAGGCCTTGCGACGACCATCTCTGGAACTCCCGGAAGGGGGCCGAAGGAGCCAGTGCCGGCGCGGGCCTTATTCGAAGCCTCTAGCGCCACATACGTAAGGCACCCGTAGGTAGTTAGTTATAATTGCAGGCAAGGCTTAGGAAGAGGCTGTTAGGGGTAAGCAAATAGGTAGTATCTGGGCTATTTTCGTCTCCCAACCAATGAACGAGATGGGGCGCGAGCAGAGCAACGGTTACAGCACATAACCTAGTTTTATCAGCTGAGGTGGCTTTTGGGGGTTGGGGGGAGGATGTTGTAAACACAAATAACTTAATACTCGATATTGAACGATTTGTCGCTAACATACCGCTGTCTAAGCATACGCCGTACTCTAGGTCAACCGTCCGTTTTTACATCGCCGCCGCCGCGCCGAACCGATTTGACCCAGGTGAAACAATCCCGCTGAGCTGATATTGATACAAATGTTATCTTTCGCTTGCCCACAATGCCTATTGACCCTGCCCCCGTTTATTTTGTGCAGATCGACGGTTCCGCTAGTATGTTTCCCTATGGTGAATGCCAACGCTGTATATCTCGCCGCTGACCTCATGCGCCCATGCCCAGCCCTTGTACCCAACCGTATCCGTTTGTGCACCGGTGGAAAACCTAGGAAGGACGCCCTTTTCTGTCCCATTAATCCCTCGTGAGTATGTTTAGTAGATAGTAGTGATGAAAGACACCTGAAAATCCAATCGCTAGTTCCGCGTGAAAAACAGACCATGCGAACCGTAAGCCGAGTTGTCCCCCACCACAGCGATGCATCCATTAATCTCCGTTACATTACCTGATCTGGCTAATACACCCAAATCGTACCAACAAGGCAAGTCAATACGCTGCGTGGTGATGCGGCATGGACTTACGGAGACTGCCGCATCAAATCCGTGTCTATTGCTCGTCAACGCGCACAACGGAATTGGGTTGGCCGTCAAGTGAAGAAGACCCTCCCTTGTCAGCGACGGGATCCTCGCTGGGGCCGGCGTCCGTGCTCGGCGGGCCGCTACTTTGAGGGCTACTTTGTCTGGTGGTGAGTGGGGGGGTTGGAGCAGTGGAAGTCAAGTTGCCCTGCAGGCCTGGCGATGATGGCGTCGTAGTAGTCGCAGTAGACCTGGTTCCTGTGCCATTGTCCAACTGGGCTTGCGTGGCCTGGGCAAGGAGCCGATCGATGGCTGCGATTTGTTTCACGCTGCCCCCGCCGCCCCATTTCCTTAGTTGGGCGCACTGGGTGGTCACCTCCCTAGTGAAGGATTCCCGTTCCGGCCCTTCAAGAAAATGCAACATGCTCTCTGCGACATAGTTAGCCCTGACTGAGGCGTTTATACTCTGCTTTGGAATGCAAGTACATACGAACGACGTAGTTGCCAAACGGGTCCTTGATAATGTGCTGAAGATCATTCGTCCCATCACCAATGGCGGCAGTAAGTAGGGCGTGCATCCCCTTGCGCTGCTCCGGTGTACCGAACTTAATACACTTCTCGACGACATTAGACGCGAACTTGTGTTTCGAATTCGTGACAAGTTTGGTCATGACCAATTGGATCATTTTTGACCGGTCTTCTAGATCGCCGAATTCGATAACATGTTGCGCAACATAGTTACCAAATTGATCTAGGACGAGGGTGGCGGCGTCGGCATGGATCTCTTCCATCAATTCTCGTTTTTGCGCGTCGGTACCGTGCTCGAGCATCCGTTGAATCACGCGACAGACGTAAGCATGACGTGCGAGTTGTCCGACCTGGCCGCGGAACGCCTCCATAATGGCTGGCATACACTGGTTGGGGAACATCTCGATGATCTTCTGCACGACATGGTTCCCGTTCTGGTCCCTGACTACCTGCATGATCTTCTGTTTCAACTCCTCTACTATTTCGGCCTGCTGTTCGACAAGCACATGCTCCAACGCCTGTATCCCTAGTCAGCTACCCATCACTTGTGCTGATAGTGTTCACAGCCATCGATCGCCACTTTACCTTCTGGACTACGCGGCATGCGTACATCTGAGTTGACAGCTCGGCCACTTTCCCCCCCATCATAGACGCCAAAATCTTCTTTTGCAATTGGTTCCCGTGTTCGAAGAACTTTTGAATGACGTAATTACCAAATACATCCTTCATCAGCTGGATTGCATTTGGTTCAACCTCCCGGAAGACTTGTTCTTTCTCGTCGCTGTTGGCTGTTTGCAGCTTCTCTTGTATGAATCGGGAGCCATGTTGATCGCCACTGAATTCGACAACGTGGCCAAAAATATCCTAACGCTACTTAGTCACTGGCGCCCCAGACATGAGAAAAAGAATATGAAACGTACCTTCAGCTCAAAACGCTTTGACTTGTTGTTCCCACGGAAGTCCTCAAGGACCATACTACGAATGCCCTTACCGGGATCCTGGTCCTTGCTGGGTCGGAATGGAACTTGGATGGGGGGAGCGTAGGGATAAAGAGGCACACTGGACCGCAACTGCGGGTTCGAGGCATATTGCTCGTAAGGGTTAGTGTACTGAGATAAGTTTGCGTTGTACAATTGAGATGCATAGTAGGGTGGTATTTGTTGAGGCAAGTACTGTGGTTGCCGGTCGATATCGTGAGGAACCCTCAAATCACGTAGATTAGGCTTATTCCACGACTCGGCGCGCTGGTTTGGCGTACCGCCTAAGGCCCTTGGACCATTGAGACTCGGCCGAAATACATGTCCTGCGGGTGACCCTCCACTGACGGAACCCCTTTTGGGGGGCAATTGCATTGCTGGAATCGGATCTGCGTAGGTGTCTTGTACGCCGTATCCTCTTGAGCTGCTCGCTGGTTCGTGTAGCCACGACGATGAGCCAGGGTTGTACTGAAACGGTTGGCTGACCGGATTAGGAAAACCGTTCGTCGGATATCCGTTCATGTTTGCCTCAGGGGTATCTCCCAGGTTAAGTGCTCGATTGAAGCCATCGTCAAAGTCCTTGTCGGTAACATCATGGCCGAATGTCGTCACGCGAGAACGGTTGGCACCTTCTGCCGGGAACGATATCGAGTGATTAGGGACAGAAGGCCGTTGAGTATGAAACGTGTGATTCGATGTGTTCTGGTTGACACCATAATGGGAGTTATCACTAAAATGTGTTGAGGCCAGGTGCGGTTCTGCCTCGGGCTGTCGCGACGCAATGCTGTCCTGTCTAGTCGCGGCAAAGCTCGCATAAGTTGAATCGCTCGAATTGCGTCTGTAGATGCCAGAGGGGGCGCTGATAGCTCCGTATAGGCCCGGGTTTTCTGTTACCTCACCCACCGCCTCGCCAAAGCTTGGGTATTTCGAGGAAGTAGTCGCTTCGACGTTTCCTGCCGTCCTCTGTCTGCCCGGGAACGTCGTTCCATTCTGTCCCAGGGGTGCGCGCCCCGAGAATACGTGGGAGTTGTTTGTCATCTCCTGCATTTCTCGAATTCGCGTCGGCGAGGCGCTTCCGGAGGCCGACGGCCTATGGGATGTGGTCGCGGATGAATTCCATATTTGGCCTCGGGAAGCCCAGGGTACGGCTTCGGACAACGGGTTAAGCTGGGCGGAGCCAGAAGGTCCAGTGGGCGACATATCGTCGGATCCTACGTCCTCTGTCAGCTACTGCATATTATCGTATTTAAGTATGCAGATCTTGCTAACGAACCTCTTGAACTGCTTGTCTCTCTATTAGGACCACGTGAGCCTCCAAAAGCCCTATTGCCCCATATATCGTTAGATGGCCATCGGGAATTGCCCAACGAAGAACCGATGGGCTGCGTAGCATTGTCCGCAGAGGGCGTTCCCCTGCCGAAGTTCTGAAACGGACTGGGACGGTTCTAGAGATAAACTAGGATCAGCCAAACATGCCAAAAAAAAATATTGGAGGTTCATGCAAGGACGGTCAGCCTCGCCCTCCACGTGGGTGCTGTCTGAAAACTGGAGACAACGCCGGGACAACTCTGAAATCTCATGCCGGTTATATTCCCAACATGGCCACCGCCGCCCCCGTGTTGAAGGGAGGCTCTCCGCGACTTTCATATGTATAGACATTCACTTACAGCCATGATCATACCGGTACCCCTCCTCAGAATTGACCAGGTCCAAGCAAGTCAGGCTGGCAGTCCGATGCTAGCCACCCCAAAAGAAGGGAATCGGAAGCGGTACTGTCGCCAGAAACCAAGCAATAGAATCGTTCTTGTAAATCCGGTAGTCGACGGTATCGGGAACAGAAAGAGCGGAACGATATGCGCGACAACAGAAACGCGGTGGTAAAGAAACTGAATTATATATGACACGAAATGCGTCAACCGCTTATAGTAATGTAATGAGCTGTGACGAGGCGCAAAAGCGCCGTGTTAGCCAACAGTTTGTAGGCTGATAGGGAATGATGAGCATTCAAGCCTCTCGAGCGAAACCCGATAGAGCCAAACGGGGGGACGTCAAGACCAAACTGCAATACTGTATGTGCGACTTACACGAAGCTTGTATGTTCTGCCTAGGTGCTCATTCGGATGTTTATGGTAGATCGGGCAGTCAAAGCGATATTGAACGAGCGGTGACGCAGATAAGCCCCGCGTGTCGGAAGTGTTGTTGCGATGGCGGTAGGCAGTCGGATCAGGTAATGCTAGTTCGGGCGCCGTCATCCGTCTTCTGAATCCGATAGCAGGAGAGAGGGGGGGACGCTTGTTGTGAAGAGAGGGGGGAGGGGGGGAAGACGAGACGCTCGAGAAGGTGAAGTTGTGACAAGATTCGTTAGGCAGTAGGCAGGCGAGCAGGCGAAGAGCGGGCTGAAGTTCGTCGTTGGTGGATATGAAGTATATGCACTTGACTATGACTATGGCGCAAGACTCCCGTATATGGGAAGGCGCACAGCGGCCTGTGTACGGTCGGGAGAAGAACGAGGCGCAGTAGACTTTTCTTCGTCTGCGATGATGTTTTCGTGGATACCCAGGATTTCGATTCGGTTCAGGTACGTACTGTGCATGGAAGTATACAAGTATCTGAATCCAGATGGATGCAATATAAAATAAAATAAAAGATCGAGAACGTTTGGGCACCAGCACCGAGTATTATACGCCTTTGTTGCAGTCCTGGAAACCCAAGGCCGACGACGTCTACAGGTAAGAAAAGGATAGAGAACAAGAAAGGGTTCTGTGCTGGTCCCGGTCCTGCTTTTGAGCCGCTGTGTTATGTCGTGCGAAAAGGTTGCGGGACAGCTTGAGTTGAGGCAATCCGGTCAGGCTTATTATTATGCTGGATGCGGACTGGCGAATTGAAGGTTGAACCTTGCACAGGGCAGAAAGGACCCCAAAGTTCAATACGCGGGCCAACTGGGGTGTCTAGACAGGGGTAATCCGACCGGAAATTCCACTGAATAGCCACTGAAGTAACGTGCAGCCGGGGCAGGCTAGTAGGTAGTTAGTGTCCAGACTTAGAAACAAAGTGCACCGTGGGCTCTGGAGCCAGGGGGTTGGTCTCGACCGCAGGCTTTGTATATAGTATTCTTCAAAGTTTCGGAATGTAGTATGCAGGTATGTAGGAGGTATGTATGTGCGTACCTGGGTATGTATGCACCTGTAAAGGCTAGTAGGTCAAGGTAGAACTGCCGTTGATGGTCTGTGTGCGGGTGCGTCGGTAAGGCTTGGGTGGTCGGAGCTTGCCTCAGAGGGCTGAATGTATTGTAACCCTGACCCTTCAATCTGAAGTTGCCCGGCGGTTTCGTTGCCTAGCTAGACGGCTGGCTGGCACGGCTGGCTGTTTGCAGATCAAGCCCAGTTACGGCTCTCTATAGTTGCAGTCTAGAGAAACCGGCTCAGCGGACGTACTATGTAGGTCGTAAAAGAAGGTATGTAAGAACAATAATAAAGAGTGAGCCCGCGGTGTGTATAGAGAGGAACATATACCTATGAGTCGTTTCCGAGGTGGATCTCGAATCTGACGTCGGCCTGGATAGGAGAGAATGAGATTCCGGCTTTCGTCTCTGACGTCCAATGCCAGTTTCACGGTGCCCAGGTTTGCTCAATCGGTATTGTATCGTAGTTACCTGAACACTTTTATACCCGGTCACCGATCGTGAAACTCGAGAGCACGGAAGAACGAAAGCTGTTCAAGGGGCTGTGACAGATGGGTCGCCTGCGCTGGTCGCCGCTTTTTAAAGTAAAATAAAAATGGGGCGAAACGGGACCCCCAAAGATTTGGGACCGTGTTAAGAACGCAGCAAGCAAGACTCAATCTCCGGACTTTGGTGGTGTAAGAGCGCCGGAATGTACTAACTTTTAGCGCCCGAGCATTTAAGGTCCAAAGTCTTCCAAGGTTGTGGACTGGAAGCTTAAGATGCAGGCGATAGGGCGGAGCCGGTTGCCGGGACGTCACCTCTTGGCCGCTTTTCTTAAGATATCTCGGCTTCAACCTCCGAAGTCGGGTCGAGCAGACGACGCTGGACAACCTTATAGTAGAGTTTCCCCCAGTTCTCTTGAATCGGCTGGCGATATTTGACAAACATCGGTCGTGTGAACTCAGGCGATTCTTAGTATGTACCTTGTATTATCAACCACCGGATCCCCAAAGGTAAAGAGGATGGGTTCTGTGGCCGATTGGTCCGTCAGCCTTGAAGCATATCAGCGAGCTCCCACATGTAACTTCTGATGACGATATGGCGACTACGCAGGAGCGAACTCGAAGCTTAAATCTGGCGGCGTGAGTGCGCTTCGGCCTACACAGATGGTCAACCGAGGAAATGAAAATTTGACTATCTGGTAGGCGTGCATTCGAGGTGTTGGCGCCGGAGTGCAACCACAGCTACCACGCCCCAGCTTTTCCCGACGAGGAACATAGAATGTACTCACCAACTGCTTCCTGTGGCCGAAGAGTCAACTAGCAATAGGGTTTTTCAATCGTACATATGGTCGTATGGGACGAGGGTGTCTGAGGCACGTTGGCTGAGATGTCGTCTATCTGAGCCAATGGGGGACAGGTGGGTGAAGTATATATGTGCAGCGAGTATGTACTAACGTTGGCGCTATCGTCATGCTCGTCGAATTCTCGTTGCTTTCAGCGGCGCATGTGGTATGCAGACCAACTACCTAGATAGGACGGGTCGCTATGCCGGATATTCGTATGTTCGTTGGGGTCCGCACTCCTATGTGTATGTGGTGCGCGGAAAGAAGGTCGAATATGGGCGCGGTCCGCATACGATCGTTCGTAACTATATAATACACGGCACAGATATAGTATAATGTACACTAAAATCAGGAAGCAGTACGTAACGGCGAACAAGGAAAGAGAAGTTGTTTTTTAGACAAAGAGCAGATGCTGAGTTGCCCGCTAGTCCCAGTCGCCTCATATATCCCTTTCCTGGGGGACTCGTTTTGGTAAAGGGCGGTTTGCAGGAAATGTGGAGTACGAGAAGGGAGGGCGAGGGCAATGGTATCGGTAGTTGGCCCCCTGGTTTGGTAAGTGAAGTTAGAGGATATGGTACCGCGAAGCACTTTGCATATAAAGACCGTGGTACAGGAGTAAATGCGGATGTACAAGGCAGATCACTCATGTGGCTCTACTACATGCCCACCTTGAGACGGGCATCTGGTCACCCCAAATTCAGCCTTCAGTTTGTCTGCTTTACCTACCAATATGACACGGGAATGATGAAGCGTGTAGAGTTCTTTCTGTCATTCAGGTAAATAAGCTGTCCTAGCTACCTGGGCATCATCCTACCCTATTATTGCAGGTTAGGTGCCGCCGCACCACGCTCAGCGGCTTGATCATGTGGCTAGCTGGTGAGAGACTAGGCACGCACTCAGTTACAAATGTAATGTGTGTTTACCAAATTTATTTGCCACGATGGTGATGAATCGCGGACCTTGGCCTGGCAACTCCGCGCAGAGTTTATCGTTGCTGCCTGTGTCCTGATCATAACTTTTGAATGCCGCAGACCCTTTCGCCGAGCCTAGGAGGTAAGGGACCGCATGCAGTGTGAGTCAAGTAGTTGTTACGGGAAAGCGGTAATCATCCTTCGGAATGCAGATCAATGCCGGCCTTTCCCGTCGCTTTCCCAAGACTAGAAGCCCCTTGCGAATATCGCAGTCTCAAGCTAGGGTCGTCTCCCACAAGTCCTACAGTAATGCTCCGGAAGTTCGAGACTGACTTTCCCCAGGCGCCCAGATTAGTCACACAGCAGCAATGGCTCGCCTCGACCATCGAAATCGTTGGTCGGCAGCCCTGTTTCCTAGAAACCCACTTGGCTTATTTTGTTTCGACGGACGGCCCCTTATAGCAAAGCGGCGATTTCGTGTACCTTCTCATCGTTGTGGCCGTGCGATTGTTCAATTTTGAGACTGGGCTGTCGCTAGTGGAATGAGATGTCTCGAAAGGTCGCCGAAATCAGAATATTGACACCTAGCCTCAATGCTCAACATCAGGGCTCGGCCTGCCCGGTTGCAAGCTATAGCCAAAAACATGCATCCAATGGGCTTACTCAACGGTCGAAAAAGCGCCCTAGAAATGACGACCGTTGATAAGGACACAACCCAATGATTGACACTCACATAGACCGACTTGCAATGCGTAAAGATCTGATGGAAAGCATAGATATCTTCGTTAAGCGCGCATCGTCTTTCCCCATCCTCCCAGAGAAAAAGAAGAAAAAGAGACGAAAATTAATAGCGACGGTGACTCAATAGCAAAATACTCCATTTTTATAGCGGACGCCCAGGGTGGTCGGAAAAGGAGATGATCAGAAGCAATGCCTTTTGTGTTCAACTGGGATCCTAGCCCTGATTTAGGGGCCCAAGCAGTGCCCACTCGCCGACTGCCTTGCACCAGCACGTAAGGGAGGTCACCTTCAAGGTTGAAGGGGCTAAACAGTGCCATAAAGCAGACGGCTACCTGCTTGCCTTGTGACTACAATGCTTCCTCCTAATGTGCATGAACGTGGGGGCCTCAATCCTATCCGCAACCAGGCCGGATCGAAGGTACGCCCGAGATATCAAGATGACAGACAAACTGTCTCCTGTAGCCGACTTCCTGCGATTGTTCCCATGCGGCTTCGGATGTGCGACTCGGCAGCGGAAGTCATTTCCCGGCACAATGCTCGGTTGCCCGATCGAGCCATGTCTCAGATGAACTCAGTGACGGGCTAGGTAACCGATATGCTGTTGATGGAGCAATAACTTCTCCAATGACTGCTTAAGTGAGGGATAAGTAAGAACGATGCTTTAGAGAATTGCACAGGTGATAGCTTCTTAAGCCAAACACTCCCGGCATTGACGGCACGTCGCGCTCAAACGTTCCGTTGGGGTTCGTAGAGCAGGCCAATGCGTGCATATTCGCTACTTCGATACGATGGACAAGAGGGAAATCCAAGAAAAGGCCAGAGAAAGACATAGAGGAGGAACCCCAAGAAAGTTCAATATATGGGGGTTGTGCTGTATATAGGATATGGTGATGCACTGCTGTTGACGATTTTGATGTTGTGCTCAGGTCATCAGTCAAAGCGGCTATGTAGGTCCGAGTAAGGAAACATGAAACATTAATGGGGGAGTGCCCACATGTATTGCCCAGATGCCCTCCTATCCAGGCTATTCCTGCGAAGCACATGGGTGTGCTAAATAGAAGCTCGGATCACACATCAGCACATCGCTAGCGCTAGGTCCCTCCAGCGTTCATCCAGAATCTACTCTAACTTCGTCATGCGCTCTAACCGTTTTGGTAAGATCCATCCGCTTTAGCAGGCGAAAGACCTCGTGGATTGGCCAGCCCCTCAAATTGCCCGTGGCTTAAACAGCCTCCAGCACGGTTCCATTCGGAGCTTGTCGAAAGCTCCATCGAATCAGAGTGCCGTGCCTCTCCGGCCCCTGCAGGAGCTGGTTAAGTAGTGGGTATGTATGTAGTGATATCTGATTGGCGCAACGAGGGGTTGAATGAGCTGACGGCCCACTTTCGGAAGTTATTGTGTCTTGGGACTCGAACCGGCCATTTTCCTCTCCTTTCTTTTCCCTCCCCACGGTCATTCATCGTCGCTATCATCGTCGTCGGTTTAGTTAGGGCGCTCGCTCCTTCGGCTTCATTCCTCATTCATTCCTTTCATTGGTTTCAGCTTCATTCTTTTTAGCTGTTGCCGTCCAGTCCTTTTGTCTTGACTTTATTGACGACCGATTCAACGACAATATCTTACACGACCGAGGCCGAGGCCCTCCCTTCTCGTACGTTGCTGGCTTTTCCGTCATCCTACTGATGGATATCATGACAGCGCATCAAGTCCATCAACCTAGCTAACACAACTCCTGGAATGCAGTTCAGCAATCCATTGTATTGTTCGCCTAAGTAGGGTACGCGGCAAACATCAACATGCCTTCTGTTCGCCAATTCGTTACACGGAGTAGTGTTCTTCTCAGCCGCCGCGATTTCGACGCCGATGACTCCGACAAGGTTATGGACCTTATGCTTGCCTTCTTTGGCATCGCCTTCTTCTGCCTGATGCTCGTTGCCATGCTTGTGGTGCTACGCCGAATGCGGCGCCAACAGATGAGGCTCGACGAGATGCTACCACAGTACAACGATATAAAACATTGCGAGGGCCGCAACACCAACCGTCTTACCATTCAAACCCCGGACGGCCGATCAAGTATTCTCGTCGTCAATGGCCGCCCTATGCTGGCCGACCCAAACGAGCCGCCTCACTCCCCACACAACGTTCCCGAAATCCACATCACCTTCCCTGACGAGCAAGACGAGCACGGTCGCCAGCAGAGTGGACGTGTCGTCGTCGTTCGGGTGGGCGATGCCACCTATGGTCTTGAGCCCGTTAAGGATGAGCAACTCCCCGCATACGAGAAGGAAAGCAGTAATGGGTTCTACTCAATTGACATGGACAACATCGGCGGCCTAAAGGAAAAGGACCGGTCCCAGTTCTCATGACCGACGTTTATCGCTATTTGTCCAGGTGCGGTCATGCATAACGACGGGTTGCCCAGCCGCGGCTGGTAATATGCCCCGTAATTGAAAGAGGAGCCCTACAAACAACGGTTTAACCGGCATGAATAACGGATTATTTTACACCAGCGGATGCTTTAACGTAATATTCTAATCCTCTCCGGCACAAGAGGCAGAGGCGTCAAAGACAATGTCTGCAGAAAGATTCAGCCAGTGAAGCTTCGTGCCAATTCGAACACAGCTTTTCGGCTCAGGACATTTTCGACCTCGTGCATAACACCACCCCCTCATGTTACCAGCCCCTAACATCGATATCCCAGCCAATTGGGAGGATAAAAGGGCAGAGTGAGTCATTTGACAAGGTATATATCTGGTGGACTATACATTCTGTATTATGTATATGTAGTTGATGCATATACCACTTGAACAAGATGCCTTCTAATGTTGCTTCGACTCCTTGTTAGGGTTTATGTAGCTGAACACCTCTACATAATACTGTCACCCGATCATCCCCCCTTGCAATGTGTCCTGGGAAAGAGCTGGTCCTCATCGCCGGTTCCAACCCTCCTTACTGTCTCTCTAACAACAATATGTGCGTATCTACCACCATCCTTACTTAGATAGAGTTCGGACAGTCTCGGACCCTCTGGAAGCAAGCAAACGGATTTATGAGCTCAGTAGAATCGAGTCCCTGCGCGCCGCTCACACACTACAATAGGATACGGCTCTTCTTCGCGTGGGAAACACGGGGGTTCGACAACCCACTATCCGTCCTGCTTCTTCTGCTCTATTCCCGACGGGCCCAAACAGGCGATTTCGGCTTTCGGCAATTGTGCCTCCGGGAGAGGTTGGCGCTTCGCAACAGGGTTTTTTTGGGAATGGCTGTGCAAGGTGTATGCATGTGTTAAGCGCCGTGCCGGGCGTCTATGTAAGGCACGTACCGAGTCGTGTGTCGTCACGAGACCTGGTGGGTGCGTGCTGCAGTAGCCCAAGCGCTTCACAGCCCGCCTTCGCTTATTCACACGTGCACACTCACTACGAATATAGGGGTAACTGCCGTACATGGTCATCTGCTGGCGGACTTTCTCTGCCTCCTCTTGGCCCTTCGAGTCGCCAACTGGAACTAGGTAACTACGTATCTGCTTAGCTAGCCTATGGATTCTTCTTGTCTGAGACCTGCGTCCGATCGCCATGCAACCGACTATTCTAATGTAGAATGACTAGTCGCCTAGGTGACTCGGTGATCGCACCAAGGAGAATTTCCAGTCACCCATTTCGCCGGTCATCTTGGCGCGGTCGGCGAAATGTTATCGGTGATGTTTAGTCGAGGTCATGGCTGGGCATGACATGCTCGGGTGCATGCAGAGAGGGTGGCAGAACGTATCCTCGAAACTGCCGGGTCGCCTAATGGGGTGGCTAAGGTCATGATTTTGGGTTTCTCCTCTCCTCGCGTGGAAACAGCACCTTTATCGAGAGCCACGCGGCTCCCGCAATGCTGGCCCTGAAGGCTAGGTGGTAGATAGAGAGAGTGCTGTTTCTTTCGAAGGAGACATAAACGTCGACTACCGTATCTGGGCGACCCTCATTGTCTGTCTTACCTGATGGGCAAGGCGTCTTCGACAGGAGGGCCCAATTTTACAATGACGCGACCGGCGAAAACCTCCTTGTCGAGTTCAGGAGATGCTGCATCAGCGTTATTACAGTGACAAGAAAACTTAGCTGTTTTGCCCGCAGAATTCTCGCCAATCAGTCCGGTGACAAAGTTCATGTTAACTCCGCGTAAGCCCTTTTCCAGTATAATTCCGTTATGTATTACGCCGTTTTGCAATTCGACCAGTTGAACTGGTTAGTTATGTCCAATGAGATGGAGGGCGGCATTTACGGCCATTACCAGATAGCCAGCGACGGGAAGTAAAACCTGGCTCTGGAACTGATGGCCTTGCAGCTACTTCACGTTGCTGAGTTTGAGAACGTTATGTTAACGGACTTCCCAGGTTTTCCCGTTCGAGTTTGGGCAGCCCAGCAGCTCGTGGGCAGGAACGTTACGCGTACGCCATGCCTTCGATTTCCAGGATCTGAGAATTGACAGAAGGTAAGGCTACCCTGCAAAGATTTGTATGGGAAAACGTTCAGGGGAGACTCAAGGTGTGTCACAGAAGATAGAATTAACTATATTCCTGCTATGGAAGCCCAACAACAGCTGGGGAAATTCAGGGCTATATATATATGTGAAAAAATGGCTTATTAAGCTTTATCATTCCATTATTAGTGAGTATTTTCCATTATTAATCAAATGGAAAGCTTTGGAAGACTTTAGAAGACTTTTGTCAGATATAGAGAACATCAGTTGTGTTGTTGTATTCCGTTCAGTTGTACGTGCTATCGCACGCGTACAACTTTAAGTAGTTTAGCCACGGAACATACATGAGCCGATCAGTATAGGACCTTTTCCGTATATAGAGAGCGCTCCGTACCCCCCAGCTAGCTAACATACCCCCTTAACGCCTTAAAGCATTTACGGCATTAATCGTTACATTTTATTATTTCCTAAAGCTGTAATTATCCATTTTACCCTTTTTCCAGCGATTAAATCTTTTTGATTAACAAATTCCTTATTTGAAATAACTCTTAAAGCTTTTTTCCGTTAATCTAAAGTTTTTATAATATCTATTAATTTTAGTTACTTTTTAAAACGCCTAAAGGCTTTTCGTAATAAGGCTTTAATTAGTTCATTAGCTAGCATATTTCCTATAAACGTATAATCTATTTTAATTAAGTTTTTTTTTTCATTTTTTTGCAATTAATAATTATATATATTTACGTGTCGTAATTTTATTTCTAGGAAAATAACGTTAATATTAATTAACTGTATAATATATTTTATATTATATTATATATCTAATAATGCCATATTTAAGCCGATTTTTAATTTTTCGATTAATCGAAAATTAAATAAGGGTTTTTTTATAATTTAGACAACAAATAATTATTTTGTTTCGGTTATAAAACTAATTATTATATTTTGCTTTTTTGCTCGTAATTTTATTATTTCGCCGATTAATTTTATAATGTAAATTTGGGAATTTTTTCGATTAATCGTATTATTTGCGAAAAAAATATTATTCCAAATATTTATCGAATTTTTATTTCCGAATTATAATGATAATATTTTAATACCGAATAAATATAATATAATTCGATTAATAACTTTATAATATACGTTATTAAGGGTTAGGTTAAATCGGGTAAATCGAAATACTACAAAAGATATATCTGGTCGCGTATTAATTATAACGTATAAAATAAAACCGATTTTTTAATATTTGTTAACTAAGCCTAAATAGGCCAAATCAAAATTCGGCAATAACTTAACGTTTATTATAAACGTCTTTAAACAGCTATTAAAATTTTTGGAAAAAATCCATTTAATTTATTTATTTATAAAATCGGATTAAAATAATTAAAATTTTTATTAAACTTATATATAATTCTTTCGATCCCGAAAAACCATTATAAATTTTTATTTTTTATAAAAATACATTGTTCCAGGATTTATTAAATTAATTTAGTAATAAAATCTTAATCTTTTTTATTATACGTAGTAATAATATCATTTATAAAAAGAAATCTCTTAATAAATAAAATAACAAAATTCGTAAAAAACAAAACTTAATCTCAAATCCTTTAATATATTGGTAAGTTCTTTTTACTAAAATAAAAATAATTTCTTTAATCTATATAATATTTTTTTCCGTTATAGATATTTTAGGGATATCTTTATATATATCTTATAAGATAATATCGCATTAACGAAAATATTTATAATGTTATATTACTTAAGTTTTAAATCAAATTTAACGATAATAATAATTAAGGTTCAAAATAACTTTTTAACGAATATAAATATATATATATCGCTATAAACGTACTTTAATTATTAATCGTTTCGTACGATAAAATAAGCCTTATATTTTCATAATTAACCGGACTTATTAAACTTATAAATATATATTTATATATATTTTAAAACCTATTTTCTTTTAATAAAAAATTAATTAATAATTTCCTAAAATTACATCTTCTTATAACTTTATAAAAAAACCTTTTCTGTTTTACAAACTTTTTCTTCTAATAAATATATATTTAATTTTTTATGGCCCTACAGCGGTAATAATAAATTACGCTTATGTATTCGGTTTTACAATCTAAGTATTTTTTATACGTTTTAATATTAAAGCTTTTCCGATTAAAATAACGCGTATTTCGGGTATTTATTTTTCTTAAATTTTCGTAGTTTATCGACCGGTTACCGTTTGTACTTATAAAAAAGACTAAACGTTCTATATTAAATACGGCTTTTTATACCTTATATTCGTTTCGAATAATACTATTTCGGTACGAAATATACGAAAAACTTACGTTTACGACCCGTAAAATACTTTCGTTTTTTTATTGTTATTTTAAGTTAAACAATATAATAAAAACCTAAAATTACCTTTATTTTTTCCGCTAACGTAATAATTATAATAATTATTAAGACAAACGTTAACGGTAGTAGTAGTTCAGGAAACAGATATAATTCGAATATAACGATCGTATAAAAATAATTAATTTTTTACGAATACACTTATTTTTCCTAATCTCGTATATTTCTTATGTTAATACCTTTTTAAAGTTATTTCTTTTATTTAACCGGTAGTGAAATTATTCCGTTTAAGCTTTCGTTTTCCTTTTATAAATGCAAAAAATAGCTATTAATTTAATTATATATTTTTATTTATCCAAATAACTTTTATAATTCGTTTTTTATTAAATACAAAAAATTATCCGTTAAATATTTATTATTATTTAAAAAATATTGTTTTTGTTAAATTATATATTTTGAATAATAATAAATTTATTAATTAAAATTTTTTAAATTTCGTAAATATTTCTAAATCCGTAATTAACGAAATAACTTATTTAAACTTTAGCATTTAACTATTAAGATCTTTATTTTTTTATAACGATAACTGTTATAACGTAAACCATATAGTTATATATTCGCAAATAAACTTATTATGGTTTTTAATCAAGCATTACTACGTTATTTTTACACGCTAGATAAACATAAAAACATTATATGGGTTTTGCCAAAAAAATATATATATTTAAAAATATAATTATATAGATATATTGCCGCTTTAAAGATATATACGATTAGGAACAAAGGTAACTTAATGCTATTTTATATTATCATCGCTTTTTTAAATTATATCCTTTAAATACTTTGCACTCTAGTTTTAAATCTAATATTAAAAAGAAGTAATATAAATATACCTTTAAATTAATAGTTTTTTAAAAGTTTATTATCGTAATCAAATATGTATAAAAATATTTTGTTTTAATTTTGTTTAAAATTTCTGAGAAAATATTAAAACGTTATAATTAATAATTTTTACTTTCGGTTTTTAAAATAAATATTGTAAATAATGCTTAAATATCGATCGATTGCAAATATGACGTATTTATATTTTTCAGAGTTTTTTTCGAAATCTATAAAATCGATAATAATTTTTATCCTAATCAAAAGGTTTTTTCCTTAAGCGTACGGCGTATTTGTCATTTAGCTTTCGTCTAACTATATATTTGACATTCGACTGTTATAAGGCCCTTTAGGCGGATTCCTTTCGTATAAGACTATAACTATACGATCACTTTAGGTTCTAAATATCCTAATTCTAAGCATTATATAATATCGTTACCGATTGATAATAATCTTGCTATCTATAAATTAACGTTTCGTTTATAAATTACCAAAACTGTATAATAATTATTGCATTAATATTTTTAATACCAAATTAAATAAATTTATTTATTAATATAACAATTACCTAATTCTATTTATATCGAATAAAATTATTAATTTTTCGGTTATTCTATTAATAACTTTTTTCCGGAGTTACTGAAAAAATATCAAGTTATATACAAAGCTTTCGCAATATATTACGTCGTATAAACGTAACACTTTCGTACTATTAGAGCTTCGAAATACCATATCAACCTCTTCGTACCTTCTAATCGGAACGAAATTGTTACTTATATACACTTTATCATCTTATACAGTTAATTTAAAATTTAAAAACCTGTTAATAAGATTAAAGATATATATCGTTAATCTAAAATCCAAAATAAATAAATTTTTAAAAGATAAAACGAAAAGTTTATAACGTTACGCTAATTAATAATCAAAAAATATGCCAAAATATGTTTTGTCTTTTTTAAGAATCAATTTATCTATATAAATATTTTTTTCTATAATTTTCAATAAAGGGTTAATCTTTTTATTTAAAAAACTGATCAGCAGTAATTCGACCTTAAACGTATGCCCTTATCTTATCGTTAAAATAGAAACCCGTTAGGGTTTTACCAAGAAATATATAATAATATTAAAATAATATATAGTAAGCGCTTAAACAAGCCCTTTAACGAATACCTTACGTATCCGATTCCTATCGCTTTTGTTTACTAACTTTTCGATCTATATAAAAACCTTTACAATTACCTCATTTCGTCCTACGCTCCGGGGGGTTTTTTTTTTCGCAGTTGAAAATCAGTAAGCTTGGCGTTTTCCTAATTAGAATTATTTTAATTAGGGGCATTCGTAAGAACTCCTTGGAACGTCGAAAATGTTATCTTACTATTTCGTAATATAAATATGGGATAAACTATAACCCAATAATTCAGAAAATTAATTGCCGCTTTTTAAAAGTTAATCGTATCGTTATCGATCTTGGCCTTTTTTACTATCTGGAAAATAATAATCTATATCCTAATTATAAGGGCTAATATTATACACAGATCGTTAACCTATATAATTATTATTTTCGTTTCTGGAACACCATATCGCTATCCCAAAACCATACTCTTTTACTATTTTACGATCTATTTATTTAATTTCTTATTAAATTTCGAAACTTATTTTAATATTTCGCGATATTTTGGTTAAATATTAATCAAAACCTTATTATCATGTACCTTACCTAATTTGGCCAATTTAACATATTATTTCTATAAGTCTTTTCCGAAAAGAAAATTCGTTTTCTTAATCGCTAAAAATATTAACTTTAGAACTTATTTCGTTAAATTATTAACGTTTTTACAGAAAATATTATATTTTTCATTTTTGAAAATATATGCTGCAAAATCCTAATTATAAGCTTATCTACCCTCGGTCGTTATCTTAAGAGTATTTATTAAATTTCTTGTAAAATCAATTTTTTCGATAATTTCTCCGAACGATAAGAACAATAATAAGATATTAAATCGCGCCGTATGGCGAATTCGTTTCTTAAGATAAGAGGTTATATCGGGTTCTATTAGTTTAACAGGCCACGAAAATAATTAATCGAGATCCATAAAATTCTAAATATTAAGCGCGTATGCTTTAAACTGGAATTCGCCTTTAAAACGATCCCAGTTCTTAGGTCCTTTATAAATAATTAAGGACGTCGATTATACGGTTACTAGTATTATTATCAGGGTATATAAATAATTAATATTAATATACAGTTTATATTGTCTTAACAACAGCTAATCAGTAAATATATATATATATTAAACGAATAAAACTTTTAATTATTAGATATAAACGACATCAATTATATTATTATATTCCGTTCAGTTATACGTACTATCGCACGCATACAACTTTAAGTAATTTAGCCACGGAACATACATAAGCCGATTAGTATGGGACCTTTTCGTATATAGGGAGAGCTCTGCACTCCCTAGCTAGCTGACACTTTGAAAGTCTTACGAAGTCTTTTACCATCTTCGCTACCTCGAATAGGGATAGACCCACTTTTCCGGAGTTAAAACTCCGAATTCCTAGACAGGATTTTTTAAGTATGGACCTATTGTAGTCGTACGAATAAGGGGTTAGTTCTTTATAGATTTACAGTATCGTCTAGTCGAGTTCGTCGCAGGCTTTTCGAAAACCTGCAAAATCGATAGACCGAATTAACGAATCGATGTTTCTTTATAAATTACGGAATATATTTGAAAATATATTTACGGCGACTTCGTTTTTTTCGAGCATATCTTAGTAAGAGAAACTGCTACTTAAGATATCCTTAATAAATTCGATAACGAGTTTTCGTAGTGCTAGATATAATCCGATTTCCAAAGCGAAATCAAAGTGTTCCTGCTATATAGCTAAAAGAACGATATGGAAAAATATTACAGGATTAATTACATTTTTCGTCTAATATATATGTTCGAATAAAATGAGTTAATTATACTCTTATCGTTATCTAGGTCGTATATATTTAAGTACCAGTTGCAAGTATTTCCGAAATAATTTCTTTTAGATTAAACGTTCGCTTTCTTAAGTAATGCAAGATATGGCTTTCAAACAAATTCCATGTAATAGAAATCGTACGCGTTATAGATATTAAGAGTTCTAGCAAATACGGCTTTTATCCAGAGTCTCTTTGGCTTTGTTAACGGCTTCGACACCTTCTGAAAAGGTAATATCGGAATAGAAATTTATTTTAACTATATTAATTTTGTCTAATAAGCGCGGCTGTAAGTAGAAAACTTTCGCATTTTCGAGGGCTATACTTATAGCTATTATTTTCCTAGACTTTTCGTTCGCATATTGTATTCGACGAAGATAATAACCTTTGTAAAACGTAATTAAAACGGCATTCGTAGTTTTAAGAACTCTAGCAGTATATGCAGTAGCAATTTCTCTAGATAAATAACCGACGACGACATTAAATATTATGCTGTATTTTTAAAGCAAATTACTTAGCACTATCTGAAATACTGTATAAAAAAGCTGTAAGATTTCGGCAGATGAAATCCGTATAATACTATTTTGCTTTAGCATTTCCTTTATTAAAACCTAATTGAGCTATATAGAATACTCTTTAGTACTTACTTAAATTACTAGATAATATATCTAAAAGATGTCGAATGCAAAAATAAAGTTGCCCTCATAAAAGGTCGTTAAGCTTCTTGCCTTGTAAGTACGCTTAATATGCGGATATGCGAAATCTTCGTTTTCTTGGAAACTATAGAAGGCTATTTTTTATTTTTAATAGCGAAATTCAGCTTTGTAACGAATTTTTTTGCTAATAGCCGCAAAAGAGGCCTTTATGAAGTGCTAAGAGGTATACGCGTTAGGACTACGTCACCCTTACGAGCTCGATGCGAGGGTCGGCTATATATATAGGTGGTTTCTCTCTAGAAATCGAGAAGAAGGTCAGGTTTTAGACTGTTCTCAATATATGGGTTATTTTGTCACTTTGACCTTCTAATAACACCTGACAGCCTTATATATAAATTATGTCTGCCGAGGTTGTAAAGTTTATGCTAATCTAGAAAAATCGATGTTATATTAGCTTTTAAGTGCCTCGAAAAAGAAGACGATCGTAATTGCGAAAGCCGTTTCGAAGTTCATAAACAAAATAAAAGATTCGTAATAATATGATAAAAAATAAAGTTATATAATTATAAACTAATCTTCCTAGTTTTCGATAATAATATAAATATTTGTACTTAAGACATTTTAATTCTTTTCATTTCGAAACGGTAAGCTAAATATTTATTACAACCTAAACCAAGATCGATTGCAGAAAACGGTCGAACCTATGCGAAAAAGGTCACATGATTTGGATATCTTTTGGCGTCAAGATCCAAATGAATTCATATAGAACCAATCGAATCTAATAAGATTAAATCTGTAACGATATTAAGATTTAATAAAAATTTAATTAATTTATAAAATATATATACATTTGTTATTTCTATAATTTAAATAATACCAGCTTGCAATATAACCTCGTTATTTAATACGCTTTTGGTATTACGAAACGTAATTAAAATATTTTTTACTTAAATTCTTACGATATTCTTGCTAATATAAATACGTATAATTTAGATTTAATAATTAGTTAAACTGTTTAGTCGTTATACGTTGCAAGTTTTTATTCAGTAATACCGTCAGACTTTAAGCAATACCTCTTTAATTACTATATTAACCAGTAAACAAAGAACTATTTTTAACCGAAGCTTAACTGCAACACAGGATTTAGAAGCTTAAAAAATAAATCTAGCAGCTAATAAGCTAGGTAGCAACGACTCCAACTCGAACTATCGCACTAAAGCATAAGATTAAAAAGTCTTAACCTTACGATAAGAAAAAAAAAAGCGTTCAAAGTTTTCTTATTTAGATATGAACATATTTTCGTTTTTAAGATTTAGACAAACTTATAAACAAAATTCTCGCTATAATAATTTTCCTTATAAAAAATACTTTAAACTAGTTTAAGTCGGTAATAAGAAATTATCTGAAAAATGCTAAAGCTAATCAAGAAAAACTTACTAAGGTTCTTTTTTCCAAATATGTTAATTTTAAGAAAAAATTAAAAACTAATTTTGAAAATCTTGACGAAAAACGTACGGCAATATAACAAATTCTGCGATTATAATAAGAAAATCTGCTTCGAAATATGTTATTACGTTCGGAAATCTTATAGCCAAAACAAAATAAACCGACGACAAAAATAATAATTTAATCGACATATTTTATAAAAAAATTAAAAAATAACTAAAAAATAAGATTATTAAATTTCTACGATATAGAACTCTAAATCGATATATTACGAAAATTGTAAAAATCGATAACAGGTTGTATAAACGCCGTATAGAAAAAAAAAGACAATACGTTCCTAAATACGACGAACAATTAGCAAATTAGAGGAAAGAAAAGATATACTATTTACCTTATACGGCACAACACCAGGACCTATAGATCTAGAAATGGTTTAGAAAAAAAGTTAAAGCCAAATCTATTACTTTAATTACGAAAATATAGGATATAAGGCCTTTAAATACTACGTATCTAAGAACTTATGATAAAATAAATAGAAAGCGGTAAGTAAGAAATAATTCAAAGAAAATTAGAAAAATAACGACAAGGTTATTAATACAATCCGAGCCAAATATATACCAGGCCTATCATGGCGAAAATTCTAGTAAGAAATATAAGAAACCTAAAAATTAATTTAAAAAGCATTTCGAAAATAATAAAATGCTTTAAAAGAACGATTAAAAAGTATTAGAATTAAATTAACAATATTTATCTTAAAATTATCGATAAATACGATAAAATATATATTATTCATTATCGCAAAGAAAAATACTGTATTTATAAAAAAACCAATATATTTGTCAAAGAATTATTCGTATATATTGCGAAAATTTCGACTTTTTAAGTCGAACTGAAAATAATAAGAACGATAAATCATAATATCGCTATTTTCGATATATAACCTTTAAAAACAATATTTACCAATTAGTTGCGATAAAATACTAGCTTAAAAAAAGTAATACTCGTAAAAAAACTCTTTTGTTATTACAAATAATACGATTACTAAACGGAGAAGAAATTAATTCAATATACGGTAAAAAAACATTGCTAAAATATTATTGCGGGTTTTTATTTTTAGCTGGAATTTATTAAAAACTGTAAGATAATAGATAGCTGTGAGCTGGGTAAAGTGATCTCCGACCAGTCGTAGAGCAGATTCCAAGAAGTAAGTGTATTAGGTTACTTTCATCTAGCGTTTCCCACTAGCTGCCAGATGGTGGATTTATACTAGTAAGTGGGTCGGTGGCTGGTCGGCTATCAGCCTCATCCTTATAAAGACTGTATTTTCACAAAAACTCGAAAGAAGAATAGACTTTAAAGGAAGAAATATAACAGTTTACTCGAGAACTTTATTAGAAAAACGATAAATTATAGAGTAACTAATAAAATACTGTATACTATATAAAAAACAATTCGCCAAATAGAACAAAGAATTACAGCAGCTTAACGTACTGTATAAGAAGATATAAATAAAATTCGACAAATTCGAATAGAAGGTAAAAGAAAAAGATTATTTATAAAAATATACAAAGTAACGAAATTTTAAAAAATTAAGAAAAATTCTTAAAAAAGCTTTAAATGTAACGATAAAAACCATTAATAATTTTATCACTTTAAATATACGAATTAGAACATATTAGTATCCCGTAATACTAGATTGCGGAGTTCTAAGCAGATGTTGTATTATATCGAATATAGTTAATAAGTTCAGATTATTATAAAAATATAAATTAAAACCTTATACAATTACGAAAACAAAAGATTAGATATTCGTTTATAATAATGGAAAAATCTTAGACAAAATTAATTACTTCGAGATTTTTGTTTAAAAATAATATTAAATAATAAACTTCGATATCGTTATATTTAGAAATTACGATATAATCTTAGACTTACTATAGATACGCTAGGATAAAATTTTAATTAATGAAAAAACTGGCTAGATAAAATTCATTTTACTCTCCGTTAATAAACAAAAAAAATCTTAATATTTGATCGAAAATGGCGATAAATGCAAATATAAAGATATAATAGATATTTTATTACTTAAAAGAACAAAATATAAGGAAAAAACAGGTATTAAAAAGAATACCACATTTTATTGCTACTATTAAAGCAAAATTAAGACAATTAAATAACGATTTAAAACAGGAATCCCAAAATTCGGAGAATTTAATTAATATATTATTATAATATTTCTAATATAAGCAGCTTTTTAAAAAGGAACTTAATACGAAACTACTAAAATATAACGACTAAAATTACGAAAAAATTCTTAAAAAAGGACTATTAACAAGATTTTATCTTATATATAGCTTTAATAAGAACGAATAACGTATTCTTAAAAAATACTTAAAAGATCGATTATAGAAAATATAAATTCGATTTTTAAATTTACTAGCAAAGTATTTTATATTTTTCGTACTTTAAAACCGCAAAATTATGGCTTATATGTAACCATCGACAACTAAATAATATCATTATCAAAATTTAAATATTATTACCTCTAATTATAAAAATAAAAATCCGATTTTCTAGAACTAAATAATTTATAGTATGAGATCTTAAAAATGGATATAACTATATTAAAATCAAAAAAATACGAATAAATAGCAGCCTTTAAAACGAGATATAGATTATTTAAATACTTGATTAAACTAATAAAACTTACGAACGTATTAATAATTTTTTAACGAATAATTAATTATATATTACGAAAATACCTTGATATTTATATTATATATTACTTCGATAACATTTTTATTTATTCAGAAACGGAAAAAGAATACGTAAAATACGTTTATAAGGTTTTTTATGCATTACAGAATGTAAAGTTACTAATTAACGCAAAAAAAATAATTTCGCATTTTAAAATTAAAATATCTAAAACATATTATTATCTTAGAATATATTAGAATAAACTCCTAAAACTTATTATAATTACAAAATAAAACACACTAATTACGATTAAAAAAGTACAGACATTTCTTCGATTCGCTTACTATTATAGAAAATCTATTTAAAATCTTAATAAAATAAATATACTGTTAACTAATTCTATAAAGAAAAAAAGTTCAGATATACGCTCGAAATAAAAAAGATATTCTAAGAAATTAAGAATATAATTATTAACGAATTAATATTAATTATGTACGATTTAATTCGTTTTGTTAAATTCAAAATCGATATTTCGAATTATATATTAAATATAATAATTAGATAACGAAATAATTTAAACAAATTACACATTATTATATGTTTTTATATAAGTTAAAAAGAGCCGAACTTAACTAGAGCATACTAGATAAGGAATTTATAGCTATTATTATAGCATTTCGAAAATTTAAACATTTTCTTAAAGAAAATTTATATCAAGTTAAAGTTTATACGGATCACCAAAATTTCACCTATTTCACTATTACTAAAAAGCTTACAAAACAATAATTACGATATATAAAAAAATAACGAACTTTGACTTCTTTATCATTTATAAAAACGTTTAAAAAATAGCAAAACAAATACCTTAAATAAACTACGAAACTTTTATAAAAAATTAATTAAAATTAAGAATACAAATTTCGATATTATTCTAGAAAAAGATTTACGCTTACGACAAATTACAACACTTCGGGTATCACTCTTTAATATGTATTAGAAAATCTAATAATATAACAATAATTTACTAGAAAACTAAAAAAACAAACAAAATACAAATTCAAAGAAAATACTAGAAAGATTTAATACGACAAATATACGAACATTAATTATATAAATGTTTAAATTTTTACAAAATTCTAAAACAACTTTAACATTTATATTATTTTTCAAAAGTGAGAATAATAATTCAAAAAAATTCGAAAATAATACGACCTGTATAACAAAATTAAAGCGCGACGATATAAACTCTATAGAAAGTTACAGCTATTACTAATCTCGAAACGACTATAAAATTCGGTTACTATAAATTTTATTACTAAACTTCTCTTATCCGAAAATCTAACGATAAAAATATACTATAATAGCATTTTCGTAATCGTCGACAGACTTACGAAGATTTCTTATTTTTTACCTTATCAAAAGAATATTAACGCTAAATAAATAGCAGATATCTTTTTCAAAAATATCTTTAACTTATACGAGCTACTATATAAAATTATCTTTAACAAAAAAACACGTTTATCTTATATTTTAGCAAAGCTTTATAATGCAAATCGGCTTAAACTACAAATTATTCAACGCGTTCAAACTACAAATAAACGAATAAATAAAACGACTAAATCAAATAATAGAAACTTACTTACGATATTATATTAATTACAATCAAAACAGCTTGATTAAAAAACTGCTTTCGACGCAATTAAGATATAATACTAGTTATTACGAAAACATCAAAACAACTCCAATAAACGCTAATTTCGATTTTAAATCAAACGTTTACAAAAATATATATAGCAAACCTATTAATATCTAAATAATTCTTATATTAAAACAACTTAAACAATTACACTAAAAAATAAAAACAAAGTTAAAATTCGTATATAACTAAATAAATAAGTACTATAACGAAAAACGGTTAAAAAATTAACCTTCGAAAAAAAATAGTTGATCTCGTTATCAAAAACATTTAAACAAAAAACTTAACAAAGAACTCGACTTTAAATATATCGGTTTATACAAAATCGTTAAGAAAATTTTAAAAAACAACTACTAATTAAAACTTTTACCAAAAGTTAAACTCTATCCAGTTATTTATATTTCTTTATTCGAATTAACAACGTATATAATCAAGATATATATAACCCAAAACTAGATGGAAGTAGAAAACGACACGATGTACAAGGTAAAAAAGATATTCGATATAAGAAAAACGAACGGCCTTATACAGTACCTAATCAAATAAAAAAAAGCACTCGGACTCCGAAAACACCTAGAAATCCGTCAAAAATCTTATTAACGCCTAACGCCTACTGAAAAATTTTCATCGACAATAACGAGATTACTAAAAAAGGTCTCTCAGTTAAAGTCTTCAGAAATAAACCAGTTAATAAGTAATACAGGTAAAGGAACCTCGGCCTTCGCACGCTTTTATTCGTCTAATTCATCCATTAACTGGAATTCACGATTAACAATTTTAATTTTCTTAATATAAAATTTTTTTAACGACGAAATCGAAAAAGACAACTAATAATCTCATTAATATCACGCTATTTGCGTACCAGATCTTTCTTTTTTTTTTTGCTAAAAGCGCAAAAAGATTTTCTTAATAATAGCTTTCTTACAATCTAAACGATCTTTTCCTTTTTAATATAACGCAAAAAATCAATTAGAACATTAAAGCTATAATAACGACGACTATTTTTGATACATTTGTTATAACGCCGAATTTCTTTAATTATCTAACATTTGGTACTATTTTCGAAACAAAGCGTATATGGCATAATTTCAAAATCAAACTTAGTAATATAAGCAGCTAGAAAATCTTGATTTTCTCTTTAATTAGGACGACTGCAAAACCTACGGTTAATGATACGACTTGCTATAATAAAAAAATAACTTATCAAAAAAGAAAAATCTTTAAAGGCAAAAATTCTAGAAAATGAGAGATCGTATTATAATCGAAATAAAGATCGGTTGCAAAAAACGGTCGATTCTACGCGAAAAAGGTTATGAAATTTAGATCTCTTTTATCGTCAAGATCTAAGTAAATTTATATAGAATCAATCGAATTCAATAATATTAGATTTATAACGGTATCAAAATCTAATAAAAATTTAATTAATCTGTAAAGAATATATACGTTCGTTATTTCTATAATTTAGATAGCATTAGCTTGTAATACAACCTCGTTACCTAATACATCTTTAGTATTAGGAAACGTAACTAAATTACTTTATTGCTTAGATTTCCACGATACTCCTGCTAACATAAACCCGTACGCCTTAGATTTAATAGTTGGTTAAACCGCTTAGCCGTCACAATATTCGGTATCTTCGAATCCGAAACTGTTAACATTAGCTCGTCTAAATGCTCCCGCTGTTAATTTCCGCCAAACCTTTAACATAATGGGTATTTTTAAATAATAATAATACGGCTTTATAACTAGGTTTAGCCGATCGAAGTGTAGGTTTGGTGGCATCAGCCCATATTACACAGCCCGCGAGGCATTAAAAAGGCTTCCGAATCCAGTTGCACCCCCTAAAGGTCTTATAACACTCTTAATCGAACCAACGTGGATTTTTCCGTTTTTGAGGCCTCCCGCTATTCGGTCGTTAAGACCTCATGATCATGATTAGGGAAAAACGTCGTGCTGATGCCCCCCCGCCTCTTTGGATCTCCACCCGGAGCGCCTGAACCTAGTTAGAGGTTTTATGGGAGTATTGATTGCAGATAGAAGAATCTCCTGTGCCATTGGCCTTTAAGTATTGGCAACGGTCTTCCTCCTTCCGACAGTCCAGGCCACATCTTGCATACGTCGACTACATAAGCTCAGCCTGAGCAACCGCACTCGGAACCGTGAAACCTGCCGAACGGCCATCTTGATTAACACCAGTGTTCCGTATTATGCTTTCTTTGGGTTTTTGATAACGACAGCAGCGAAGCCTTCTCCCCGAGTATAGCCGTCGGCACCGGCATCCCACATGCGGGAGCGCCCAGTGGGGGAAAGCATTCGGAACTTTTATAATTTCAGTTTCTGGCGGATATTTTATTGATAGGGGAACATGACTCACACTGGACAAGAAACTGAACAGCTCGGGGCTGAAAACCAAATTCACTCCAGCAACTCTGGCCATTTCAGATTCTCCACTCCTTAACGGTTAAACTGCTTGGCGCGGGGCAACGTGGCTAGAAGAACAGCCCGTGTCGATATTTACAGAAGCTCCCTTCCAGTCAAAGGCATATAATACGCGGTTGGCTAAGATAAAACGAGCAATACCCCTCTCTCCCTGTATACTGTGGGTGGTAGTTTACATCCTTTAGTATAAGGTCGCGGTAATCATCTGACATTTGACCCACAAACACACCGGTTGGTGAGCCCCTGAGTTGCGAAATTAAGTATCCAGCAGATCCTATGGATTCGTAGACTGTTTTTAGGATCATACGCTATTGAGGGTCCATCAATTCAGTTTCTCTGGTGCTGATATTGAAAAAGTTATTGTCAAAGGTCAATGGATCGTCCTCAGGGAAGTAGGCCTTCGTCACGTTCCGTTGTCTATGATGCTTGTGTTCTGCAGCTATGATTCAAGAAACCTTCCGGTGTACTGACTCTAGGGTACTCTGAATTCTCATGATCTAAGCCCGTAAGGTTGAACCGGGTATGTGGGATTATGTGAGACCCTGACATCACACACAGAAGCATATAACTGAAGAAGAAGTGTATTAAAGGTTGCCTGACCTCTAGAAGGTCCTAGCTAGAAAGTGAGGGTAACGAACCCTCCTTTTATACACGTAAATACAACTGTAGCTAAGAGGAAAAGATACCGGGGGTGCATAAAGTAGCCTCGTTTCGGTAGGTGATCAAACTAAGCCAAGGCTTAGCTGTTTGATCGACTTCAGCTGGGTCTGACAGATTATTACCCGAGTAGTTATGGTATTCGCGTTCTAGTTTTGTTAAAAATGAAAAGAAGAAAAAAGAAATCAAATTTATAATATAACTCATATAATGTTGTATTAAGGATATTAGTGGAATCTAACAAGTTTATGAACATATATATATATATATCTCAATATAGATATGAAGCAAAATAATTATGAGATCTGATATTGTCCTGCCATAATGTGAGGCCTCACATTTTTCGGCACTCCAGGTCCGATAAGAATAAAAAGAGGCCGTTTTAATGTTACATCGAGCCTGACGAGCGACGTGAGTGGCTGGCGTCAGACCGGCCCCGAACTCCCATCGAGGGGTCCTTCAAGCAAACTACCTGGAGTTCAAGTAGAAATGGAATCTATCCCCCTCTATCAACGAATTTTTTTTTTCTTCTCAGACAGCACGGTATCCATCACGAGACCATCAAGATGGCTGACATCTCTGCCCAGCAAGGAGGACAACCTCTGAAATACACAGTCACCCACTATCGTAAACAGCAACACACCCATGAGGAATTCATAAAGTGGATGGCCGAAAAGCACCTTCCAGTTGCTATGCCCATTTTCAAGAAACACGGCGTTCTCGGGTATTCGCTCGCAAGTGCTTCTTAAACTTTGAACCGTTCAAAGCTCTTAGGTTTGATATATAGTTCGTTACGCCGCCTCTGCTTAATACCGCACTAAGACAGGAAGTTGGGAAGTTCCGACCTAGTTGGGATTTCGCTGATTTCGATTTTTTTATCGAATATACGATCCCCAATGTAGAAGTTATCAAAAATATTATGTCGTATCCAGACTGGGCGGCAGCGATCAAGGGCCAGGATGACTGGGTTGACATGGCGAAGGCCTTGGTTTCCCTGGGATATTCTACCCCTTATGTCATGGAAAAGGGCACCCCTAGCTGGGGTCTTCGGGTGATTGTTGTTCCTTTCCGAAGCACTATATCAGTGGATCACCCACACCAAGTGGGATCACCGCTTCCTAGCTTCCTACAAGTCAATATACCCTCAAGAGCTGTGTATCTGCTCCTTAGTAAGTGTGACACCTTACCTGCTGGAAACCAGGGAGGTTGTGAACATGCCAAAGTGACTAGGGCGTACACACTGTAGGGCAAACCAGGGCTGGCCTTATTCGACATCCCTAGACGCTCGTTTACCTACCTAGTAGCTAGCATATCAGAATAGAACGATCTCGCATGGTTCTGAGTCCTAATATCTCGCGTTACGATTCACTACAGAGGGAAAACAGATCACGGACGACAAGCTTGTAAAACCAATCTTTACAGCCTTGCAGTAATTACCTCCTCGGCTGCGATAAGGTCACATAGTAACCAGCCATTGCATTGCATTGTTGGTTTAGTTCTAGAATAAATGGGAATTTCTTATCCAGTTATATAACGAGAATCTGGTTTTTTATGGAGCATATAGCTGTTCGGGTTCGTGTCATTGCCGCTGACGGTTACTACGTGACCTTAATCGAAGTCAAGGAGATAGGACGAATATGTTTCCTCCTCTCTCCATCCCCACCCCCACCTTCCTGCCGCGCTCCAACAAATATAGGCTGTTACATGATTGGTTTAAGAACGAAGTGGTGGTGTCCACAATACTGGCAGGCAGTTAGCTGCATCCTGCGGTGTTGACTTTGCCTACCGCCTGTGCCGTCTGTGTTGGGACATGAGGGGAAAGGTCCTCTCGGCAGCAGTGTGCGTACTCTCTCTCGGGAGAACAGCTCTAAAAATATCGTTATCCCCGTTTGACAGTGAACCGTGAGGGCTTTCTCTCTGTAGGCTGTACAGCGAAGTCCCATTAAGGCGCTCGAACGATATGATGAAGGCCTCCAACGGGGACGTATGCGACATAGAGGACGTGCTCATACTCTCGTTGTGTTACGAGTCAAGAGCCTGCGCCTCCAATGATAACTGTTATTGTCTTAGCCTTGCTGGAGAGCTCGGAGACCTCTAAACAGCTCGTCGAGCCTACAAATTCTAAGACGACCTACTAGGAGATCGGATGTAGTAAGAGCCATGCCCTAGATTCGCTGGAAAATCAGCGCGAAACAGGTTTCGCCCCGTCGAAGAATAGATGGCGTGAGAGGAAGTTGTCCTGTCCGACTGCCTTAAATACTTTGGTAAAACCGATGTGCTAAAAACCAAAAGGGGAGCACTTTATATGTCGGTGGTGGGGGTGCGAGGCCTGATTCGGCCCTGGGACACCATGAGCAGTCCTTTATCTCTTGTACGCTACCCTATTAACACATCGTAGCACCCTTCCAGCTTCGGGTTTCTGAGTTCAGGCGCATTTGATCTGAAATAATCCCCTTTTACAGCAAGCCTAGTCCAAAGGACCGCTTCGCAAACGGATGACTCCAAAGAGAGGACCTGATATTACCAGGATGAAAGGGAAAACGAGCAGTAACGTGCTATTAGTAGGATACCCGAAATTATATGCGCATATTGGGGCAAAGTCCATGTATCAGGTCGTAGTCGCACCAAACTGAATATGTCCCCTATATCTCAGACCCCGATCAAAGCCCAGCTACCATCAGATTGACCGCACTCGCCTGTCTCGCGTTGGAGAACGTATCAAAAGGCCCCTGCCAAAGATAGCCGTAGAAATCACTCCCGTTCCGCGAGCTGTCGTAGGCCGACCGCGCGTTGGCCTCGATGAACTCCCTGTACGGCCGCTCGCCCGGCAATGCCCCGTCCAACTTTGCCAGATATCGGATGAATATGCCTTTGAAGATCGGCGTGTCGACCTCGCAGTCGGGCCCCGGAGGGCAGTCTTCTGTCAGGATCCCGTCACGCACGAGCAAGTCGCTGCTGAGCACGGCATCTGCGACGGCCCGCGCTCTCTCGATGAACGAGTGATTCCCAGTCGCCTCGAACAGATCGACGAGACCGCCCAGCAGCACACCCTGGTTGTAGGTCCAAGTCGGGTGCCCATTGTTGACGCACGCCGCGTCCTGCGTGAGCCCGTCATTGACCAGGTTCTCGCTGTTGATCATGCCGCTCGCCGCGAACCACTCCCATTCGAATAGGCTCTGATTCAGATACTTGGTGTCCCCCGGGATCAACCTATGCAGCCTCGCCGTGAGCGTCAGATACAGCTCGTTGGAGATCGCGTTCTGGTACTCGAGGTTCCTGATGTCCCATATGAGCCCGCCGCCGCAGGTCGTCGTATTCCAGTACCTGAACATGTACTCCTCGCCCAGCCTCGCGATGTCCAGGTACTCCCCGCCGCCTGTGAGCTCGTACATCGAGGTCATGGCGAGGGCCCACCACCCCGTGTCATCGGTGCTGTCGGCGCGGAACTCGCCGCCGCCCTCGGGCCACCAGGGGACGGGGACCCGCTGCCTCTCGATCGTGTTGAGGGCCTGCGCCAGGTACTCCGGCGACCCCGTTGCGAGCATGTAGTCCAGCATCGCCTGCAATGCGATCCCGGACTGATACCACGGGCTCTTGGGTTCGCCGTAGAGGCCAGTATGGTTCACGTAAGTGGACATCATGGCTTCGACCGCCGCAGTCGCCACGGCATGGAAGTCGAAGTCATGCTGGCGAGGGGATAGATCCACAGCCGGCCATGACGCTCCCGTGGCTGCTCCTAGCCTCGCGAGAAGCGGTACGGCGGCTAGACAGCGCCGTGTTCGTCGTAGCATCGCCTTCTTTCCTCTTGGGTTATGCCTGTGTGAAGTTGAGAAGATAGATGGCAGCAGACCAAGAGAGGTCTGGGCTAGGTGGACACGGTGCGGGCCTCCAAGGTAGCTGCGCGAAAGCGGGCATCTTCGCCCCTTACGTCGTTAAACTTCGAGGCTGCATGATGGTCTGCAGAGAATCATTCCGAGGGACCCTGGTCCACCAGTCATATCGGCGGGCCTTCCCGGAATCATAGGGTTGCAGCGGATTATACGGCCTTCTTTCCTTGGAAGCTGGGTGTTGCGGCGCTAAATGCGCACCGCCAACGAAGTCAGGCACTCATGGTGAGCTATTGGTCATGATTTCATGCTGTGTTAGCATTGGCGAGGACTTTCTCGTGTCTCGCAAGCTTGGCCTTCATCTACAGAAGAGCGGTTAATGCAGCCCTGGAGTAGGTAGGGACGGCTAGTCTCAGTTGCGGTCTCATGACACCGGAGACCGAATCATGCCGGCACAACAAGTCGATGCCGGGTCCTGGCCGTTCAGATAGAATGAAGCTGATACCTATTACCCAGCGGTGATTCGCAAGAAAGGATCAAACCCCATAATGTGCATCTATTAGCTATTCTGCCAGGCCTAATGTGGTACGATTAGGTCGCCATTTGCTCAGGGCCGGGCGCAAATTTGATGGTGGTCAGAAGAGTTGACTTCTACAGTAAACGAGTACGAGGCAGACATAAGTGCTCAGCCGCACATTTCGACTACTTCTGGTTCACTTTGACGGACATTGAAGGCGGGAATGAAGCACTTTCTCCAGCTTAACCATGTTCGTTGGACACGTCTCGTACAGTGATGAGGGGGCAAAACCCGGCTCGAGGGACCCCCCATATACAAATATCGGCGTAATGGTGAGCACGTACTCCTAGGATAACAGCCAGCCCGGCAGTGTCGAGTGGGTAATGTTAAGAGGAATGCCCTTTTTTCCATATCACTGTCAGGCCGTCATTCGTCATAGTACTGATCCGTCAGCAGATTACCAACATTAATGCGCATATGAAGGTAACGGCGAACCGCAAAAACACTTGGGAAATAAAGCTTTCGAGGTTGCAAATATACATACAGTAATGGATGGATATGGGGGGGACATCCGTTGATGAGAAAGTAAAGCGTGCAGCTGATAACGTCCTTATCTTAGCTAGTGGGGGCGCAAGTTGCCAATATTGAAGTAAACAAACGTTTCCAGATAAGGACTCGAACTCTCCCGTTGTAAGTGAACAATTACCTAACCAAGTATTTCCTTTTTCCGACATTGAACTAGATGCCCACAGAGGTGGCATCACCACTCCAAAGCCTGGCTTCAGCTAGATACTCGGTTTCATTTTCCTCTTCTTTACATTCCTTGCCAATCTGTATGATGCCTTGAGAACTATATCGGATACCGATTTTAATAACTTACAAGCGAATGTCCCCATATGATTCCAGGGAACGACCTTGACCGTGTATATCCAGACTTTGACCATGTCGACTCGTAATCCTCCAAAGAAGGGCTCTCAGCTTGACTACAAGACCATTGCAGCCGAATGGGACAGGGCCAAGCGAAAAGAAGAGGTTAAGAAGGCGGCTAGCAGTGCTGGGACAGGAAGTGAAGGTGCAAGCTCAGGCCCCGCCGCGAACGAGGCGCGCCGCGCACGCCTCGAACATCGGCGAAAGATAGCTTTCGAGCGGCGTTGTTTCTGGACAGTCGGATTTTGGATATGGCTTTTATTCATCCACGCCATTGGCATCTTGCTCTTCACCAGTGGTTTCCTGTTGACCCGTTTGGTGCTTGACGACCAATCCGAGTGCGCGAATCCCCCGATTAAGCCATTGGTAGACTGGAAGGGAAAAGGAACGGCGGAAGGCGGTTGTTGGCACCCTAAGGCATTCGACAGGGCGGTTGTCGTCATCATCGATGCCCTGCGCTACGACTTCACGGTGCCGGTCGAAGAGGATAGAGCGGAAGTCTACCATAATGCGTTCCCCTTCCTCTACGAGACATCCCGCCGCTCGCCAGACAATGCCGTATTGCGACCATTCATCGCAGATCCACCGACAGCTACTCTCCAGCGACTCAAGGGCTTAACGACGGGAACTTTGCCAACGTTCTTCGATCTGGGTTCCAACTTCGCTGGAACAGCTATCGAGGAGGACAACCTATTGACGCAGTTCAAAGATTCGGGGAAACGCATCGTACACTTGGGCGATGATACCTGGACTGCATTATTCCCCGACTACTTTGAACCCAACATTAGCAGAGCTTATGATAGCTTCAACGTCTGGGACCTACATACCGTAGATAATGGTGTTCTAGAGCATATCTTTCCACTGGTCAAACCGGAGAGATCAGGCGAATGGGATATCCTAATCGGACACTTGCTTGGGGTTGACCATGCTGGCCATCGATATGGGCCTAACCATCCAGCCATGACGGCCAAACTCCAACAGATGGACACTTTCGTTCGAGAGCTCGCGGAAGGCATTGATGACGACACGGTCCTGATTGTCATGGGTGACCACGGCATGGATAGCAAGGGCGACCACGGTGGCGAGAGCGAGGATGAGGTCGAAGCCGCTTTGTGGATGTATTCGAAAAAGCCCTTCTTTGGCCGAACGCAGCCAGAGTTCAAGATCCCACCCGCCACAGCCAAGGTGCGGCCCGTGAACCAGATAGACCTGGTGCCCACTTTGGCTCTTTTGCTAGGGATTCCCATCCCATATAACAATCTTGGCCGGCCGATCGAGGAAGCATTTGCCGGTACAAAGGGAAATTCCTGGGTCGATCTAGCTGCCGCCTCCAGCGTGACAGCCGCCGGGATTCGAAGATATCAGGCGTCATACTTCAAGGCGCGGGGCATTGAACAGGATTCAAAGCCAGGTTCACCCGCGGAGCTTTGGAGCAACGCCGAGGCTCTAATAGAGAAGGGTTCGAAGTCGCAACAATGGAAAGCCCTCTACGCAGCCTATTCTGATTATCAAGCCGAGACGCTCAGAATTTGCAAGGACTTGTGGGCACGATTTGACATCCCTAAGATGATGTTAGGCATAACGGTTATGGCACTAGGTATTGTCGTGCTACTCCTATATGCCTCTAGAGATGAAGATGAAGACTTCGCAGTCCTCGACAATGTCGAGCTAGAGTTTGCGGAGAAGAGCCTAGAAATGCAAGGGGCAGCCGCTGAGTCGGATGCCTTATCCTACCAGACCTTAAGCAAGACAGCTCTGAAGGCTGGCCTGTGGGGTAGTGCCGCAGGAGCAGTTCTAGGCGTTGTTTTCGTGAGGCTTACAGTCTCAGGCGACTGGTTATTGGCTGCTGCGACGACTGCTCTGGCGAGCACAATATCGGTCACCGTGGCATTACTGAGATTGGACAAGACCATACTCAACCTACTCCCAACCACGTTCTGGGGATGGCTGTCTGTTATCTTTGCCTTGAGCCAGTCCATTGGGTTTGCTTCCAATTCGTATACGATCTGGGAAGACTCTATCTCGTTGTTCTTCCTATCCACGTTTGGCCTTGCAAGTGCAGTTGCTGCACTTCGACGGCCCACGGTTCCTGAGAGAACGTTGGGCATCTATCACTCTATACTGTTTGCTGTTCTCGCCCGAGTAGCTTCGTTTTCAAAGCTTTGCAGAGAAGAACAGATGCCATACTGCACTTCAACTTACTATGCGTCAGCCAATTCATCGACCTCGGCCCCGTGGCAACTCGTGATACCATTCCTTGTTTTTGCCATCTTGCCGTCCATCGTCAAGTCTTATATGATGCCGTCTCGGTCATACGAGGGCATCGCACCTTTGTGGATTGGTTATGCTGTGCGGACAGGGTTGTTCCTGGCTGCCACTTACTGGGCCCTCGACGCAGCCGGTAACGGTAAGTGGTTTATAGTGGTATCCGAGGAGACCCTCAAGACCGTTCAAGTCTCCGTGGCTCAAGTCGTTCTCGCTATTACCTTCGTAGCCGGGACTACGGCGTTCGCCTGGGCGCCCCCATGCGTCACTATCCTGACAACGTCGAATATCAATCGCCGCGCCCAGGTCACTGTTCTCGGATACGGTAACGCAAACGGCGCCCGCTACCTCCTCTTGCCCCTCAATATCGCTGCCGCCTGTATATTGCTCTCAAAGCCCATGGGCAGTGGCGCTATTGCGCTTATGCTCTGGCAGATCCTTTCACTGGCCGAAATCCTAGATATTAATGCCATTGCCGCCGAAACTATCGGCCCTGTGGTGCTCGCCTTATTAGGCAATTTCCATTTCTTCAAGACGGGTCATCAGGCCGTGCTTTCCTCCATCCAATGGGACAGCGCCTTCATCCCGCTCTTTACCATTCGATACCCATGGACTCCGATCATTGTAGCATTCAACACGTTCGCAGGCCAGATCGTGGCCTGCGTAGCCCTTCCGCTTCTCGTCATGTGGAAAACGAGTCCTAAGCAAAAAGCCCTTCTCGAGAGTGTGAGCCGAGCACTCGGCATCTTCCTCGCGTACTACACCATCCAGAGCCTGGCTACCATGGCGTGGGCCGGCTGGCTGAGGCGCCACCTCATGCTGTACAGGGTATTCTGCCCGAGGTTCATGACGGCGGCCGCCATCCTGCTGACCGTCGACATCGTCGGGATCGCGATCGCCATGCTGGGGGTCAGGACGAATGTCCTCGCTATCGGCGACGTCTTCGGGTTCGCGGATTAGCTTAAACGATAAACCAGAAGAAAAGAATTCTAGCGTAGAGATAGTAGAGATCGTGTGCAATGGTAGGATAGACTGGGGGCTCTTGTACATTAAATTATCAAATGACGGGCTTTAGACAGCATTTCTGCTATCGTTTAGGCTTGTCCGTCCGTATATGGCTGGCCAACTGTTTCGATGCCAGGGGCTCCTTAATCTTCACAACTGTGATAACCACTGACAACAGAACAATCTCGAGTGGCCACGAGGCCAGTCCTAACAAATAGATTACCATTTACTTCCGGCTCGCCGTCATTCCCTGTTCACGATGGTTTATCTGGGCGTATATAGGGAAGTTAGAAAGCCTTGCTGGCTCCGCATTCGAGGGATTTTGATCAGCGTGTCCACTTCACAAGCCTAGGTATAATTGTTATTGGGCTCTGCTAAGCCCCGAGCGACCATCAAAACCTCGATATCTCAGACCCTTGGTAGCGTAGAGCCGATACAATCCGAAATTCGAAGCTTGCACATTACCGGAATGCGTCGTTCGAGTTTCGACATCCCCTTATTGGCTCAGTTCAACCCGGGACTAAATTACATGCTATCAGGAACAGTGTTTCGTCGCTCAAATCTAGGCTTCCGTAATTCCATGGTTCTTTGCCACTACAAGGAGCAAAGGAACGCTAAAAGGACTCCGTGAGCTCGACTGACTACTTCTGTAGGTATGCAGTACGTATTCTCGATGGCGCAACAATTGGGACTTTACTCACGTTTTCCATTCATACGCAAGGCTCTTGCTACGGGACATTCAATGCGAGTCATGGCCCCAGGGATTATGTACACGGAGGGCGGACGGTACATTCGCCTGCGGCTTATCCAACTCTGTGACAGCGATAGCTGAAAGCTTCTCGAACCCGTCGATCGAGATTTACATACTCGCCTTAGCTGAGGAAGGACGCAGTGGACATCACGCGGCTCAAGGGACGTCACAGTTGGTCCTACTGAGCGGCAAGCGGGAGCTAACCCAGTCCCCGGGATCGTAAATTGCAATAAGAGCGCCCACACTAGACTCGCCACCGAGGGAAATTCAGATTCGCCCGCTCGCGTAACGTGGTACGGTTATTAGAAGTTACATGAGGCGGTGCATAAAGGTAGGACCAGCGAGCCTGATGGTGCATTGCTGGATAAACGGTTACCTTGTAGGGCTAGCGAGCGGCACGACATGACGAAGTGGCTAATTGACGAGCATAGTAAAGGAAAAGGAAAGTTCAAGGGTCCCATACCACTATACCATACCGTTGGCCGTTTCTGGGGTTGGCGCCGACGCCAAGCGGCGCCGATGAACCGCCGCCGGGCTCGGCTGGGGACGGCAGCCGTTGGCGGCGACCAACCACGCGGCGCCCCCCCGCGGTTGAACCCTGCCCAGCCAAGACCCCAATAAACAATAGCAGGGCACGTCGACCAAGCTGAGTTTACGCACAGTTCAAGGGTCCGCGTCTGCATCTCGACAGTGCGAGCATGGTGGAGCGTCATAGGCTCTTAGGACAAGGATCGTCAGTCCACCCCCAAGACTGCGGGGCTCTTGGCAAGGCTTGAACCGTATGGCGCAAGACCAGGTGCAAAATGCGTAAAAAGGTACCTAGGTCGGCTGGTCGGTAAGAGGTAGGAGGGAAGGGAAAGGGAAAGGGTGTCGTTCGGCCCTCCCGTTCTTCCTCTCTGATGTCCCGAGGGCCAATTCCTACTTATTTCACTTCGCATGTAACCCTCTTCCTTCTGCTCCGGCCTGCGTTTACACTAGGGAGTTCCGAATCGGAGGAGGATTGCTACCGTAAATACTACGATCACCACTCCCTACGGGTATATGCTCCCTACCTGGGTGTGCCGGTATATATAAATCTCACCAACTTAAGGAATCGCGAGATCGCACCCGGCGCTTGTCGATAATTAGGTACTCATGAGCGCCTCACGCTTGCTCCGCAAGGTCGTGGACCTTTTGGCTCCGGCCCCGGCGAAATCCGATGACGGGCGTGACCAATGGCCCTCACGGGCGGCCTTCCTGCTAGCCGCGATGGGCGGCTGCGCGGGCCAGGGTAACCTGCTCCGGTACCCGTCGGTCGTGTACAACAACTACGGACTGCAGTGGTTCGTGCCGTACCTGATCGCCGTCTTCATCGTGGCCATCCCGGCGCTCATCCTCGAGATCTCCATCGGCCAGGTGTACCGCGGCGGCACCGTCATCGCCTTCAACAACATCCACCGGCGGCTGCGGGGCGTGGGGCTCGGGCCCGTGCTCGTCAGCTTCATCGTCGTGCACTACTTCACCGTCAACCTCGCCTGGATCATGAACTACTTCCGCCACTCCTTCGTGAGCCCGCTGCCCTGGGAAGGCCGCATCGAGGAATTCTACATGGGCGACGTCGTCGCCAACGTCGACCCCGTGTACGGCTCCCTGACCGACGACGGCTCCGCCGTCGCCAGCTACACCAAGTACCCCGGCGGCGCCCTCATCGGCGAGACGGTCGGCTGGAGCGCCTTCATCTGGTTCCTCGTCTGGGTCTCCATCTTCCGCGGCGTCGGCCTCACGGGCCGCGTCGTCTACTTCACCATGGGTCTGCCGATTATAACGACCCTCATCCTTGTCGGCCGTGCGTGCTCGCTCGAGAACGCCCGCGAGGGCGTCAAGCTCCTGTGGGCCACCTGGCGCTCCGACCAGCTGGCCTCGGGCACCGTGTGGCAGACGGCCGTGGGGCAGGTGTTCTTCTCGACGGGCATCGGGTTCGGCTACTTCACGTCGTACGCGTCGTACAACGCGAAGCACTCCAACGCCGTCATGGACGCGATCCTCATCTGCTGCAGCAACGTGCTCTTCGAGAACGTCGCCGCCTTCGCCGTCTTCGGCGTCGTGGGCTACCTGCGGCTGTGGCCCGAGGAGGGCGTGCGGCTCGGCGCCTTCGTCGTCGGCTTCCTGACCCTGCCCGAGGCCGTGCTGCACATGCCGGGCGCCAACTTCTGGGCCGTCCTGCTCTTCTTCACCCTCGTCGTCCTCGGCTTCAGCTCCGCCTTCGTCATGCTCGACGCCGCCGCCACCCTGTGCGTCGACTCGGGCCTCCCCTATTCCCGCCCCGTCATCGTCAGCGCCCTGACCCTGCTGTCCTTCCTGCTGTGCCTGCCCTACTGCACCGAGTTCGGCTTCTACCTGCTCGACGGCATCGACCGCTGGGTCAACAACGTGGCCCTGATCTTCGTCGTGTGGTCCGAGGTCGTCAGCGCCACCACCGTCTACCGCTGGACCGACGTCGTCGACCAGACGGGTCTGCCCGCCTTCGCCGTCTACAACTTCGGCTACTTGGGGGCCCAGATCCTGGGCGTCGCCGTCGCGCACGGCGCCGGGAACCCCGGCTACGGCGCCGTGGCCGGCTTCGGCCTCTATATCGTCTGCTCCATCATGGCCGTCCTCGTCGCGAAATCGCCCTATGCGCGAGCTGCCTCGTTCTGGGACAGCAACGCCTTCCTTGGCCGGTTCTGGTACTTGGCATTCTACTCGGTAAGTCCTGCACAGAGTGTATCCGTCGACGGCTAGCCGGCTACGGGTTACGTAGTTGATCGACTAACGCCGTAATCCTTGTCCACAGGGCAACCAGCTGAAGCGGGACCTCAACGTCGTGGTCGGGGGCGGCCGGAACTGGAACATCCCGGTCTTCCTGCCGGTGCTGCTGCGGTACGTCAGCGGGCCGATCCTCGCCATCATCTTCAGCTTCGCGTACCCGGAGTTCTACACGCTGCGGTACGACCCCATGATGATGGCGGGCTTCATCCTCGCCCACGTCTGCCTGCTGCTCATGATCGTCGGCTTCGTCATGCCGCGCTACTACGACGCATTCATCCCCCTCCACCGCCGCGCCGAGGGCACCGAGGAGACCGTCGCCAACGAGACCAAGGGCCTCGAGCGCGAGGTCGAGCTCTACCCCGGCATGGACGGCGGAGAGGCCGGTCTTAGCGCGGAGAAGAAAGCCGAGATCGGGGAGGACCCCGTCGGCTTGAGGTGACGCTAAACCTCGAAACAATGGCAGGAGGCTATTGTATATATATTGATTCAAGGATCCTGCGCGCGATACCATGCTGAAGGAGTCCGGGTTGCGGGACCGCGCTGTCCGTTATTAGACGGGACATACCGGCGTATGGCACGCCAGCCGCGCCCCAGACTAGTTGGGCGAAGGTCAATGAATGGCCGCCCACCGGCGTAATTGGGGGGCGTTCCGGACGGGGTATCGCTCGAAATTGGGGGGGGGGGTCGGAAGACCTGGGGAGGATGAATTAGATAAGAGGTTCTCGGTCTTTTTCTTCACCTGGCTGACAAAAGAGGTTACTTAGAGACGCACTCTAAGAGAGAAGACGAGAGAAGGCGGCGCGACGGGAGCATACATCATCGGACGCATCCCGCGACGGGTCCGACGGCTTGGTTACTATCTTCAACCCCTGACCGTCTCTCCTCTTCTTCGTCGTCTTTAATTCTACTAAAAAGTCCAGTTTGGCATTATTCCGCACCACAGTACGGACGGATTCCGCAGGAATCAGGTCAACGTTACCTAGCGTAAGCAAGGCGCCGTGGTATGACAGAAATACCGCCCGCGGCGTATACTTACCTGCGGCTTGGGAATGACTATATTCGTGGGGACTGCAATGAATGCAGGACGACCCAGCAGCGCCCATCCATTCATCTCTCCATCTTAGCCTAGGCAGCTAACCGTCAAGACCCTCGCATATTCCTCCCCCTTCCAACGGCGGAGAGCCGCCTAAGCCAGGTATGTAAGTAGGGGGAGAGGTCCGTCATCATGTTTCACGTTGCGTAGCGGCGTGTGCAGCAGAGGAGTTAACAGCTACACGCACATACCCGAGACATTGGCCTGATACGCACTACCGCGCGTTCCAGCGGACGATCTCGTCGATCACCCTATGTAAAACCGGCCTTGTGGGCACTTAACTAGCGCCCTGCTTGCTTGCTGCACGACATCTTTCAGCTCTGCTGATCATTGCGAACCAATAAGAAGAATGGGGGAAACTAATGACTCGAAACCACGAGAAAAAGCACGTGGCGGCCATATCTGGCGATCGATTTAGTTACTGAGTCGAATCTAGATTCTCGGGATGGAGATCTGCAGACAGACAGGCAGTAGAACGCCAGTTCCGGCCCACATGTATACCATACTATGTACGTACCCGGGGCTGTGGCACAGACGATGCACGTGGGCCCGCCCAGGAGGCGCGGAAAGGGGCTGTCTATTAATAATACCGCGGCTACGCCCCCTTCGCGAAGTCGTGTCATGGCATCAGTCTAGATGAGTGGTTTGCACAGATGCAGGCAAATGCCTCTGTAGAGCCGCTACGCAGGTTTCGGGGCTGCCTGGACTTGGGAGTTGGAGGGACGGATTTGGTATATCGATACTTGGCGGATTCGCGTCTCCATCAAGCTCAGATTCAACGTGTGTGTAGACATTAATACTATGATATCCGTGAGTATGTACGTGAAGTTGGTTTGCGCGCCCCTTGCCTAGGTGTAACTGGAATGCCATCAGCCCCATCATCGTGACACAGAAGGCTCTCCTTTAATCCCGAACCCCCAAGCGACCACCTTTCCACAGCTTCACCGCCATATAATATCCAGTCCCATGCCATCTACCATATATCCTAGCGAGGTTGACGCTGCTCGAGAGACCGACGATGCAGGTGTAGACGAAAATATGTGCAAGCAAAGCAAAGACTGCTGCCATGGGTATCAAACGCGCCGTCGTTGTAAACCAATAAAAAAAAAAGTAAATCCCGCTAAAAAAAAAAAGTGAACCTGCACTACCGTACCTGAGATCCTAAGTGCATTATATCTATTCCGAAACTCCGCGTCTATCCGTTGCTTGCTAAACCGCATTGATATGGTGACGGCTCGTTCTATGCCAGCCATTGCAAGACGGCCATGATGAGCGGCAGGAGCAGCAGCACCGGTGCCGACGCCCGACCCATCGGGATGGCGGCGCCGCTCACCGCTTCCGGCGCGAGTGTCGCGTTGACGAAGTCGGGCCCGCAGACCTCGTTGATCCGCAGCGCGGCGCCCTCGTAGGTGCTCGCTATCGAGCTGCCGCGGTCGGACGTGTCGCTCTGCAGTATGGCCATGGTGTCGCGGGTGCAGCGGTTGCAGGACGGCTCCGCCCTCGGAGGGTAGGTCGAGTTGAGGGGCAGGTAGTACAGGTAGACGTTGGAGGACGTCGTGAGGTTCGTGACCGCGTTGGCGAAGCAGTACGCCGAGGTGTCCGTATCCCGGTCCTGCAGGCACGTGGCGTCGTACACGGTCTTGTACGCGCGCATGCCCATGTAGGCCTGCACGACGACCGAGTTCTCCTGCCTGTAGTCCCACGCGCAGTTACCGCTCGAGATGAGCTCGTTCGCCAGCTCATCAAGATAGCCGCTGCAGAACTCGCTGTCGGCCTTGCAGGATTCGTCCAGGACCTGCGTTATGCTGACGCGAGATTTCTGTGCATCGAAGAACGAACGAGAGCCCTTGGCCGCTGGTTAGCCTTACTCGCTGGTTGGCGTGGACACTCCCGCTCGGAACACCCCCAAAAAATGAACGTGGCAGACTAACCTGCAGGAGCAGCGAAAAGGGGTAACATTCCCTGAACGTCGAGTCCGACAAGAAGTTGTTGATGAAATTCGGACAGGCACCATCGTTGACCCCCGAGAAGTTGGCCGCCAACGCGCCATCGAAGGGCCTGGGAAGAGGACTTGGGGCAACGGTCGGGGTGCTCGGCGTCGCGGCAGCCGTCCCGACAGTGATTTCGATGGTGGAAGTAACTTTCTCATCGTCGGCCCGCCGCTCTGCCTGCTTGATGTGGAGGAAGTGACGGTGCTCCTCGTCCGACATGATCTGCCAGTTTCCTCTGACGAAGACGGGCAACCGCGTATCGACCAACAATGTCTCAGCAACTCGCGGGGGGTCGTCGAGAGAAATAGCAGCGGTCGTTAAGGAAACGAGGGAGGACAGGAAGACGAAGATCATTGCTGGATGCATCCTAGGCGCGTGGGTAACAGGTGGTGAAACGCCGGGGATAGCAGGTCCGAGCCAGCCTTGCCGACAGCGCCGCGCCCACTGGAATGGCAAGGGACTAGTGGCTGGAAACTTCATTTTGTCGCGGCGGATACCCGATCTGTGCGAAACGCCCGATCATCACTGTCGCGATCTATCGTCCCTTCGTCTAACGACACCTGAAACCTCGATAGCCTTCCGATTGATGAAGCGTCTAAGTGCCAGAGGATGTGAAGATGTTGGGTGCCCCGTTCCCCTCTTATGTCCCTATTTTATAAACTATGGCTCAGCTTTGAATGTCAAGTCACCTGCATCTGCAATGCATGTCTTCTGCTTCAAATACGGCCGAGCAAACAGGCTAATACGGTTCGATGGCTAAATGACCAATGCCCGGTGTCGGAAGAGGCGCCCCGCCAATGAGGTGGACGCGAGGAAGTGCGATATTGGGTATTGGGGAGGCAATGATGTCTTACCGCTTCAAGTAAACGAGAGAAAGGAATTCAGTAATTGTCTGGTCAGGTATTGGGCGAGATTTTATCCTCGTAAACAGAATTGCCACTCCACTCCGGATGCTAAAAAGGAGAGAAGTTTGAGTTAATTCCAGACAGAAGAAGCCTAACTAACAAGATGAACGAACGAACTGGACTGTGGAAGAGTCGACCAAGGGAAGAACACTACATGGGGGCCATGCCGTTTATGAATGGTAGTCAGTTAGCCTCTGCACTTTGCATTGGGGGACAGCAATGTAGATAAACGTCCGAAGGAGCCCCATTCGTTCTCGGCCTTGGATATGTATCTGGTTATTGAGGGCGCATAGAGAGGGCTAGACCACATTGGCCATTGTGATTATAGCGTGGTAATCACGAGGCGGGTGGAGATGATATCCAATTGGGGGAATCCTTGGCAGTGCTCGCATGGGCTCTCTAGACTACAACACAAAACCTGGTAGATCAGTTGGCTGTTCGAGGAGACATTGCGTGGCCAGGAGCCTATGATAGTGGTATAGTAGTATATCCAACTGAGGGGAATAAAGGAGTTGGAGTAACGCCTCATCATTGGCGATTACTTCAGATGCGGAGAAAAGGGCTCCTGCAGGGCAGCATGTCCAAAACGTATTAGTCGTCAAGCAATGATGCCGTCCATACTTTATTTGGTCCAGGTGGCGGTCAGCCCTCATTAACGAAGAACAATCAGCAGCTCTTGGTTGGGTCTGGCCGACGCCTCCTGGCCGGCCCTGCGACCGCCATAAGTCGAGGCAAACAGCCTAAACTCTATGAAATGAGATCTGAGGCTCTGCGCAAGACGAAGATCTAATTTGTTAGCACGCGAGATTGCGCTGGTTGTAGTGCCTTCCAGCTGGGCGGAAGGCGACAGCAGGCAGGATTTCGACCATCGACCACGTCTGTTTGGACGTCTGCAGTGATCTCCTATTTCCGGTGACAATCAAAGGGTAGACAAATCATGGTTCCCTAAACGCGGACGCCACAATCCGGCCTCTTGGGTCAATGGATTGCCTGCGTGGCTTGGGACGGGAAATGGTGAGGAGAAAGAAAGCAAAAATTTCCTTGTGCCAATCCGCCAATCGAGCCACTCATGCCTACTGGGTGATAATGCAGTTCCAGTAAATAAGGCCAGTTGCGCATAACCCCCACCCCCATCCCCCTGCGTATGCTAGCAGCATCGGGACGTGATTGGGCCCCCTGATGCTCACCCCGCTTGGGGATGGGGCGGTCTGTTCCTGCAGCCGTTCCCAAATTGGGACACGAACCCCCTGTCACGGAAGCAGCATCCACTCGCCCGCGAGGCGCCACTCGGCCGACAGACCGCTCTGAGTCGGGTCTCTGTACGAATCACACTGCTTCGAGTGACACGGAATCATCCGATGCTTTACTGGGAACCACCTTTCATAAAAGTTCGGAATCTTCCAGTACGCTAATACAAATGAGGTCCAGAGCCAGGTTCGAAATGGCAGTTCTCTTATAGCTTCTAGCACAAATGTGTAGATGAATCATTCCGTCTTCTAGGTAAAAAAAAAAAAAAAGAAAAGAAAAGAAAAGCGGAACCTTTCCCAAGAATGCTAGCTCTGTCGTGGTATGTGGCCCCTGTGCGGGTCCGGGAGGGCAGTTAAAGGGATGAATACGCGATGCGGATAAGAGCGGACGCAGGGGAGATGAAGAATTCTCGTGGTGCTTACGGCCCAGGGGCACTTGCCCGTGTTCGCGGGGTTGACAGGGGAAGTCCATGTCGAATCGCTAAGTTGCACGGCTGTTGCTGTTTGCCGTGTGCTTTCGATCCGTTCCCGTCCTACCGCGCCCTTGCCTCATGCCAATTCTAGCAACACCCCAGTCGGACGGGCGCTTAGACGGCTGCAGAGAGCTCCGCGCTTTCCTGTGCGGAAGGACCGGAGTACCCGCAGTGGTCGCAGGGCAAGGACCGTGCGGGCCTTCATCGGTGGTCGTCATCGATCGTATCCGGGGCCCGGGGGTCGGCGAGGATATAATCCGACCGCTATAGCCCGGGTGGTCGGTCGACCGTCGGCGGTGACTTCTTCACCACGTTCTTCAACTAAACGAGCCCTTGGTTTCTGTCAAGAGTGCGATCATAGATAGGTTCTGCTGTCCTGAGCAGGCGAAGCTTTCGGAGTATCCAGTTAGTCGCTGGGTGATCGCCTAAGGACTCCTATATGGTATATATATATATTTGATCGGAGAGTTGCTGTCGAACATGTTGAAGCTAAGCGGATAGACTTCTTACATGAGAGTCCGTGCGTCTGCAAGCATTTGTACGGAATGGAATCTAACAAGACGAGTAGACAAACAGCGATACGGTGTGTCACCACCCTGTTTCAGCAACATAAAACTTGTCGTCGAGGGAAACATCGCCCTTACGCAGAGTAAGCAGACCTCTTCTAATATTAGCGCAGGCAGCCAGGGACACACAATATGGTTACACAACTTCTACTCGGCCTTTCGTCCAACTCGTAGCTCAAGTCTATGAATATGTCACAACACCTAGGCAGAAAGCTAGTCACGTAAGGCTTTGACGGATAAGGTCAAACTGATTGAGGCAACGGGGGAGAGAAGAGGAGGCTCCCAACTCTTATTAGGAATGCAATATAGCCAAGAATGGAAATTAAGAGTATATGTAAATAAAGTCTTTTCTTTGATAAGAGTGGCGAAATAGAGGTATAGTAATAGAGAGCCACACAAACGCCGTCTAAAATGCCCCGCTCGCTCATTCACTCGTCGGAATGCTCTGCTTTGCCCACGCGTCTTATCCGCCGTCGCTCGCTCGCCTGCTTCTACGTTTCATGTCTCTTCCTGGGTATATAGCTCGTAAAATACGTTGCCCTCACCACCCTGGGGGGCCGGCCGGCCTCCTCTCATCTTATTGGCGCTTCTCGAGGCTCTGCAGGTTGACGAGCTCGGCGTACCGGCCGTTGCGGCGCATGAGGTCGGCGTGGGTGCCCTCCTCGACGATGCGGCCCTGGTCGAAGACGTATATGACGTCGGCGCGCTGGATGGTGCTGAGGCGGTGGGCGACGGCGATGGTGGTGCGGCCTTTGGCCGCCTTGTCGAGCGCCGCCTGCACCACGTGCTCCGACTCCGAGTCCAGGGCGCTCGTGGCCTCGTCGAGCAGCAGGATCCGGGGGTCGCGAATGAGCGCCCGCGCGATGGCGATGCGTTGCTTCTGCCCACCCGACAGCAGCGCGCCCTTGGTGCCCACCACCGTGTTGAAACCGTCCGGCAGCGACATGATGAAGTCGTAGATGTTTGACTCGCGGCAGGCGTATTCGATGGCCTCGTCCGTCACGTCCTCCCTCGAGGAGCCCAGGAGGATGTTCTCCCTGATGGTGCCCTGGTACAAGGTCGGCTCCTGCGAGACGAGCGCGAGGTGGGTGCGGTATTCGTTGACGTTGAGGGTGCTGATTTCCTTGCCGTCTACGAAGATGCCGCCGACGAGGGGGTCGTAGAAGCGTTCGAGCAGAGCGATGGTCGTACTCTTACCGCATCCAGACGCTCCTACCAGAGCGACATACTGGCCGGGGCGGACCGTCAGGTTCAGTCCCCGCAAGACCGGCTGTTCTGGGCGAGTGGGATATCGGAAATGCACGTCCCGGAATTCGATGGTGCCTTCAACCGTATCGAGGCTGTCGCCGTTCTTTGACCAGGTATCCACGACGGGCTGTCTGTCAAACAGCGTCTTCAGCTCGGCCGCGGCATGGTGCGCTTTGCCCATATCGGGAGCGAAGGAAAATATAGTCCCGGCAGACTGCGCGCCGAAGACGACTGCCATGAAGCAGACGAAGAACTCCCACATGCCGTACTCGCCACTCGCAATCAGAGTACCTCCGTACCAGAAACCCAACGCAAAGGCCAGGAACACTAACGACTGGGAGGCCGCATAGAGTAGAGATGACTTGGCAACGGAGATCAGACTGGACCTTAACTGAGCGGCGAGGGATTCCTTATAGTGTGTTATGACATCCCGCTCACGGGTCAGCGATGCAACAGTGCGAATCGCGGAGATGGCTTCGGATGCGTAAGTAGCACTCTGCTCATAAGCCTTCTTGGAACGACGCTGGAAATGTGCCAGCATCCAGAAACGGAAGAACCCGCATCCAAGAAGCACCGGCACAGTGGAGATGCACACAAGAGCCAGCTTCCAGCCAATGGCTAGAGCCAGTACTATGGCCGAGATCAGCGTGCTGAGAACCGTGAGAAGTGTGCCAAGTGTAACACCGCTAAGACCGGCGAGGTGTGTGGTCTCGGTGGACAAAAACGAAGTCAAGGCACCAGCTGTGTTTTCGTCCCTGTCAAAGAAACTGACGTCTTGACGAAGCATAGTACGGAAAGCGCGATCCCTGACACGGTGGATGAGACGTTCGGAGCACCAGGCGAACGCCACTCCTTGCGCGGCCTGCGAGATGAACATGACAAAAGCCAACATGACGTACATCGCGCTCCAGAAGTCGCTCTCACGTTTGATGACTGGGCCGGTTGCGGGTGTTAGAGGAACACCAAGGGTCTGTGGAGAAGGTCAGCCGACGCCCTGAAGACTGCAAAGATATGAATTATACGTACCATTATCTGTTTGGCGAAGAAGACGGCCCCGACAGGGTTTCCACCACCACAGAGTATCGACCAGAAGAGACCCCATACCATTAACTTCCATTCTGGCTTATTGAAAGCCGCAATGAGCTTGATCAACGTCATGAGGCTATACTTGTGTTGCTCTTCCGGCTTGCGGTTTTGAAGGGCCTTGCTGGATGCTGAGCCTTGGGTCGTCGATCTGTTGAGCTTCCCACGGATGTTGTCGTCTGGGTCTTCGGCAAAACCGGCCTCTTCACCTTTGGCATGGGAAGCCTTCCGGATGAGTTCGTCGTCGCCAGCATCGATCGCTTCTTGTTCCTCGGGAGACAGCTCGTTCACCGCGGTGATGTTTTGGGCGCTAACAAGCTTGTAGTATGCACCCTTCTTTTCGAGAAGCTCGTCGTGGGTGCCCTGCTCGACAATAGTGCCTTCCGACATAACGACGATGTTGTGAGCGTCCCTAATAGTAGAAAGACGATGTGCAATGGTAATAGTCGTACGGCCGGCGGCTGCAACCTCGAGTGCGGCCTGGACGACACCCTCAGACTTCGTATCTAAAGCACTAGTGGCTTCGTCGAGCAGGAGAACTAAACTCAGGGTTAGATCGCTTCACCGGCCAAACCACAGAACGTTGGCCTCGACTTACTCTTGGGATCCGAAACAATGGCCCTCGCAATGGCAATGCGCTGCTTTTGGCCACCGGACAACAGAAAGCCACGTTGACCGACGTTCGTCTCATAGCCCTCTGGCAATGCCGAGACGAAGTCGTGAGCATTAGCCTTCTTGGCAGCCTCGATGACGAGCTCCTTTTGCTTTTCCTCGCTCACGTTCTCAAATTGCGTGCCAATAAGACCGTGTCGAATGTTGTTGAAGATGGTGGTGCCGAATAAAGTCGGCTCCTGGCTGACCAGCGACATCTGTTGACGCAGCCAACGAAGGTTCAACGTGCTAATATCCCGGCCATCCAGGTAAACCTTCCCAACGACGGGGTCATAGAATCTTTCCACTAACCCCACTATGGTACTTTTCCCCGACCCAGAAGCTCCCACCAACGCGGTCGTCTTGCCTGCGGGGATGTCGAGCGTGACGTTGTTCATGACAACCACTTCGGGCCGAGAGGGATAGATATGTTTGATGTTCTCCAGTCGAATGTTGCCCTCAACCTTTTCTAGCTTATCGCCCGTATCAACGGTTGGGTCCAGAGGAGATTGTCGATCGATGGTGTTAAAGATCTTAGCAGCGGCCGCCAGAGCCGTGCCGAAGGCTTGGATGTTGGGGGCCACGTTGCCCAAGTTGAACGCGCCTATCATGATGGCCATCATGATGGTCAGAACACTTGACAAGGGAACCGCACCTTCGATTAGATACTTGCTGCCCATCCAGAAGGACAAGCCATAGTTCAGGAAAAGTATCAACATCATGCCAGCTACCATGCAGGCGATAGAAGCCTTGACCCTGAAGCCGAAGTGCTGGGCCCTAGCCAGATGCTCATCGTACTGTCTAGCCAAGCGATCTTGCGTACCAAAAGCGACGGCGTTTCGGATGGAGCTGATGACCTCCTCGGCGACTGTGCCTCCTTGGGCATATGCCTCGATCGATTGCTTGTTGAACTTAATAATGAATTGGGACCCGATTCCCATATCGAATAACAGGGCGAAAACGACGGAGGTCAAGATGAGGGTTAATTTCCAGTAGAAGACGAATCCAATGACGAAGGCAGATATGAATGTCGCCACGGCCGTCAGGGTCAACCCTACTTTCTCGGAGATACCGTCCTGGATCAGGTTCGTGTCGGCAGTGATGCGGGTTGTGACCTCACCAGCACCCAGTTTGTCGAAGAAGCCAATATTCTGGCTCATGCAGCTCTCCAGGTAATGCTCTCGGATCTTGGCACTGATATGTTCACCAGTGTAGATGAAGCCGACAGTCGCCACGTAGATGGTCACGAATTCACCAATGGCCAGGTAGATGAAGTACAAGATCAGCTGAATCATGGTGTCCATGAATTCGTCGTATGGAACCAACCCGGTGAAGTAGCCCTGGAAGGTGCCTTGTAAGTTACCGAAGATGACGGTCATCAGAGGTAGCGCAGCACCACCGGCTATGGCGCATAACGCGCTGACAGCCATGATGATCAGGTCGCTTCTCGAGGAATAGCGATAGAGCGCGGCAACGCCGGCTTTGGCCTCGGGGGTTATGACTTGTCTCTTCAAGATCGTTGCCTCATGTTCCGGGAGATGGGCGTACGGGTCATCACTAGAGTCGTTCGCCGTCTGGACGACCTTGGAGTCGGCCTTTTCCAGATTGGCGCCAGCAGGGGTGCCATCGGTTGAGCCGCTGTGACTCGAGGCGCGCGCCGACGGGCCTCCGGCCACAGCCCCCGCGGGCTTCTCTGGTATCTCTTCCGGCATGGTGTTCACTCGTCCAGGTTCCGCGCCGGGTGAGAGAGCGCCAAGATTAGAGGCAATAAACCTCCCTGCGCGGGGGAGTTGTCACCGGCGACTTCTATGAGTGTGCAACCGTTGCGGGCCGAGTCAAGAGGTTAAAGCTATTTCGCGGTGGCGGAGGTATATCATGGAATATGCTTGGAGAGCTAAGACCGGGTGAGTTCGGCCGACTGAACGATGCTAGTCTCACTGGCTTCCTTCTGCAGGCGCTCTCCTCATCTGTCAAACTCGCAGCCTGGAAAAGCTTAACACATATGACGTCCTTGTAGGAGACGAGGGGAAGAGGAGGGGGAAGAGGAGGGTAAAAGATCTCAGACCATCGGGTTGAAATTTAACTAATAAGTAGATATAATAAGGGGTATCGGTATCGCAAAGATGAAACATAAAACAGGGCCCCAGGGACTGGGACGTGTATTTGCTCTAAGCGAGAGCCTCGACCTCCCCGCTCCGTCTTGGAGAAAGACGGAATTGTCGGCCCTTGTCATCTTCGATTCCGATGCGAACCAACGGGGGGTTTGTAGGTACACATTTGTACAAAATCAACACGGAATCCCATCCTTCCGGGCAACGCTTCGATTGGTGCCTTTCAGCGGTATTCGGGATTCGGCCGGGATTTATACAGTCATCGCGGCAAGTCTCACCTTGCACAAAACGAACCCGAACAATGCATAACTTGTATGACGCATCTTGGTTGCCCACCCGAACCAGCGGACACATTTTCTAGACGTCAGCATTATACCTACGTATCTCTGTAGGTAGAGATTATACCGATATGTATCCGAACATAGATGAAGCAGGATAACTGGCGAATCTCTCCAGACTACGTGGCATGTACGATTTCTCCGGCAAACTGGACAGTTGCATGTTGTAAAAGGACATCACATCTAATCTTAGAGGCGTTCCTTTTTTTTGGGGGGGGGGGAGGAGAATAATTTCGTATAACGCGTGTTAAGGTTATCGAGCAGGTTTCACTGTGGGTTCTATCTAACGTTTGAGTTTAGCGGCTGAAATGGACGGGGCCGTGATGGGGATCACCGAAACGCCCCCTAAGCTAGCTTCGGGGAATGAAGCAGTCCGACATCCCGACATCAGGCAACGGCAAAGGGGATATCTCATTTGACGATACCTTGGTCTTTTGACAATTGGGTGTCTTTTATTTAGGATTATGTCCTCATCGGTCCCGAACGGCAAGAAAATATCATCTGCCTGGGGCTCGGGACTTCAAGATTGCTGTTGCCTAGACTTAACTTGGATACCAATGCGTGTGGCGTGCATTAATCAATCACATATCGCGGCGCCGCACGCGCATAAGTGCCCCAGGTATGCATCGACACGTATTGAACGGTCGGGGAGGATAGATAACCGACTTATGTGGCTCTCAGAGAAGTCACGGAGACCAATCGCGCCTCGGCCGTTTGACTCATCGGCGGTGGGCAACAGGGTGTATTTACTCACTTCGGTAAGATGATGCAAAATAATGCGTGAGATCGACGCAAAGCTGAAGACGATACCTATGTAAATAAATGTCTAACTACCTCGGGACGCATCCCGTCCCAGTAAGGGTTCCACTCAACGACTTTGGTTGTGCAGGGGTGTAGCATTTAGTAGTGCGATGGCGAAGTCTCCACTGGAGCATCCGTGTGCAACTAGCACCGATTTTCTTGATGCGAACGACGCCCAGAAAGCTTCCTTCACTTGCGCCAAGCTTCGTCCCGGGGCTAGGCATAACGGGCATGGCGGGCTTGGAAGTTTGTTGACGATTTGAAAACGCCCTCGACTCCTCTCTCTTCCCCCCCCGCGATGCGTTTCGGATTCCCCATTGTCCCATAGCCATGTGTCATTAACACCAGTATTTTCTTTTGCGGCTCGCTTGTGCAGGCCAAGAATTACCTACATGCATTTACTGTACCTAGTAGGTAACGTTGGGTGAGCACTTCGTACAATGCGTGGCAAACAGAAAAAAAAAAGCTAGAAATATCTGATCGCGTATGTCGTTGGTTGGCTTCTGCAATGCACCACGCCCTTCCGCCAGCCTCGTCGTCCCAACTCTGATTTGACCATGCCATGACGCATCTTTCTCCTTTTACCAACCGTGTCCTCTTTGACCCTTTTTAACGCCATGCCGAACTCTTTGCAGCCCTAGCAGAACCTACCACATCTTATGATTTCTACGCGATTAAGATGCGTCTCCTCTTTCTAGCGATTCTGTGTCCTGCTTGAATATCGACAACCGCTGGGTGATGCTTGCTTACATGCGTACTACCATTATGCACTAAGCAGATATCAGCTTACCCATTCCTTCTCGCATCGAGTTTCGCACATCGAGTTACATACAATACAACTCAACAAATCGGATTTCGATAATCGAGCATCCCCCACCGATCGCTAATGCCGGCGCTCGTCACCACCCACATCGACGCCGATACCGACATGCAACAATGCAGCTGCCCGCGAACCTCCTCTCCCTCCTCCTCCCCATCGCCCCCCCCCCGGTCTCCGCAAAGAAACCCCCAAAGGACGCGATCCCGCTATCCAGCGTACAGCGCCTGACGCTGCGCGGCGGCGCCGCCCAGACGGCGCATCGGAGGGTCCCCGCGATCCCGCAGCTGCGGTGCATATCCCCAAAGGCAATATGCCGTCTGCACGAGGTGGACGTGATGCGGTGCACGAACCAGGGGGGCGGGTATGGGGGGACGGAGGACGCGCAGTGGTCGTGCACGGCGTCGCTGCCGCCCGAGCTGCGCCTGGGGTCGACCGACGTCGTCTGCGAGGGCTACTCCGGGCCCGATGACCCGTACGTCCTACGGGGCAGCTGCGGCGTCGAGTACCGCCTCGTGCTCACGGAGAGGGGCGAGGAGCGGTTCCCCGAGCTCGCCGGGGCCGGCAGCGGCGGTTCCTTCCGGGGCGGTGGCGGGAGGAAGGGAAAAGGCGGGAATTCGGGGTGGGGAGACGTCGATTGGGCGACCTGGATCTTCGGCGTCGTATTCTTCGCCGTCGCCGCCTGGATCGTGTACTCGGCCTTCTACGCGGCGACCGACAACGCTAGGCGCGTTGCGCCGCCCCGACGGCCGCGACGTGGCGGAGGTGGCAGTGGTGCGGGAGGCGGATGGTGGCCTGGCGGGGGCGGCGGGGGCGACGGTGGTGATGGGTGGGACGACCCCCCGCCGCCGCCGTACCCCGGCACGAAACCCTCGTACTCGTCTTCGTCGTCCTCGCGGGCGGCCGAGGGATGGCGGCCCGGGTTCCGGAGCGGCTTGGCGAGCGGTGCGGCGGCCGGGTACGCGGCCAGCAACTGGTCGCGCAATGGTAACAATAACACCAACAACAACTCGAGACTGCGCAACGACTACAGCGGCGGGGGTGCCTGGGGGTCGGGTTCGGGCGGCGGCTGGGGCGTGGGGCGCTCGGGATCGTCCTCGTCGCGGTCTGGGTCGGGCTCCGGCTCCGGCCCCGGCTCGAGCTCGACGTCCTCGGCGAGATACGAGAGTACCGGCTTCGGGTCGACGAGCAGAAGGTAGGGAGATAGGCGCCAGAACCATCTGCGTATGCGCCCGAGTATAGCAAGCAATATAACTTCATAACGTGCGCAAGGCTGGTTCACTGTTGCATGTGGTTGATCTCTCTCGGTAGTTCTATTATTATTAACTGGACAGCTTCTAGGAGCCTTAGCTCTCTATCCAGTGCCCAAAACCGCATGGCAGTCTTGAAGAGTGTTCCACACGGCTTCCGCGGCCCATCTTTTCCTCATCAGTACAGGCGGAATTCGCGATGGTATATTGGATTAACGGCCCCACACTGGGACCTGCGCCTCGTTCGTCCGCCCTCGGAGTTTGTGACGAGTATAACCCGCTCGTCCTGTCCAACGACAAACGCCCGCAACTCGGCGCTCAAATCTCCTTGCTAGGCAATCGTAGTATGTACACGTTCGACTCTTACAGGTGGTCTTCCCCTTTCTTGCTCCCCTCATAGTTTACAGAGCATCCTCTACCATCTCAGCGTCGGTCGTAGCATCCAAGAACTCCAGCGGCTGGTCCACGTTATCCTATAAGTGGATGGCCATAGCATCCGACTTGTCGAAAGGCTTGTTGCACGCTGGGCATTTTCGCATACGGTTTACTATTCTGTCGTCGACACAGCCCTTGCAGAAGACATGCCCGCACGTTCGAATCACGGTGTCCTTGAAATTGGTTCGGCAGATTGAGCAGGTCGCCAGTTTCTGTCGTGGGCGTCAGCATATCCAATTACGTTTAGAGACCTGGCGGCTGATGCAAGTACTTACGCGCAACATCTCTTCCTCCTCCGATGAATTGCTCAAGCTCTTGGCCTTCCACTTATCGCGGTCCTTCGAGGTAGAGTCGAGGCGCACCTTAAGTTTCTCCACGTCGACTTCCAAGGTGGTAGTTCGCTCCCTTGCCATCGCCGTCGTAGAATCCTTAGACTTGACCAAGCTTGTCAACTCGGTGACCTGCTGTTTCAGAGTATCGAATCGTCGCAGGGCCTCGCCGCTGCTAACGTCGAGCCTCTTGTTTTCGGCCATCAGCGCAGCGTTGGTCTGCTTCATATCCGCCAGTTGTTTGTCCAGGTTAGTGACGAGCGTCCGGTTCTGAGCTTCGACGTCCTTCAGCTGGGAGATAATTTCGGAGCTCTTGTTGTTCTGCATCCGTAACTTCTTGATCTCCTCACCCTTCTGGTCCGCATCCTTGCGCGTGTTGAAATATTTCTGGTCGGCCTTGCCCTTCTCAGCAATAGCCAAAGCCACACGCTCCTCCAGCGTAGCGAAATCCATGACTTTATTGTTGGCAAGCTCCTTATATCTCTTTATCGTCTTGGTTAACCCTGGCAGCTCGCTCTCGATAGATTCGTAGTCCCTCATTAATTTCTTGCACTTCTCGCGCAGCTCGTCGGGCGACAGCTCGTCTATTTCCGGGCGCGCCGCCATGTCAACATCCTCGCTGGGTCTTAGTCTCTCGACTTCGGATTCGAGAGTACTGATACGGTCTTCCTTGGCACTGAGGAGCTCCTTCATATGCTCCATCGCGGTCCTTTCTTGCTCTTTGCCGGCCTTGAGCATTGTAACCTCGGCAAGCAGCTCGTCTCTTGTGGCTCGGATCCGTGCTAGGTTAGTGTCAGCTTGTTGAAGCTGATCCTCGAGATCTGCGATTAGTGCCTGGGCTTCGGTCTCTAGCTGCTGGCGGCTTGCTTCTCGCTCCTTCTTCAACTGCTCGTTCATCGACTGGAGACTCTTGTTGGCCGCCTCCAAATGATTGACGCGCTTGGTGAGCTCCTCATTCTGAGCTTTGAACAACCTGAAGACCTCGGTACGAGAATAATCCTCGTCGCTTAGACTCGTCTGGCGGGCTTGTAGGGTACTGAGTTGTTCTTGTAGTGACTTGGTCTCGTTCAGAGCCGCTTCAAGCTGTTCCTTCCGCTTCTCCGCAACAGCCGTGGCCTCCCGAAGAGCCGATTGCAAAGCTTCGCTACCACCGCTGGGCCCGTCAATATCCATGCCATTCTGTTGATCGCTTGCACCTGGCCGGGAAGTAGCTTGGGCAATAGCTTGCTGCTCGAGCTTCTGCACCTGTGCGCTCTTGAGGCGGTCGAGCTTCCTTTCCGCTTTCATGTACCGGAGCGTTGCAGTATCCAGTTGGGTTGACAGATTGTCCTTATCCGAAGTGAGGCGGTCGATCTTAACAAGAAAATCCTTCTGCTTTGCCAGGAGTGCATTGACCTGCGCTTCTAAATTGGAAATATTGGGCGACACTTGGCCCCGTGATTCAGATAGGCGCGAGAATATCTCCTCAATCTTGTGTTTGATAGCGGCAGCTTTGTCACGTAGGTGCGATTCAAAGTCCTCAATTCCTCTGAAGTGGGTATGGGTGGGAAATGATTGATCCGTTTGCGAGGAGATACGGCTCTTTGCCACGAGCTCTATTTCTTGGAGCAGCTGATGACACGTTAGGCCGTCTCCGATGTCTTGTCCTATGAGGGAGCCTTACCTGTAGCCACCACGCATCGACGATTCGAAGATGGTCGTCATGGTGCGTGGCTCGTCTAGCATATTCGTCGAGGCGGGCCTCCAGCGTACCCTTTTCCCGCTTGTACTCGAGCATCTGTCGATATATAGCATCTTTTTGATAGTCCTAACCAACCCATATCTGTCAGCGGTGTCCAATTCCCTGCACGGTATTGTTGAATGACGCGGGTTGTACGTGATGACGAGGTGGTTCGAACCATGAGGACATTCAAGCGAAACGGATATTTCAATCAGATCAGGCTTTAACGTGGAGAGTAACGCTGATGACAGCAAGGCTGGGCATCAGGACTGAGATTGTGAGTATAATGTCTCAACGACAGGGTAGATGCCGAGGCTGCGAAAGGGCTAACTCGTGCTGAGGTGGAAGCAAGCGGCAGTCGAAGAAGTGAACTGCTGATCGAGAAGGCCAACAAGACTTATAGCACGTGAAGTGGCGGTGATGATGGTGATGATTCGCAGGTGGGGAGGACCGAAGAACAATTGAATCGGTGGTGGTCGTGTGACACTTACCTCGATCCAGGCTTCGTCGCCCTCTTCTTTGGGTTTGCTACCGCCATTTACGGCCTGTCGTTTACTAGGCGGAGCGATGTCATCAGAACTGCTCAGAGCAGGCCTCTTACGATCCTCCATCTTGACGACGGTAGAAAGAGGCGCAGTGGTCGGGGAGGTGGATAGAGGCATCAGAAAGGAGATGTGTGTGGTGATTGATGAGGACGGGCGACAGTGTCGAAGGAGTCAAACGAGGGTGGGAAATAAAGCTAAGTCCAAGCGGACAGGACCAGAATAGGAGAGAGGGCGGTGCGAAAGTGAAGAGAAACGGAGGTATGGTGGGTTCTTAGTGGAAGAATCCGCCTCCCAAGAATGGTTTATGTCGTCGCATGGACGGAGGAACCGATCGGAGCCAGAGTTGGAAGTGAGAGAGACCGGCTGCGTGCGGCAGTAGTTCAAAATAGACAACGTGCACAAACGCGAAGAGTTGGTGAGAAAATGGGTTGGGAAGGATGTAGTCGGTAGTGGTTCGCGTGGAAGATGGAGAGAAGTCGAATTGAGAGCAGATGGTATTGAGATTCAGAAGGGAAGAAAAAGCTTCGACCAGTATGTACCGTGGCGGTTGTGGTGGATTGTCCAGTCCTGTTTTCGGCCCTCTTTTTCTTATTGTAGGTAGGGAAAGGACTTGGATAAAATGAGATTGCTTGGTCTGCCTTGCCCTTCTTTACTCTCTCTCACCCAGGCTCTAGGGCCTTGCTCCCCCAAGCACCAAGTTCTTGTCTGGTCTTAAGAAGAAGGCTTGGTGCCAGGCTGCGCAACAGTCCTTTTACCAGAAGGCGGAAATTTCGAGGTTCAAGGCATTTGGGAGACACGCTAGCGGCTGAAGAATCAAAAGAGTCAATTTCGGGTTTAGGCCGTGATCGGTGCATTGATGCATCGATAAGCCATGATATGACGATGGCATCTTTCGCACGAGGTCCTTCCAAGGTTTATCATGTAACTAACTGTATTTATTGCAGGTACCGAGCCGCGCACCGTCTTCGTCTCTTAGGTTCACTGCAAGTAGTGGCATGTGCAAGTTGTCGGCGTCAAGGCTGCGTCGCGTTTTAGTAAATTACTTAGGTACGTATTCCAGTTTTGCTTAGACTACCACTGTACTTCACCATGGAGTGCCGGGAGGCACTACCGACCTAGGTACTTATGCATGCCTAGGTACATGTGTCTACGTACTTATCCAGATATGTGCCTACATTACTACCTATGTATGTAGGTGATGGTGGGGGGACCCGGGACCATTCCTCCCTGCCATTTTCGATGCGAATCCACCAAATCCGCCTTATCACCTAATCACAAAGTCTTTCTTTCCCCGTTCCCATCCATCATCCCACTTTTATTCATTCATCCCACCTACCTCGAACAAATTTCACGATCCTTCTGCAGAAAGTTGGGCGGACTGATCTCACAGTAGTATCCCCTCCTCGAGTCTCTCTCTCTCTCTCTCTTTTTCTCCTGGGACAGGGGACGATGCGACTACTCAATTCAATCAATCAATTGGTCGACATTAAATACGAAGTATCAATGCGAAATTAGTCAATATGAGTTCTATGTTGAAGAAGTCCGGCGGTTTGGCCTTCAAGCCAAAAGCCGGACGACGACCAGGACCCGGACCCTCCCAAGCATCTTCGGCTTCGGCTCCTGTCTCTGCTCCGACCTCTGCTCCTGCCTCTGCTCCTGCCTCTGCTCCTGCCTCTGCTCCTGCCTCTGCTCCTGCCTCTGCTCCTGCTTCTGCTCCTGTGAGCACGACGGGAACGCCTGCCGCAGAGCCGCAGACACAAGCTTCGACTCATACTCCTACGCCTACACCCATTGCTCCTCCCGGGCCTGTTCCCCAAGCCACTCCACCACCGACAAGTACGGAGCGGGAACCACCTACTCAGATTCCTCAGTCTACTCCCCAGCCAAAGCCAACTACAGGCCCTCAACCTACACCGGAGTCAACGATACCCTCATCCACACCTACCGTTCAGCCGGCCGCAGAGTCCGCTTCGGCTTCAAGAGATGTTCCGGGACTGGGTCAACCACCGGATACACCAACGCCCGACGCCCCCGCGTCGGATAGTGTCTCGATCACAAATAATCGCGCCACTGCTATTTCTGCTGCTCCTGCCCCCGTGCGCAACGTATCGTCAACAACTTCCACTGTCGGTGATGCTGGGACTCTTTGGACACCTGAGCCGCCTGCTGCCACCACAACTTCCGCCAAACTTCCAACTGCCCCTCCCTCGCCTGCTCCCGCGCCAGACACCATAAACGCCGCACCACCCGGTGAACCCTCTACCACTGCCCCTACGCCCAAGAAGAAGCGGACGTACAAGAAGAGAAGTGCCCCTAGCGCCGAAGCCGAGGATGGGGCTGATGGTTCGACAGCGCCGAAGAAGAAGAAAGTTACCCGCAAACGCAAACAACCTACGACTGAAAATGGTGAAGTAGCCACCGCCGAAGGAGAGGAGGGAGCAACACAGCCCAAGAAGACATCGAAGCCTCGCAGACAAACTCTGACGCCTGAGGATGCTGAAAACCAGCAAATCGATCACAGCACCACGAAGATGGGAGAGCTGATCAAGGATCTCGGAATCGGAAAGCCGTTCAAGCATGCCGAGGCAATCGCTGAGCGAGCCCGTCAGACACGCGAGGCAGCTCGGAGGAGGAGGTTAGAGAAACGGAAGCGAGCTATGGGCTTAATTGCTGACAACGAGGAGGATGTACTTTCGGCCTCGGCCACAGCCACCGGAAATGGGCGCGGAGGTGTCTCTGCCGGTGTCGACATGGCTGCACCAGGCGTAGATACAGGTGCGGGAGTCGGTTACGAGGTTGTCGACGGACAGATTGTGGTAAATCAGAGTTCGCTTGTTGTGGATCGCCACGCGGGGCAGGATTCCCTAAACCTGGTGACGGTCGAGGAGGACGAGTTCTCGCACCTCACGACAGCAGCAAGCTACCGCAGGCCGTCGCGCGCCATCACTAACGCGTGGACCGAAGATGAGACGGAGCGGTTCTACCACCTGCTCTCGATGTTCGGGTGCGACTTCGAGACCATTGCGGGCATGCTCCCCGGCAAGAACCGCCGCATGGTCAAATGCAAGTTCAGCCGGGAGGAGCGGCTGCGGCCCAAGCGCGTTAACGCCGCCATCATGGTTCGCGGCCAGAAAAAGGTCAGCATTGACATCGAGGAGTACAAGGCCACCCAGAGGCAGTGGCAGGAGGCCGATGCCATCATGGAGGAGCACGCCCGCCTCGTCGAGGAGCACCGCCGCGACATTAAGCGTCTCAAGGCGGAACGCCGCGCTGCAGGCCTCGCTGATGACAGCACCGATGACGATGAGGATAACAACAGTAACAACAAAAACGGCAACAACGGCAATAGCGAGACCGAGACGACCCCTAATGGCGAACAAGGCGCCCAGGGAGAAGCGACCAGAAATGGCGAGGGCTCTATGGCGATGACTGTCGAGATGACGGAGGCAGTGGTCGCGGCCGCTTGATGGAAAAGGGTCAAGCATTCGAGGCCGGCAGAGCTCCCTTCACCTATTCCTTTGATCCCTAGTAGTACACCAACGAGTGCCGTATCCAAATGCCTGGCTAACAGAGGTGGCGAGCTGTGTTTCTATTCATTTTGATACCCAGCGTTTTCATGTAAACTTTGCAGCACGGCGCCGATGAACGGTCAGTACGGTATGAAGGCCAGATGGACTGGTGGACTACGGCTAAAAAAGACCACGGACACCCACACCCGAAAAAAAAAAGATAAGTAATCACGGTCGACGGTAATGCCGTGGATGGACTCCAAAACCATACAAGCAAACGGAAGGGCCGGCGTCTGATAGGCACTCTGGCACTTGCTTTGTCTCTGTGGAATACAGACAGACGAGTAGATAGGCGCAATGATTATGATAACGATGTTACTGCTCAGCGCGTTACGCACCCCGCGGTGTGATATGGCTCGATAGAGAAAAATATGCAGGTGGAGGGGCCGAAGGTATATCAGGTCCTCAAGGGCCATGTATAACATGATCCGGCCTGGCGATCTACGTAGGATTTACTCCGTTCCTGTTGGGCGTCAACTGCTTAAACCACGTAGGGGTATTCCATATAGGTAGATAAGCGAAGGCGCGCGGGAACAAGTTTCACGGATGTACGTCGAACCCCCTTGTTCCCGTACTAGAATACACGCACAAATCACGTCCGTCCTTTCAAATCCGGGTAGCATTTATCTAACTTCATGTCGTGATTTCTTGACTATGAACGAACTACGTAAGCTAAGCGTCACGATCCCCCCCCCCCCCCTCTTCTTTTACTGAGAATGTGCGTTTCCCGGAGGGGGCCGGAAGGTGATTTTTCTCGTCATGCGTGGCCAAGCATTTCCTCCCGATTGAGGCAGTCTGATCACGTCGATAGTGGAAGAATCCCTCAGACATAACCACCCTTCCCTAAACTGAATGACCGTTCTTGTTCTCGGGAATGCAGGGGTCCCTTTGTTGCAATGGTTGGGGAATACGAGGGGATGGATGTATTAGGGCATGAAAGGCAGACGCAAGATGCCATGAAAGGGGCATGTCCTTAGCGGAACTAGAGAACAGGTAAAGCCAGGATTTCGTTCAGTGCTGGGGTTGGTCGTCATCATCCGGGGGCTGGTCGAATAGGAAGTTGGCAGCCAGTTCCTCGTTTTTGTCGCAAGCGAAATATGCCTGGATCGCTGCGTCGCGGTCGAAGCCCAATCGACATAACTATATCGTGTCAGTCTATGTTTGCCGCTACTAGCTGCAAAGGGATGTAGAAACGTACTCTTTCGATCGCATCCCGCTCTTCCTCGGTCACGGCAATGGCCTGAGCACCAGGAGGCAGCGGCGCATCATCATCGCCATCCTCGCCAAGCAGATTCAGGAACTGTTCGGGGTTCTGGGCGATAAGCTGAGCAAGTTGGGGATTGCCGGCTCCCAGTTGCTGGAGAATGGGCTCAAGCATCTGCGGTTGCTGCTGGACCACCTGTCGGAGTTGTTGGAATTGCGCATTGTTTCTGAGGAAGTCCAAGTTTCCGAGATCGCGGCCACCAACACTGGCGCCAGCGCCAGCGGCTGCTGCTGCACCTCTCGCGTTACCGGCTCCCCCTGAACGGCCACCACCTTGTTGAGCCGCAAGGTCGAACAGATTTACGCCGCCGGCATCGGCCTCGGCGGGTGGGTTTCCTGCGGCGGGCGCGGGAGCAGAAGGTGACTGGGCCGGCGCGGCTCGAGCCTGAGATTGTCTAGCACTCTCGGGGATTCCCTGGGTAGTCACGGTTAGCTCCGCCTGTGAATACCAGAAGCCATACTGGGCTTACGTTAAGTAGATACTCGACCGCCCGGTCTGGGTTGAAAAATGCAGCGCGCAGGGCAGCCTCGATTTGAGTCCGCTCGAATCCCATGGCTTCCATGTTGGAAATAACATCCTGACGCTCATCGCCTAGAGCCATGGTGTTCTCGCTTCCTGAGCCAGTGTTCTGGGCGGCAGGAGCAGGACTCGGCGTGGCTGGGACGGCAGTAGTCGTGCTAGCAGAGTGAGACGGGGCGGCCGGCGCGGCAGGAATAGCAGCGGTCGATCGCGCGGGGGTCTCGGGGGGAGCGCTTGAGGATGCGGCCGGGGCCGGGGCCGGGGCGGGCTTCGGCTATAGTCCGTCGTCAGCGGGCCTTGGCAGATAGATGAATATGCACTCGGAGTATATCCATACCTTGTTGACCATGCAGACAACGAAACCCTTCTCCTCGATCTTGTAGGTCTCGACAGTGTCCTCATCCTTAAGGATCTTGCCTATAATTTCTTCATCAGCACCAATACATGACCAGAGCCGAATATTCAACAGAGGGGTCGATGTATACCAGAGTAGATCAGCTTCTGGGATTTGGGATCCCATCCCTTCTCCTCCGAAATCTTCTGCTTCACAGCAGAGACCTATTTGCCATGTCAGATCTGTCGCATACACAATTACTCGCGCCAGTCGATCACGGAGGGTCGGTGGGGGGG
>QJNS01000250.1:0-111670 GCA_004154925.1 Monosporascus cannonballus
CCCCCCCCCCCCCCCCCCCCCCCCCCCCCCCCCCCCCCCCCCCCCCCCCCCCCCCCCCCCCCCCCCCCCCCCCCCCCCCCCCCCCCCACACGTAGCCCAGGAAATCCATGTGCACTTTCCCGTTCGGTGTAGGAGCGGCTAGGTAACGAGCTGATAATTACAAATGTTCCAGCACTATCATGGAAACCCTAGTACGGCCTAACTGGACTCTCTACGATAGCTTCATGCAGGCGATCCGTTCGGTCCCCAACGTTACAGCGCAGTCTCCCCCGCTATGCCACGCTAGAGGAGGGGAATTATTTATGTTAACATGGGGCGTTGAGATTGCATTGAATTTCATCTCCTTTCCATATGGATCTTCATACCACCACTTGCTCAAATTGGTTGCATTATTCGCATAAAGATGAGCCTTCATTTGGGCCCTTCCCATCAATAGAACAGCGCTGAACCCGTACGATGATGCCGATGTCTTGCAGGATCTATCGATTAAGCTAAGACCATCTTACATATATATACGTACCTGAGGCAGCATACCAGATCAGATGGCAGGTCGTCATATCAACCAGCACTTTGTTGTTCTTCCTTGATACTTCGTCACTTTCATAGCATTGTATTGCTTCTTCGACTCGAGTTCGTACAATATAATTGTCTGCGCTTTACCTATAATCTTATGAAGTTCCTAGTCCCAGGTCTTGATTTGCCCTAAAATTACACAACCCCCCCACCCCAAGACAAGAAGCTAGTCAGGCACTTTCGATTCCCCAGTCCCACAAGATTGGTTCGGCTGACCCCTTTACCCTGCTGATTACTCCTCCCTTGCTGGCGGCTGCCCCAGTTGTTCCTGCAGCAGCAATGCCAGCGTCAGCAGCCAACTAGCGACGCTACTAGGTAAAACTTATTAACTTATTACATATACATACCCCGGACCTGCCAGTAGGCGGGCAGTAACAGCTACCACCATTTTTCCCGCGCCTTTACCGCCAGCCCACTACCCAACATTCCTCACATAACAATAAGAAGAGACCCCTATCGTCCTTAAAGTAACTGCGGCCGGCCAGCACAACCCACGCCTTCACGTTTCCCTGCCGTACCATTGCTCCTACTACAGTCTACTACAATCAGCGCCAGACCCGACTGCTTAAACATATTTCGACTACCGACAATATGAGCCCTACAGACGACGAGCTCGACCGTGACTGGCAGCCCAACGGCCGCCGCCCGCAATCGTATGTCCGCCCTTGCTCTCTCCCTCTGCCCTGGTCACGCGTCGTCGCCACCGGCAGGATTGGTTCTATCCGCGCCCAACTCCGCGGCGAACCTGAAGTGAAGCCGAAAGCACGCGCTCCTAGCTAACACGTCGCCTTTCTTGCAAACAGCACGATCGCCCGCTCCTTCAGCCAGGAACTGATGGACATCTTCAAGATCGAGAACAGCATCGCCGACCTAGACGAGCAGGTAGAGAAACGGTGCGTTGCTGTCCATCCCGCCATTTTCAATGTCTCCCCCTCTTTTCCAAGGAAGAAAAGGGGTGCGAGAAAGAAGGGGGAAAGCAGAATATTGACGTCGGCGTCTTCTCTGGTGTAACAGGAAACAGCAAGTCACGACGCAGACGAGCGAGCTAGAATCCCTCGAGGCCCGGATCAGGGAGATGGAGGAGCGGCTGAAGCGGAGCAAGGAGGGGGTGGCGCCGGCCGGCCGGTCCTCCCTGCTTGGCCATGGCACGGCGACGGGAACCCAGAAGGAGCCGGCGAAGACGTCCAGACCGGGCACAGCCAAGCAGAGTCAACAACAGGCACCGGCACGGGGAGGTGCTATGCCGCCAACTCCCACAGCCAGCGAAGGTGAATAGGAGCCCCGTTCCGTCGTCATCGTAACCACTCCTCCTGCTCACATCCCCCTCCTGCAATACTGGTGGCCCTTCTCCCGGCATCGTCGCCATATTATCTCCGGGCCTTAACTGACTCTATCTTTGGTGTCTAAAGATGGCGGTGATCGCGACATCTAAACCTCGACCTTTTATTCCACTAGTCCTCCAGTCCTTGACTTTGGTTAAGGACTAGACAGCGAATTTTGCTTTAGCATTGCCCCTATTTCGATCCGATCCCTTAGACAAACCAACACGTCAACCGCACCTCGCCCGGAGAAGCCTCGCGACAAAGTCCATTCCCAAACATGTGGCATCCATGCGCCAAGCCAACGGGCTTTTGATTTCACAAGCCGAGACTTGGGACTCCTCTGGGTCTTCAACACGTACCCCTCAGACCGCCCCATGGGGATGCCCTGGAACGACATGCAGCAGGACGGACACGCAGCACAACGCTGGCCGATCCACTCCGGAACCACGTGGCTTTTCTCGCAACTCGCAACTTCCCATTTTGATCTTTGAACCGGCAGTCTCTGCGTTACCTGCTTAGATTATATCCCCCATTCCCTCTTTTAAGCGGACCGGCGTCCGTCCTGTCCGCGTGGCGTTTACGGCGTACTTGCTCTCTTCATTTTCTCCCCGCGTCGGCTCGTTCCAGTCTTACGATTTATCCTCAATAGCATGACTTTCCCCCTTTTATTTCAACCTCCCCCTCTTGATCAGGGGATGATGACGAGAGGAAGAAAGGAGGCACGGCCGCAGTTCTTCTTATGACGTACGTGGTTTCGGGGCCGCGTTTACGTTTGGCACAGGCATGACATGGCATCGAGTAGGAGGTGAGGGGCGTATTGTTTCCCATCATTGGTATAACATGGATTATTCTACACGGCGGTGGGAGAGTTGAGGGACTAGGCGGGGAGAAAGGGGAAGAATTGGAGAGCAGGTGGAGATAAGATGGGAGATGAGAGGCCAGGGGAAGGGGCAGACGGAACGTGCAGTTGCTGATGCCCGCCTCTCGCTCTCCCTAACATTGTACATATTATGAGGCAGGCTTGCGAAATGCACACTCTGGATACCGATTACCCCAGCCTTTCTTTGCTTCAGCTTTCCGGGATACTTGGGATGAACTTTTCGCGGCGGCGCGAGGTTTCCCGCAGAAGCTGAGGTCCGGCCCCATTCCCATCCTACCTAGCCACCTACCATTCGGGTCTAAGGTATAGCATGACAGAGCTTAGTCACGAGCTTGGACTTTGAACATTTCCCCTACTGAAGGAAAACCCCGTCAGCCGGGCCGGCGACTAACCATTGCAAAGTTAAGCCGCACAAGGTCAATCCCCATCGGACTCATAACCAACGCGTGCAGCTAATCAAAAGACACCTCTGGGTGTTGACGTGGTCATCGTTAAATGCAACAATGCACTTGTTAGATAAGAAGCCATGGTATTATTTATCCTGCTTACTGACTGATTGATCTACCCTGTCATTTTTACCAGAAGCCCTGCCCAAAATCCCAGAGACATGAAAGGAGTTTTGTGTGGAGTCGAACCTCCAAATCACGTCCACAAAATAAAAGCCATGCACGACAGGGGGTAACTGCTAGGAGTAAGACCGCAGAGTCCCTTACCCCTTACTGCACTCAGGCCGCCTCTGCCCGAGATATGTGTCGAGACACTTAGAGATACTTGACCTTACCCTCCGACACCGCATCATCGGGGTTCGCGTCACCGACGGTGTCGCGCTTCACGCTCGTCTCGACTGGCTTTGGCGCGACGCCGTATCTCTTCTTTCCGATGTCGAAGACGGAGAAGCTGGACTTGAGGAAGACATCGCCGAGGATGCCCTCCAGAGGAGAAAACGCCCCGAGGGACTGCACCCCCGCGTAGCACATTTCGTCGCTGATGTGTGCGTACACGATGTACTCGCCGGGGATGGTGCTCGAGAGGGTGTTGCCTGCCGCGTCGCTGAGCTCTATGGTCAGATCCGGCGGGGTTGCGTCGCACGGGACGAGGTAGCCGTATTCCTCGTACGAGTAATTCGCTCCTGGCACCTTCTCGAAGTAGGTGTCGACGGCGTGATCAGGGATGAAGAGGAGCGTGGTGCCCGTGTCAACGATCACCTCCTTTGGTGTCGAAAATTCGTACTTCAGACTCTCAACGCCGACGGTAAAGCCCTTGTGCAGGACCGTCCAGAACCCCTCACTGGTGTCCACGTCGAGATACTCGATGTCGGTGTTGGGTGAGTACAGGCTGTGATTGATGAAGCCAAAGTTGAAGGACCCCGTGGCGTTGTGTTTCAAATCGACGGTAAACATCGGCTCCTTGAGCACGTCGGGCAAGAATTCAATAAGCGTCTTCTGCTTCGGCACTGTCTGCGCGAGATAGGGCCACCCCAGGCCCACGAGTCCCGATATGGTCTCGGTCTCGGTGAACATCCGCGACGTCGTCGTTGCCGACTCGATCGTCATGTCGTGGATTGGTATGTTTCCTAGAGTCAAGGTATCTTTGTAGCATATACCGCTCGAGCTGGAGAAGTCGCCATAAAGAATTGACCAAGAGCAGTTAGGAATGAGTTTCGAAGTAGAGGATTTGCCCGGGTCGTAGAGGCTCTGTCCCTTTACTTCCTCCTTGGCCGTATCCGTCGAGAACAACCAACTAAGACCCTATCAGCGATCTATAGGAGAAGGGCTAAAAAATGACGCATGGGGGTTCCCACGTGTCGGTAGATCCTGTGTCCATGTCCACGTTCAGAATCTGAGGCGGAGTGCCAATTCCCACTGGAGCGGACCAGAGAAGGTCGCCGTCCTCTGAAGTGGCAGGAACCGAGCCATCTGCTTCAGCTATTAGCTTCCTCCCTACACATTACAGGCCAACGCTCGAGAAGACTTGACTGACCGTGGTCTACAGCGGCTTTGTTGGCCTGCTGTTGTTTGTTGACAATCCTCTGGAGAGCATCGGGTATCTCGATATTGTATTTACGAAATGTCTTGTACATCTCGAGCGGGCCGCTACGGGCCCGGTGCATGTTATGGGTAACCGGGATGGCGAGTGAACCATCATCCATCTCCTCCAGGATGGGGACAGAGGACACCACAGCGAAGAAGGCAAACCACAAAGCGGCCACGCCGCGGATGCTAACAAGACATGCCATGATTGGTTGGGTTACTGTGACGGACCTGAACTTAGATGGCGATCCGATGTCATGCACGGGGAAGACTGGAGCGAGTGGGGATTGTAATAGGAAGGAGAAGATGCGGGAGAAAGTAAGAGAAGGTAGGCCTAGGATAAATAAGGGAATCAGAGAGACATGAGCGTCGAACAGCATCCGAAAACAGAAAGAGGAAGACTGGATGGTAGAGTGGATGCAAGGTACCTACCTACCTGAAGGCAGCCAGGGGAGGTAGCAGGTACCCGAGTGCTGGGTGGGTAGCAATTCCGTCTTAAAAGCGCGTGCAGGAGACACTGGGCATGTGTGATTGATTTGCTATTGTACGATGTCAGTGTGTCAAATATGAGTTCGATGTTACGGTCGTTCCCTGCCGTTGAAGTAGGGAGTAGTGATTGCAAGTCATCAACAATGTGCAATGGCGGGCAGCATGAAAAGCACCGAGTGACAAACAAACAAACCCATAAGCGTCAGAATCTACCCACACGTTATAATGTCTCAATGTCGCGTTGGAAACCAAGATCAAGGACCGGGGCAGGCAAGACACACATGCAGCGAAGTTGGCGATATTGCCAAGCCGGGGAGGGACATCCTCCCTGCATGCGAGGGGATCTAGTCTCTGGCTTCGTACAACTTTACCTGCCTGGGTACTTGGCATTTGAGTCTGTATGCTTAGGATGGGACGGAAGGGAAAGGGGATATCTATGACTAGTGAAACGAACAGAGAACGCGTACAGCAGCCCACATGGCGAACTGATGAGACATACGCATTGAAGCCAGGCAGATACATGGGAATATCTCCTATATGCATCATCCCGCGTCGGATAAACCCTTTTGTTGATGCGTGTTAGATACCATTGATATATGTTGCGAGACCTCCCTAACGATTTGCTTGCTCGCCCGCTCGCTCGCTCGCTCCCCTCGAGTCTCGGTCGAATCCTGTGCGAGGCAGATCCAGTTTGAATTTGTTACGTTGGACAGATAGTATTTCCCGGATTGTTCTCGCCAAAGTAGTGCGCTACATGGTTCATGTTCCACCGTCAACATTTCACCCAGTAAGGGTGGCTTTGAGGTGATTTTGGGGGAATCTTGTCAGACATCGAAACGGTCTCCTGCAGGTCTCACTACATGACATAGAGGGCTACCAACCTAATAGTATGCAAAGGAGTGTCACCAACACATCTGACATATTTAGAAAAGGAACAGAGACAAACGTTATGGGGCTTCAAGGAAAGTAGAGACGTAGCCAGCCTAACTACGTGTGATATGTGCCCATTGGCAACGACGGCTACCAGCCCCAGCCCAGAAGACTTGAATGCATGCATGGCTTGGTTCAATTCATACAGTATAGGCCCAAGCTAACCGAGGTGCATATGTTGAGCAACACAATCGCCCGCCGTCTTATATGCGGCTATGTCTAATTGTGTGGTATTATTTCGTAAACATCTATCGCGTATCAGAGCTCATCATGTTTCCTCTCGGCACCATCCCCATCCTTGCCCTGCTGCTCCTTCGTCAACTTCCTGATCATCTCCTCAATCTCCTCCGCCGTAGGCGTCTTCCCATCTTCTCCGAACTTGATGAAGTTCTCCCCGTCCTTGACGTCTATTGTCGGCTGAGAATCGGCCGGGTCAGCCTTCCCGGTGGCGCTCTTCTTCGTCTTACTTGACTTCTTCGAGCTCTTCTTCTTCTTCTTGTCCTTGTCAAAATTCTTGACCGTCTTCATTGCGAGGTCCATTCCAGCCTTCTCAAGCTTCTTTGTTCTATCAATGATATCCTTAGACAGCAAGACAGGGTCAGCCGTGTCGGGAAGCTTCTCCTGTTCTGCAAGCTTCTCCTCGAGCCACTCCAATGTAGACTTAGACAGATCTGTGATCTCTTTCAGGTCATCCATGGTATATAGAGGTGGCACCGGCCCCCGATCTTCCACGGCAGTTGTCGTACTTGTTGTCGACGTCGTAGTATCATCATCCTCGAGTCCATCAAAGTCTCCTGCTTCCCCAGAAGGAGCAGGGCTAACAGTGGAGCTAGTATCGGAGGTAGAAGTGCTAGAATGGGCACTGGCCGAAGAGGAGAATGCCTCCGCTTCCGCAATCCTCTGTTTGATATTCTCAATGAAAACGCTAGATTGCTCAAGAGCTTGTTTCAAGCCTTTGACTAGATCAGGTCTCTTCTCCGCTTCTTCAATCCTCTTCTCCACGGGTGAAACGAGGTCCTTAAGTTCCTTCAGCCGATTCTTGAGCTCATCACGAGAGGCATCAGCACCGTCACCGTAGAGCCATTCGCTGGCATCGCTGGCCTTCTTCTCCAGTAGCTGGCGATCTTCAGCCGTCGTGGCTGCGATGAACTTATCACTCTCTAGCAGGTCCCTAATTCTGTAAGTGAAGCCCTCCAGCTGGTTGAGGGTCTCTTCTCGTAGACGTCGAGATCGATCCGACGCCTCAAACGCCTTTAGACGATCCCCAGCCTTCGAGAGTTCTGCTTTTGACGGCGCTGGCATGCCAGTATTCTCCAAGGTATAGTCGATAGGAATCACGACTAGGTTCTTCTTTGGTTTGGGGCTACTCTCGGCTGACTCTGTCGAGCCTGTAGACGAGGATGTTGAGGTGGTGGAGGTGGTACTGGACTCTTGGAGAGAGGTCGTGGCGGTGTCAGTAGAGACGGTGGTCGAATCCGTTTCAGCACTTCCTGTGCTCTCCTCGCCGTCTCCTAAGGGTTGCTGGTCCTTGTTCTTCCCGAAGCCGAAAAGATTCTTGACGCCATCCATGATCCCCTCCTTCTCCGCCTCTTCAAACTCGCATTCGACGCTTGCCTTTGCGACTTCGACTTCACCATCCACGGTACTGAGTCGTAACTGAACCTTGAGGTGGGCATCTTGCTTCACGCAGCCTTTCTCGACCAAGGATGCGACAGAGGCCGTTAGGTTCTTCGTGTTCAGGACTTTGGTCTCCTTCTCAAGCACACCCCCAACGGACGGGACCTGCTGGTAGAAACGTAGTTCAAAATCCTCGTAGTTCGCAAAGGTGATCTCCTTTGGGGCCGCAGCAAGCAGAGACCGTTCGGTCCACAACCGCTGCTGCTGAAGCTTTTCTTGGTCCGTCTTCCATTTCATGTATACTGGGTATGAGGCTCCGTCAGAAACTCGGATCTCCTTAACCCTGAAACTGGGGCTGATATCAGCAGCCCTGAAGCCGGCTCCAAAGACGGCCGCTTCATCCGAATTGACATTGCTGCGAATCTTCTCGCTCCCTGCGATCTTCTCGAGCTGTTTCTGAACGAAAGGCGTCCGAGAAGAGCCTCCATGGAGAATAATTGACTCAAGCTGGCTGATATCGAGGTCTGCGGTCTTCAAGGCCTTTTGTACTACGGCCTCAACTCTCTGGGCATGGGACTCGGCCATCTTTTCAAAATCTGCCCGGGTGATCTTGTACCTGAAGTCAACATCCTCATATAGACCCTCGAAACTGCCTTGGGTGTCCTGGTTGGCGCTCAAGATATGTCGGAGTCGCTCTGCCTCTTTCAACAGCTTAGCCATAGCACGCCCATGCGCTTGAACGTTCTCGGCGGTCACCGAGATCTTTTTGGCAGCAGGCGTCTCAACGAACTTAGAAATCATGTCGTCCACAATCAGGTAGTTGAGCTCGTCGCCACCGAGAGTGCGGTCCCAGCCACTTCCCTGTACCTGGACCTCCTGGACCGTCTTGTTGAACTTCCCAACGTCCTTAACCGTTCGGCCTTGGAACTTCATGATGGTCGCTTTGGCGGACCCAGCTCCCATGTCAAAGACCATGTGATATTCCGGCTTGCCTCCCTCATTGATGTTCGGGAAAGTCCGGCTCGTGGCATAGTTAAGTCCAACGGCCAGCCCGTCGCTAATCAGAGACAGAACCTTCAGGCCTACAAGTTCAGCGGCCAACTCTACAGCGCGCTTCTCCTCGACGGTGTAAAACGGCGGAACGGTAATGACCACGGAGCGAACGCTGAAGTCGGAGCCAGCCAATGCTTCGGCATTGCGCTGGATGCTCTGCAGCTGCATAGCCAACAGTTCCTCGACCATCCACGCTTCTTCTTCCGCAGCAAATGCCTTGCTCTTGAATGCAGCCGTATGACGGGTCTTGTGGGCTTCCAATTGGAGCGCCGGGTGTCTGGAAAGGTAGTCCTGTACTATTGTATCGTCTGTAGGGAGACCTAGGAGAGTCTTAAGGTTGGGATATACGTCGCTTGGGAATCGAGCAGCCAGGGCCATGGCATCGGAGCCATAGGCCCTCTCGGGGTATGCGCCTGAAGATGGTGCATTGCGGAAGGGCTTGAATGCAACGGCGGAGGTTTCTTTCCTTCGCGAGTCTTTGGTCAAGACGATCTCAAGGGGAATACCGGGTTTAACTAGAGCGGCTTTGATGTACTCAGTACCGAGGTCAACACCAAGAACGGCTGATACTGCATGTACATTGGCAGAGAAGATAAAGACCACGCAGAGAAGAAGTGATCGTAGCGAAAGTAGTTGCGTCATGTTGGGCGAAGGCGCAATGAGGAGATTGTTGGCGAAGGGCTCGCCCAAATGTAATGTGTATGTACCAGCTGCTTTGAAGAATGGGAGGTCGCATGTAGTATACGTATGGGTAATTTAGTGAAATATGCGGAAGGTCACAAACGGAACTCTGAACAGATGTGCGAGCCCTTTTGAGGCCATCCAACCTCGTAAAACTTTGTGGCCTCAAGAACCCTGGACTTGAGAATCTGTCCTCAATTGCAAAGCTAACAGCTGTTCCCAAGAAGACATCGACGTCGAAGCCTTGAAGTCCTTATGTAAGTTTTATATAAAAGGACAACTTTCAATGTCTGGTATCACCGGCATCCCTGCTTTATGGCTTAAGGTTCCTAGAAAACACTGATAAAGACCTGATTGGCCCGATAACACCTGATATACCCAATCAAGCATATCTTGAAAGTGGCTAGTTGCAGCCTTGGTGGGGGGAATATCAAGTGTGGGGAGTGGGTCAACTGTGGCTGTTATGTACTCACCTCTTCCGCTTAGGTAACAAATGCACAACTGTATGAAGGCAAATTGAAGTTCACCCTCGTGCTTGCCTACGTGGTATTTACCTACAGCAGCGATATACATATACATATACATATATATATATACACTATATGCCTCAATAATGGCTAAAGTCGACAACGATATCAGCGGCCGTTTAGCCCTCATTACAGGCGCCTCAGGAGGGTATGGAGCATAAAGCCAAAAAACATACCGAGCCCAAAGCGTTGACGCATCTCAGTATCGGCGCTGCCTGTGCCCGAGACCTGTGGGGTGAAGGCGCATCCCTCGCTCTAACGTACTTTCAAAACCGCCAGTCCATCGATATCTTAGTCGAGGAGCTTACCAAGTCAGACGCTACAGGCCACAAGATCACTGTGCATCGCGTTGACACGGGCTCGCCTGACGCCATTGCTCAACTCTTCGACGAGATCAAGGCGCAACATGGTCAAGCGGGGCCGGATATCTTGATTTCAAATGCCGGCTACGGCAAGCGATTTCCCGGCATCCTGGATGTGAGCTTAGAGGAGTTTGATCATACGATCAATATCAATTTGCGAGCTTCGTTCATACTCACGAAACTTAGTATTCCTCATATGGAAGCTCAGGGGTGGGGACGGATCATCTTCATCTCCTCGATTGCCGCTATCGGCGGAGGCATCAACGCATGTCAATAGTACGTCGATGTCCTTTTCCAAAGGTCGACCCGGCTCTTAGAACTCTGTAGCATGCAAGAATGCTTCAACCTTCTTCAGCGCGCGTTTTATAACGTCCTGTTACTAATTGCAACTTGGATAGTGCTGCATCTAAAGCCGGGCTGTCCGGAATGATGAAGAACTTGGCTATGAAGCACGCTAGGTCAGGGATTACCGTTAACGATGTTGCTCCTGCGATGATCGGCGACACGGGTATGATCCCAGATGAGAAATTCGTCGAGGGTACACCAGGAGATGTCAAAAATATCCCCGTTGGAAGACTCGGGACCCCGCAAGAATGCGCCAATGTCGTTACGATGATATGTCGAACAGGTTACCTAACAGGCCAGAGCATCTTGCTGAGTGGCGGGTTGAAATGATCACAATTCTTGAGGTATATCCCGCATCTGAGCCTACGTAGGGGCTTTGCGGTCTCCCCAGATATGGTTCATGTCCGGGAGCAACGACCAAATGGCGCTGGAATGGTGCACGAACTCAAGCCTGCGGAGCTGACCGTCAACCTGATTATCGAAGGGGTTGGAAGCTCTAAGAAGACCACATGACTTCGTGTGGCTTTTTTTTTTTTTTTTTTTTTTTTTGCCGAGAATATGTGAAAGACAGGTGTTTGCCGAGCCACATTTTTGAATGATGACTTTCTGTATGACATGCAGATGCCCCATGGCTTCATCCTAACTTGCCTTGCGGTTGTAGATGAATTTCTATGCGTGCTATGTTTTATTCCAGGGAGTCATCCATGGAAGAAGGCCTCAGTTCCGAGTTTCAGTCTTCCAAAAGAATCAACCATCTGCTTGTCGATCGCCGGCTTCAGAGCTCCACAGGTCGGCTCCGCCACATGCGGAGTCTCCGTGGCGAAAGCAGCCAGTCGGCCCGGCAGCTTCGGAGCCGCACCTGCATTTCCATGCTCTCCGACCACATCAAACAATTCTAAATACGTTTCTACTGTCAACCTGCTTCTTCAAGCCTAAACGCACCTGTCTTATACAGCTGAACCTTTTCTTCTGAGACCCGCCATTTACTTCACCTGCAGGTCTGAGTCAACTTACAGGAAACTGCGCAATCAGCGACTGGGGTGAATCATCAGCATCAACCGCCGTGAAGCTCGGGAAGATCGCGCCTGCTAAGGGCATACAACCAGTTGGTTGCAAACAACGATATTTTGAGCCAGTTATTCAGCCTTCGGGCCTCACGATCTTTCAACAGCAGTCCGCAACAGACTCGTCAACTTCGTCTTCAAATCGACTACTTTGTTCGTCCCACTACATTCCGGACGAACGACCCCACCTAAAACCGCCGCAGGAAAGCCGGCCAAGCCCCAACCACCACTGCCAGTAGCAGCAGCAGCGGCGGCGGAGAGAAAAAGCGCGAAGATGGGAACGCCCTTCATCGCGCTGCAAGAGCCGACGAAGCTCGACGGCTACGACCGGACGCGGCCGCACGACCAGCAGCCGGCGCACGTGCCGAAGGTGTTCTGCGACGCGATGGAGGTGCGGGAGGCGGTGTTCGTGCGGGAGCAGGGGGTGCCGCTCGAGAACGAGCTCGACGCCGACGACCCGCGGTCGTGCCACTGGGTCATGTACGCGTCGGTGAACCAGACGACGGAGCCCGAGGAGCGCGACGAGGCCACGGGCGAGGTCGTGCGCCCCCGCCGCTCCGAGACGCGAAGCCAGCCCATCGGCACCCTGCGCGTCGTGCCGTTCCCGCACCCGCCTCACCCGCAGGAGGGCGGGTGGTACGTCGGCAACGTGCTGCGGGAGCGACCGCCGCAACCCGCCTCCGCCGCCGGCGGTGGAGGAGGACACGGAGAAGCAGGCGCGGGTGGAGATCAACAGACTGCCGCCCACCGGGCCCCGGCGCCGACGAAGTCCCACAGCTCGGCGGTGGACGAGGAGCGCCAGAAATCGGCGCTGCCGTTCGGCACCGACCGCGCGACGACGTACCACGACGGGAGGGAGCCGTACGTCAAGGTCGGCCGGGTGGCGGTGATCCCCGAGTTCCGGGGGCACAAGATCGCGGGCCAGATCTGGAGGGCGGCGCGGAAGTGGTTGGAGGAGCACCCCGCGTACTTCAACCCGAGCGTCACGGAGCTGGGGATGGACCGACTGAAGGCCGGCGCCTCGAGCGAGATACCCAAGTGGAACGGGCTGGTGATATGCCACGCGCAGGAGTCCGTGACAAAGGTCTACGAGAAGTGGGGTTTCAAACTTGATGAGGGGATGGGCAAATGGTACGAAGAGGGTGTACCTCATGTAGGCATGGCATTACGACTCCACATTAAGGATAAGAATCCCACGGTATAAGGGAGGGTCACTGGGTAGAGAGAAGACCTAGGTTGTGCTGGTAGACACTGGCTTTTGAGCCTTGAGGCTGCATTTCTGTTTTCATACCCTCGCGGCTAGCTATAGATTTAGACGTTCGTGGCCGCCTCTTATGCGGTACAAATTGATACCGCGAATCATGTCAATTCTTTTGCTCATTTCCGAGCAGAGCTTTTATTTGACGAGCCCTATATGACTAGTGATCATAGAACCACCTCCCGCCTGGACCAGTAACGCACAAATGCAAGGTGTAAGAAGCCCAGATTGTCCACGCCGTAGAAACCCCAGAAAGGACACCCCCTCTTTATCGGTTGCTCTTCGCTACACGCTCCAACTCGTCCTTCTTCTTGATGGCGTACGAGTTGCTGCTACCCTTGGCAGCGTTGATCAGCTCTTCGGCCAGGCACTCGGCAATCGACTTGACGTTGCGGAAAGCAGCCTCGCGGGCACCAATGGTGAGCAGGGCAATGGCCTGGTTGACTCTTCGGAGGGGCGAAACATCGACGGCTTGTCTTCGGACGGTACCGGCGGAACCGATTCGGGTGCTGTCTTCACGGGGACCGCAGTTGACGATAGCGTCGACGGCGATCTGGATGGGGTTCTGGTCGGTCATGAGGTGGATCTGTCAGGTGTCAGAATCTTGAACCATTTTCCGTCCTGGTCGGGTCATCTCACGATCTCGAAGGCGTGCGCAACGATGCGAACAGCCATAAGCTTCTTGCCGTTGTTGCGGCCGTGCATCATGAGCGAGTTAGTCAAGCGCTCAATGATGGGGCAGTTGGCCTTGCGGAATCGCTTGGCGGCATATCGGCCAGCGGAGTGAGGGAGGTAGACGGGTGATCGGATCTGGATGTAGTCGCTGCCGGGTGACATTGGTTAGCTTCCGCAGTTCCCCTCTCGCGTCCTCTCATGCCGGCTTGAATGGCAATTACGGTTCGTCGCTGCTCGAAACGCCTTCCACCTCCAAGCCCGTGAAACAATTCGTTCTTAAGGTCGCGTAGTCGACTTACGTTAGGGAAATGTCGCGGATCTCAACATCCTCGTAGCTCCCTGGTGAAAATAATTAGACACGGTACTGGCGTCGTCGTCGGCGAAGCGATAGGTGCAGGAACATACATCGGTTGAACAGCTTGATGCTGCCAACTTCGGCCGTGACGTCCTTGGGAAGGACCTGGTAGGTGGAGGTCTCGACCTCAATCTCGCCGCCGTCAGACATTTTCGCGGTTACTGGTCGAATGCGACTTAGTGATGGTGATGTGGTTGAAAAGGTCACAACGTCGTAGCGGGATTGAGGGCTGGCTGGGGAATTTTTGTCACGGCACCCAGAGATTCCAATGCGAAGAACTCGGATTAGGTTCGGCTCATAGGGACAATTTTCGAAAGGCCCTTGGTGGGTGACAAAATTAGCGAAAAGCCGTAAGAATAGGGCTCGAACTTCCCCACTTGCTCTATCTGATAAAACTAGCCAGTCAAGAGACAGGAGGTCCCCGGAACTTCCTGGCAGCTGGCAGCGACCGCCGACGTTTCAGGAAGATTGACCAAAGAACTCCCCTTCCCTCAAGGGTGATCTACACGGAGGGCAAATGTTGGACTGGAAGCATCCTTCCTGTGAACCTCAATAGACCGTGCATAAGCCTGATTTCAAAGAGCCGCCTTAAAACCAATGATTCTAGTATCTTTATAAGCAACATTTAGATGCTCTTTTTATCCGGAATGGGACACTTGGGGTTGATATGGGGAATTGAAAGTATAGATCGCACGGGGAAGGGTTCTATCACTCCCCGCTAATCTAATGTTGAGGCTCCGTATGTAGTATCTCCTTGTCTCTAGTAACAGTTGCTTTTGCCATTAAAGAAATACATGCTATGTCTAAAGCGATGCTTCTGAAGTCAAGAGCAGCCTGTCGATTACCGTTAGCCCGTACTGGGAGAGAAAAGGAGTCCACCACACGATGGGCGGATGAGAACTCTATAGAGCCTCGTACTCCTGAAGATAAGCAGATTCAGCCCATGACATATGCATGGGATATCAATCAAGCGTATGTCCCCTCGTCCTCATTCGTTTCAAGCACAACTTGGCCCACTACCTTTCGAAACTCCAGGAGACGATTGATCCTTAATACACCTTCAGTACTGGACTTCCACTATGTATGCCAGATGACATTTCAAGGCTCGCCCAGGCACTGCTTCGATTCCTCGTATTACCGGCCCATGATAATTCTCCTTATCGTGGCACTGGTGGTAGAGACCGATAACTGGCGAGCACTAGATGGACACCAACGACTTCCTCTACGAACCGTACATGTGGATCTAGGGCTACATAATACTACGTAGTGTACGAGGAGCCCATCAATGGGATGAGCTATTAACCCATACTTGAGCGGAAACGTCAACAGGTGGATGAGGATCCTCGGTCCCTTACACGGTATCCTCCCCGTGGTTTATCGGTATGGGTGGCACCGGTTTCTTCGAGATCCAAGCCCCATCAACCTCGCTACTGATTTGGCAAAATACAAGTCTCTGACCAAGTTCGATCGGGTGCCGCACTGGTTGACGGTACCTGAATCAATGGCAACCTTTAAGCTTCAAATAGGCCCCGCCATATGAAATGCTTGCTGCCGAAACTCATCGAGCATAGTGACAACCGCCAGCGTTATCCCATTCACCTGTCCCATCCATATTCTGGGCGAAGTAGAAAGGAACCCATGTACACCACCCAAGGGAGCTAGGAAGTCTGGAACTCCTGTTCTCCTAGCCAGTCGTCCCGGGCCCATCGTTGTGCTCGGTCTGGGACTGAGTTGAGTCGCCAGTCCGTTTCACCCGAGCTGGACATATTCTCGATGAATGCGTAAGACATCACGGCCTAAGCCAACCCTTGGAGAGTCGATCCAGAGCTAGAGTAGGGTGCTATGCGGAACGGGTGGAACTACTTCGTATACCTGCGAGTCCCGCTGAATAGGGGAGTTAAACAGGTGGGTAAACTTAGTATTGCGTCCTATATGATTGGGTGACTGATGACCCCTGGATTGGCCCATCAGCCTAAATTACCTTAGCGCCGAGCGCCGAAAACAGCTGCGGACAGATGACGCAGCGAAGAGCGCAGCAACACCTCTCCATCCCCGTCGTTCGCCATGGAGCCACATCTCCGCTCGTAAAAGTTCCCGCAGTTCCCTCCCTTGTCTTTGCTTTATCTTCATTTTCGCTTCCGCCCCCCTTCGCGATCTCCGACTCCATAACGATCTTTCGACTGGGCGGCCCCTAAAGGAAGGGAGAAAGAGCCAAAATGACAGAAACCCGTGGCTCCGTGCGGAACCGCAAGGCCAAAGCACCACCAACGGACGCGGGCACGTCTGTAGTTGAAGAGGTGGACACGGACGAGGCAGAGGAAATCGAGCGGACGCGGCAGGAGCAGAAACGGACGCGGGCGCCTAGGAAGCGCGTCGAGGACGAGGACAGCTACAGCCCCTGGCTAGACGTGCTGCGCGTCCTGTCCTTCCTCGTCGTCGCGTCCTGCGGGCTTAGCTACCTCGTCTCGGGCGGCGAGTCCTTCACCTGGGGGCTGCGCCACCCACCCAAGTACCTGAGCGCGCAGTGGTGGAGGACCCAGCTGGTGCGTTTATACTTTGAATGGGAGCGGCGGAATTAGTTCAATAGCTGACAATTGCTTTTTTTTTTCGTCACTATACAGAGCGGTCCGGCCTACATGACACTCGAGGAGCTAGCCGAGTACGACGGGCGCAACGAGTCGAAGCCGCTGTACCTGGCGATCAACGGGACCATCTACGACGTGTCGTCGAACCGGCGGATCTACGGCCCCGGGGGCGGCTACCAGTTCTTCGCGGGGACGGACGCGGCGCGGTCCTTCGTGACGGGTTGCTTCGCCGAGGACCGGACCGCCGACATGCGCGGAGTCGAGGAAATGTTCCTGCCCCTCGACGACCCAGAGGTCGACGCGCACTGGAGCCCCGAGGAGCTGGCCGCGCTACGGCAGAGGGAGCGCGAAGAGGCGCTCCGGAAGGTTCGCGAGGGCCTCGAGCACTGGGTCAAGTTCTTCGAGAACAGCCCCAAGTACCCCAAGGTCGGGTACCTGAAGCGGGATAAGGACTGGCCGGAGAAGGAGCCGAGGAGGGAGCTGTGCGAGACGGCGGCGAAGGGGAGGAAGAAGAGAAAGATTCCTGAGGGCAACTAAAGTTGCCGGGTTTAGACTGCCTTTTTCCTGATGGATTACAGGGAGACAAACTGATACTTAAGCATAAATATCCTCTTCAATCCAGCAGACTACGAATGTTAAGTGTTACAGTGTATCATAAATGACTGCTGCGGCCATCCATCAACTTGACGCTCCCTGGATTGAAACAGCAGGGTTACGGCGTCATCATGAAGTACTCCCTGATCTTTTGTATATAGGTCATGCAATGGGTATATTATATAAGCCATGGAACTCTACATGCACAGCCCGGCCGATTATCCTTTCATCTTACAGCGGCCAACAAGAAATCCACACGCTATCCAAGGGACGAGTAATTTACCAACCACGGCCGCGCGCTATGCCTTTCGGCCAGCTATCATTATGCCGTAGGCCGCCAGAAACCACCGTGGCCATCTTAAAGAAGTGGATGTCCAAGAAACAAATAGGATCCACTTATAGCATGAAGAAGGCTGCAGCCAGGGCGAGGACCCCCATCGGGCTCGTGACGGTGACCATGCTGGCCCCCCCTTGCGCGATGGACGTGGATGCACCGCCGGCAGTCCCTGTTGGCGTGGCATCGGAACCAGGGGTTGGTGTTGTCTCCTCGCCGGGGGTTCCAACCGTCGTGTCGTCTCCTGTGTTGCCGCCTGAGGTACCGTCATTCGTGTTGCCATCTCCAGGAGCCTCGTCACCTCCGGGAGTGGCTGGTGTTTCCTCGCCACCTGGAGGCGCGGTCTGATCGTTTCCTGGCTCAGTAGTGCCGGTCTCGCCGCCAATGCCTTCGACGTCGCCGCCCAAGTTGTCGGGGGCCTCGGCGGCGAGCGCCCTGTACTCCTCCAGGCTCCGAGAGGAGTTGGCAGCCGTGCTGTGAGGCCATGTCAGCATCTCGCTCTCTCGTGGGCGAATGTCTCAATCGCTACTTACTTCTCGTTGACCACCATGGTCATTCCGTTCTGGCAGTGCTGGCCCTGCGAGCAGTACACCCACATGGGCTTCTCGTCTTTCACCATGATGGTGTAGGTGGGAATCATGTCCATCTCCTCGCTGGCCGCGACCGGCTGGTAGCCGGAGTAGAAGCCCTCGGTGCCGGTGTGCATCTTGATGGGCTCGCACGGGTTGTCGAAGGTGGACTGCACGACACTGTGGTTGCCGGCCCTGAACTGGAATTGGATCATGTCTCCAACAGGGACCTTGATGTTGTCGGGGCTGAATTTGAGCGCCCAGTCACCCTCGCCTGATACCGAGACAACGTGCAGCTTTTGGGCGGAAGCCAGACCCAGGAGGGCCGAGAAAGAAACTGCTGTGTAATGCATTCTGAATTTTTTTAAAGTCCGGTTTACTTCGTAAAATGCAGAGGGCGTTAAAAAAAATAAAGAGTTTCCAAGGCTTTAGAACGTTGTAATAGAGCGACTCGCGCTTCGGAGGTCTAGCCTCAAGAATATTAAGCTAATAGGTGATAGAACGAAAAAAGTGAAGAAAGAAAAAAGGTACACGATAGATGGGAATTGAGAATCGACTGAGGAATAGAGAAGAGAGGAGAGAAAACAGGTCCAAATGCGAGCGGGGACAGCATGAATTTATGAATATCGTCGGAGGTATGGATGATCGCCTAATGATGAACCGACCCCAGGTCCCTGCCCCCCCCTGACGGGTCTGGTGTCTGGAGTTGCGGGCAGGGGGTTTTGGAGCTAAGATCTCAAGAGATACTCGAAACACGTTTTGGCCATAAGCCAGACCTCTCATTGAAACATTGCCACGCCTCTTAGCGGAAGGAAACTTGACGAGCCGAAGGAAATTACCACCTGCACAGCCATTGATGAAGCTCACGGTAGCATGGCGGTTTACTGTGGTCGCCTCTGAGCCTGGCCGTGATACTCTTGGCACTTCCGTCGGCGGTAACATCATCACATGGACAACGTCAGAGGAGTTCACTTACTGTGATCGAACTCGCATCTATGTATAACTTCCGGGTTCGCACTCCATGGTTTTACGGAATTGAAACATCGCGGCCTCTTGTAGTTCCTGAACATCTACTAAAATTACAATATAGTTAGTTTCAGGGGAATTCAGCGAAGCTCATGATTGAGCTCAGCTCAGCTCAGCCAGCTACATGCTACTCAACCGGGGTCTATGCAGCCCTTTCCGAGTGTGATAAGAGCGGCATTGAACTCTCCGAGAGACAAGAATATCGAGTTTGCCAGCCATAGCACGGCAGAAGCGTTGAGTCGAAGATAATACGTTGGCTGGAATTCACCGGAAAATGCGGCTATCGTTGAACGGGCGCTTGCACAGCCGAAATAAACTTAGGCGCTAGGAGAAAAAGCGACAGGGGTCACTTGTGGAGGAGCGGGGGGTTTTGTCGGGGGCCTGTGACACCAGCAAAACCATGCCTGGTTTCATCCCATCCTCGTTTTGTCGCATTCACCCCCCTGTGACATGCACTAGAAGGGGAAAGCACGCGAACTAGAGCCTCACGGCGCAGTGCTTCCTTGACAATATCTGAAGTGATCGTGTGTGTGATAACACTACTCAAAGCGATGTTAGATAGCTTCGCAGTTAAAGAGGGGAACCCTGTCCTACTCCTGCAATCAAGGGCGTTTAGCAGTTCTCAAGCGCACAATGGAGTGACGTTGATTCCTTAGCCAAGGTGCCTGCTGATTTCGTCACAGTCCTTGTGTAACTATAAGTCTTCTATTATAACACTTCAATTTCCTTACTCGTCCCTTAAAGCCATTGTGGCTTGAACCTGGTTTCATCAGCTCCTCGGATTTTTGCAGCCGTTAACCAGCAGCCGTGATGGTACCGGTGAGCCATGCCCTCTGGTAATGGTGCCAGCATCTCGCGGAGGAAGCAAAACCTTCCACGCCGGGTTCAAGAGCTGGCCGAGACCCGGCCGAGAGTATACTGGGCTTTTACGTATATGAGGATTTGACCAACACGAAGCGGATACCCGATATAACATAGAGTTGCTGACATGGTTGTGTTTCCTCAATTGTGTATTGATTTCTCCTTAGAGTATGTAACTTGACTTGGTTACCACGGCCCCTCCCGGTGTTCTTATAAATTCGCATAATAGGTGTCCGCCGCCTGTAACGCAATGCATCTTCTAACTTCGCAGCAAATGCAAAGTACAATTGGGAGTGCACCTGTGGCGACATTCTGGGGATCGTTGACCGGCATCTCACGACGTATCTACCGCAACGCACCAGAAGGATCAATCCCCAAACCAGGCAATTGCCAGAGCTATTGGAGGCGGAAGTATGTGAAGTCGGCGTTCGGTCTTCAGAAGTGGGTACGGCTCAGGGATGGGACGCATGCCTTTGATTATCCATCTGTCCGACTCTCTACGGAGACTTTGTTATGATGTCAGACGCAAAACGAGAAGGCCTCGGATGCGTACCTGTCAGGGATACGTAGCCAGCGCTTTTCATACAAGTAAATATGTTTTTATTAACCGGGAGAGTGATAGGACTGATTGATGATACTTGGTATAGGAACCCCATTTTAATACTTCGCAGGAGATCGTGTATCTGACACTTACTTGCCTTCAGTCGGATAAACGAGAATTTCGACAAGAGTGTCGAGCAGACCCGAGTAGGAGAGAGCCGAACATTAGTAAAGAGGTGATGGCGGGGCCGTCAAGGAGAAGGAGACGCGGTAAGTAGGAGCCACTCATTCTTAGGGGCATCATCCCCAAGGTAAGTAAAAGGGCTTGCGAGGCTTGCTTGAAGGGATACTACAATGGCAGCAATGGAGAGTGCACGTATTTAAATTCGCATGCAACCGACATTGATTGGGAACCTGCCGATATTTTTCTAGCACGATAAAACAGCTCAGCTCTGTTCCAGGGTAGTCGTCTGCCATACAGCGTCTGGTACTCGATTCCTACCTATCTTTGCCCTGATATGCTTGGATTTCTTAGGGAGACGATGCCTTAGCGAGAAAGGATGCCTCAAGAAGATGCCTTAGGTGTTAAGAAAACGGGACGGAGAGGGACACCCTTATAAATCATAATAACAGCCAGACAATCAAAATCAAATCGCAACGAGTGTCATGGTCAACTGGTTAGTTGTGGTACAAGAAGGCAGCTCCGAATCAGTGGGCGCTGGTTAGGTCCTCATAATGAGGATACCAATATCTGGAAGACTCAGGGTTCAATCCTGATTTAACGCACTAGTTACGTGCACCGGTTTTCCTTTTTGCGAATCTCTTGACTGGATTTCGTAGATCATGTTATTTTTATTCGTTTACTTTTTTCCTGAGGCCCAGCGGAAGACGTATATTAGCCAAGATTGTTTCAGCGGTTTAGTCAAGCATTTTCAGATATATACCTAGCTGCATTTGCACCGCAGGGCCGAGGATATATAGCAGTATTCTAACTATAATCAAGCTTCCTTAGCATACATAGGGGACAAACCCCTCATTCCGAGCGTAACCCAATGGTTTCGTGGCCAGCGGCGTCATCCCCTTAAGAGGGCGTCCAGCTTGTTTGGTGCGAGGGCAGATGCTTATCGTACAGTTCCCCATTGAAAGACTGCCTGATAGGGTTGAAACCATGCCGACAATGGCTGTTCAACCGCGTCCTAGTTGCCCTTGCGGTTGAGGGTGTAATAGGTATTACAGTATAGTCAAACCCTGAAAGGACCCTTATCCGCCCGAAGCGCCTGGGACGTGTGCAAAAAGAGCTTCCTTCCTGAAGTGATCCCGGACCGTGTCCGGGGAAGGCAGCACTACCCCTGGCTTTGCACGCATCGTCCACTCGACCCGAAGGTGCGGATTCTATGGCCTACTAGCGGGAAATCACTTCTTAGCTGTAACGATAATGCTTTGGACATCGCGGCGGTCTGACCGTTCCTAGCAGGGGCTATGGTCAGTGTTTTGTTATCTGGATTTTAGACGCACGGGACTTACTTTCGGTGCACCGCATACCATCTCACGATATAACTCGACTCGACCGACAAGCAACGACCCTAGAGTGAGCAGCGAACTCCCGCGATCACGAAGGCTCACAGGTCAAGCAACAACTGCGGCGCGACCTTCTCGAGATCCTCAACCTAACACCACAAAGTCAGCCAGTCAGCCCACCGCATCAGCTCAGTTCAGCTCAGCCCTGCCACGGATACCCAACCCAACCCAGGGGGCCCGAGCAACGGCAAAAAGACCCACCTCGAGGAACCCACTCTCCTTCTCAACCGCCGTCCGGGCGATCGTCTCTCGCACGAAGATATCCATGTACTTGGCGACGGCGGCGTTGGCGTCCCGGGATATGCGCGTGCCCTCCTTCTCGAAGAACTCGTGCAGCAGGCGCGTCAGGAGGTCTGGCGGGATCGTCTCGGGCGCTTCGTCGTCATCAGCGCCGTCATCCTCAGCCACATCACCCGCCATCTCGTCTACGTCCATGGCCCCATCCTCAGCCTCGGGGCGATGCCGCCGCTGCTGTTGTTTCTGGCGTGGTGCGCGTACTTCTTCCTCCTCCGCGTCTTCTGCGAAGACGTCTAGGTCGCTGAGGTCCGAGTTGGCGACCCGCGATGCCTTGGCGGGTTTTTTCGTCGCACGCGAAGAGGAAGAGGTTGGCTTCGACTTGGAGGATCCTGCTGCAGCGGAAGTAGAGGCTGACCCAAGGCCCCGGGAAGCCGCGGTCGTTTGTTTCGGCGGCATTATGCTTGTTTCCCAATATTCGGGCAGTTCGAGAAGTAGGGAAAATGAAAGGCCGACTTGGCGCTTGACTTTGGTTGTAGGCTGTATAATGAACGTCGTAGTAGTACGTTGGTAGGTCGGCAGAGGGTGGAGGATGTGGTCCTTCGCACCCCACTTAACGCGTCCAACGCGACTTTACAATATCACGTTGAATAAGTTATTGGCAACTGGTGGGCACTTGGCGGGGCTCTGCTGTCCTAACATGAGTATGATGGGGTCTTGCGGACTTACGTCGGCAAGATAGATCTTGCCCGAGACTGCTATGGATCATAGTTCGGGGAGAGTAGGGTGATGGCCGAATAATTAGTGCCTTGTAGAAAACCGGGAAAGGCATTTGATTCACGGGACGAGATGCAAGCGTTCGTAGTTTCTTTGGTCAATCAACTTGCATTCAACATTCAGATGTCTATCAGTCGTATGCAGCCCGATCGAAAAACCCAACAGAAAGGGAAATCGGCAGAGATGCAAGTCGCAAGCGGCAAGAATACAGTCAAGGGAATTGCCTAAGATCTAAATTACAGCGGATGAGCAGCCGGCAGGGTATTGAATATGCCCACCTTTGCCAGCTTCCCAAAGACCGCAAAAGCCAGTTGTTCCAGGAACGCCACGGCGAAGTGATACCTGTACCAACTTTCCCCTCATACCCCCTTCCGCAACCCGTGTCGTGTCTCCTGAGCGACCCGCCCAGGTCAGGGTATTACATGACAACACCTCCCGCGTCTATAGTCGTTTATAGTCGTGAGAGCGCTTAACCAGAACCGCCCTTGAAGGCCTTGCCGAAGAGCAGGACCTGGAGCTGGTCATAGATGGAGAGCACACCAGCACCAGCAACACCACGGAGGATGTTGGCACCGGCACCCTTGAACAGGGACTTGACACCCTCCTTGGCAACGATCTGGCGGGCAGCGTCCATGGTGCCCTTGTACTTGACGGCCTCACCGGAGGTCATCATCATACGACGGCGGATGGTGTCGAGAGGGTACGAGGCGATACCGGCACCAGTGGTGACGCACCAACCGAGAGCGAAAGAGGCAAGGAAGTTGTTCGCAAGAGGACCAACCAGCACGATAGGCTTGATGGAGTCGTACATACCGAAGTACAGACCACGGTAGACGACGATGCCGAGAACGGAAGGAGCGAAACCACGGTATAGACCAGCGATACCGTCGGAGGCGAGAGTCTTGCGGTAGACGTCAATCAGGCCGTTGAACTGACGTTCACCACCCTTCTTGGCGTTCTTGGCGTCGTTGGCAAGACGCGTACGAGCGTAGTCGAGGGAGTAGACGAAGAGGAGGGAAGTGGCACCAGCAGCCTTAACAACGTAATTAGCAGAGATCAGGAAACGGTCGCTGTGGTTGACGGAAACTTACACCACCGGAGGCGAGGTTACCAGCCATCCACTTGGCGTATCCATCCTTCTCTTTCTTGTAGCCGAACATCTTCTTGAACTTGTCACGGAAAGCGAAGTTCAGAGCTTGGGTCGGGAAGTATCGGATGACGTTGGCGGTGTTACCACGCCACAGGGACATAACACCCTCATCGGCGGTGGTACGCTTGAAGCAGTCCATGATGCCGGAGTACTTGCGGTCGAGACGACCGGACTTCAACATCTCATCCTATAAATTGATGTCAGTGGGCTGCGTTGAGAGTTCCTCATCACCTCCCAGTTACAAAGCTCCGCTTGATTCGATAACTGATGAAAGATTCCAATCTGTCATGAACCATGGACTCGGTGGCCCGAGCCCGCGAGAGTTCGCGGGTATGTTTACAAGCGAAACACGTACCTGGTTCTGGATCAACAGCTTGACACGCTCAATGGGGGCAGCAGCGGTCTTCGAGACGGCGGCAGAGACACCACCCATCAAGAAGTCGGCCATAAAGGGCTACACAACCATGTTAGTAAGGAGCCCAGTATTATATTTACATGTGATCTGTGCAACGGGAAAATCTCGCAGCTGCGCATTGCAACACCGTTACTACTCCCCCAGATCATCTCTTTTTTTATATATACATCTGCAAAAGCAGGCAGAGATGATGTTGAGCGTCCAATTGAGACGGTCCGAGGTACGCGACATTGCGGTCACGATACCATTCATCGTCGACTATCGGAGATCGGGTCGGCTATGCGAGGGAATTTTGGGTTTGGGAAAATCCGAATGACTTACCGGCATGCCCAAGACCTTCTGTTGCTCAGGCGGAGACATCTTGACTGCTTTGATCAAAGGACACCTTGGCCTGTGAGAAAGGAAAGAACTGAGTGGGGAGATGGATGGAATGAAAAAGATGAAGGAAGGATGGTTGAGGTTGCAGGTCGAGAGAAATATTTCTACTGCGACTGGTGGGCTCGGGGGGAGAAGGAAAAAATTCCTAGCGGTAAAGCTGCAGTGAGCGCAGCTTTTTTTTTTTTCCTTCAAGCGACTCTTCCCGGGGGTCGGACCCGCCACTAACTCTCCAAGGGCTCCCTGCCAACCTTCGGTACCTAAACACCCATTAATGCTATACTTCCAAGGTCCACGGTTGTCCTGAAGGCCACCTGCAGTTTACGGTCACGTGAAGTGGGTCTAAAAAAAAAAAAAACACGGGCCCTGTGCTGAAGCCAAAGAATGCTATGGACAACATTGGCCACCGGATAATCTCGGAATCCCGCCAATTGATTTGGGAGAAAGAGATACCTACCTTTAGCCACCTACTGTCCTTATCGCCGACAGCCAATACGGCAGCGAAACATTGGCACCAGTTCAGCAGAACCTTTCGCATGTCCGTAAGCCTAGATAATTTACCTACTACCACGATCATCTTGAATCGAGACGCCCTCCGTGTAATACCTTTTTTAAATACCTACCGAGGTACCCGTGGTATCTCAATCTGTATTTCACAACTGTACTGGGACCTCAGTGTCCTGGGGCACATGTACAGGGCTTCAATTAGGCTCGGTATAAAGCTACTGTATGTGTTGTATGTATTATAATCATTTTGCCCCATTAATGGGCCAAAGGGGTACTAAAAGGAGGGCCTCGGGGAGACGGCGCAGGCACACATCCCTATAAAACGTCACGAAGACTCGGCCATTGGCCTATGACGGCTGGTCCTTTTCCCTCCCAAGTCAAGTTTTCTTGGCCTAAACTGGTGGATCCCTAGCGGCTATCCCCTGGTCCTTTGCCAAGGCGATCGCCCTTGATTGTAGATTTGCACTTGCGAGGTAGTTATCCCGGGGTTTGCCCTTTGTGTGGGGGTTTTCTTACGAAAGCCAAAATAAGCCCACGAAGGTTTCAAAGGAAAGGTTTACCATTTATCAGGGAACACGTCAAACGCCAGATATTACGAGATACGTAGATTTGAACTTCGTTAGGCCAGGGACGATTTGTATGGGTATGAGTTATCATATCTCTTCAATTGGGTTGGAATGTTGACTGCTTCTAGGAATGAGCAAGACAATCACTCAAATATCCCCGGCCAGACCGTATATTCAGGAGGAACACAGGTTAGCTCAGAATCGATCCATCTTACGGCTCTAGCAAGCTTCCTTTATAACGAGAATGACGCAGATGAAGTTGAGCGGGAGCTGTTCACTGCAGATCGGGTAACCCTTCTTTCAGCTGGAGTGGTAACGTTCCTGGCCAGGGGACCCAGCCTTCCGGCGTTTACGATGGCTGTTTTCGAGTTGGATTCAGGTTGTCCACTCCACCCTAAGAACTACTGTCGGGTGGGCAGGCGTATCATGCGGTTAACCAACGGTCCCATAAGCAAGTGATAGAGCCTTCAAGGGGAGGGGTAGTCCCTATCGGATATATAGAGCCGCGAGACTTGGGATCGATCCAAATCAATACCCCACAGAACTCTTCACAATATCATTCGATGGGACATAGGAGGTTGTGCGTAGACGTATCCGGGTCTATTTATTCATCCTATCTGTAGAAGATCCGACTGCGAAAGCCATAAACCGTGACCCCTTCCAATGCTACGCCGTGGGTCAAATGCCTGGACCCATTGAGATTTTCTTCATGATCAGCCGGTCCGTCAAACTCGTGTCGGCCGGGTCTGTATTCATCATCGTATCGCGAGATGGCGGGGTTTAGTCCGAAGCGCCGACAGCCCGTGCTATTGCAATGTCAGCGGATGGATTCGAGCAACCTCAACGCTCTCAACATACTGTAGATCTTCATCTTGCTGTGCGTAACCACCGGCTTGATCTGGCCCTTCTCCTCGAGATCCTTCAGGCACCGCCGCGCCAGGGAGCCGTTGATCTTCAGTCTGTCGACGAGGGTGGCGACTGTGACAAGGCGGTAGGACTGGACATCTTTGTAGAGCTTATCGGAGGTGGCCTTGTCAAGCAGGACGGCGTGCTGGGCCTTGTCCTTGACTGCATGATAGCGCAATGTCAGCCAAGGTTCATGCACCATCTCTCAGCCAAACTTCGCCCGTCCCGATCGCGACCAAAGCTGCGAAAATCAGGGCAAACAGAATATCGTGAGCTTACCCTTTCCCTTGGACCACTTCTTCTTCTGCTTCTTCGCGCCGGAGCTCGCGGTGGGGGCCATTGTCGCTGATGTGAAAAGACTCTGTCTTTCTCGGTTGGTAGGTTGAGATGTTTGGCGGCGTTGATATCGGCAGACCCAAATGTCACGAGGCTGGGATTTTAATTGTAATTTTAGGTATTTTGTGGGCGGAGGATGGTGTGCTATCTGAGGCGTCACGTGGGGGGGTGGGCCACTTCATTTTCTCAAGTGATTGAGCCTGTCTTGATACCTGCCCACAGCTGACAGGCCTGGCGCCGTTCTTCTCTCTCGTATCGAGGGGCACGGCTTGACCGCGATACAAACCGTAGTATTATTAACTAAACCAGGTGTTTTACAGCATTTGACCTGCTATAAAGTCTTCCTCAGTCACTTACCTGTACATACTGTATTTGCTTCTTTCTGCCCTAAGTCGCATTATTCGGCAGGAAATGGAATTGGGGAGGTCGCAAATCGATCAGAAAGGCCCCGGAGGGGCCAGGGAGGGAGGGCGACAATGGTATTGGGTTTTTACGTGCCACCACTCCTCCCCTTTCCCCATCCGATACAAGACTGATTCTGCATATTAATAGTTTAGTTCCGTGTTGTTCTAGATATTTACTTCTTCGAGGTTCACTCAAGACAGTCAGGAACAGGAAGCAACCCGCTCTGTAGGTGCCTTCAGAACTAGTTCCGCCTGTTACCCAGCTTTAGTATCCGGGTCTTCTCTAAGACGCCCGTTATTGCAAGAAGTTCCTGGGCGAAGATATCATTCCTCGATCCATAATACGATTATCGAAGAGAACCATGTCTTTATGTGAGTTTCGTCGATAGTACATAGATGCCTGACCATTGCTGCATATTAACATCTGGAGTGGCCAAGGGCAGGAAGACCAGTCACGAATAGAGCTAAGTACCGCGGCTACTTCCTGCTCTAGTAAACCAGGACTCATGTGTTGATCCCTGAGCTCGATACAATGGTATCAGGCAAAAGTTTTCACATACTGTCATGTATCTGTGGAGCGCGCTAGTGAGAGCACTATACAGATTGAGTATGGCTTATACTAGGGTAGTCCCCAAGACACATCGCAATTTACATGCGAATTGGCAGCTTTGCAGCTTTAAAACATGGCCGGTTTTCTTAATATACTGAATAATTCAAATTAAAATATTATTTCGAATATTATATCTTTGCAAATGGATAAAAACGAACTATGAATATATCCGCGCTAGCCGAATGTGGAAAATGGAAGTGGGGTTATGAGCGGCGCAACCTGACAGTATGTAAAGACTTACCCCTGACACCATAGTAATGTGAACTCGTTTGGAGTTGAATAGCATCGTCTACACTGCCGTATTAACCCTCGAAATTCGTCGAAAGCTAATGCTGGCCAAGACAAGCTAATGCAGTGGATTATATGTATCGCTGAGGGCTATCCCCCTTTGCTATCAAAGTGGATCAACAGTTAAAAAATAAGGTGACGAATTAAAAAATAAAGAAAAGCTATTCCATCTGGGGAATTGAGATAGTAGGGCCATTAGCCTGCATTAGCTTTCCACGAATTTCGAAGGTTAACACGGGATTATGGCTATGGTCAAGCACCTATGAGTGTATGGGTGAGCGGTGCTAGCATTAACACGATCACGTGCCAAAGTTATCCTAAAAAGGAGTCCTCAAGGACTTACAGGCTGGGCGATACCCAGCATCCCATGAGCCATCCTCACACAAAACGGCAACGCCACAAGGGCCGGCCGATCCATCGTGAAAGGCTTTGTCATGCTCCTCCATAGTGGCGGAGGGAAGCCGTGAAGACATGCTCCTGAAAACAGGTGTTCAAAAAGGCGTTAGTCCACCTCGGCTGACTCACGCCAGTCAGCTCCGTTATTGGCTTCGTCAGGGTGATGTTAGTATTGTTGATTCTGGTAGAGGATTGTGATGCCAGAGTACCGTACTTTTACGTAGGGATCAGAAGCTTCTGAGTAAGCCGTTAATCCAGGTAATGTAATGTACTGAAAGTGGTGATAATTTTTGGTGATAATATTTCAAGCTCAGTTGTGGAGAGTAAGGGTATGGGGGAGCATCCTGTAAGTAAGGTTGTTGGCCTAAGCTAAGGTGTGGGTTACGTGCCCTGACAAGAATAGTTGGAACCAAGTTATGTTGAAGGTCATGCTCTTATTATGATCAATAGTATCTTAATTTCCGTCCAATGGGGACGTGGCGCAATGGTTTCAGCGCGTCGGATTCCAGCTAGGGCCTTTCTCCGGCTTGGCTTCGAGAGTTCACCTAGGTGCTTCCCGAAGGTTGTGCGTTCGATTCGCACCGTCCTCAGTTTTATTCCTTGTTTCTTTTTTCTTGTCTGGAACGCGTTATCAGTACGCAGAGTAAATCCGCATACTGCTGCTTTTTGCTCCGTGTACTGACTGTATGTAGTAATTTGGGCCGACCCAATTCTGCCATATGCATATCAGGCACCGCCATCTAGTCGCATGCCATAAGCAAATTTCTGCACCAAAACTTCTACCATAGTAACTATCCGATGAACCCCCCCGACCGGCCAAACTTCATAAAACATTGGACAGCCTTATGGAAGAGTTCATTGCTTAAGTTATGTTCTGTGGTCCCGGCCGAAGACTGTTGGATAAATGGACAGACCGAGGGGATCATGAATGCAACACCACAACACTTTTAGGTCGGTTGTACAAACTGTGTTGGCGTTGGCATTATTTTTCAAATGGACATGTTATTGGAATCATGTACCGATGGGCGTTTCGGAATCGAAACATTGGGCTGCACGAAATTCTGGTACGTGGCTGTGGGTGAGACAGCGGCAAAGCACGGACAAGTATAGTACGCGGAATACGTCTCTACGTAGATGCTTGGGTTTATTGACGCTCTGTCGTTCTTTTCTATTTTCCCTCGTTAACCTGCCGTGCTTTTGGAAAGTATCTATCTGGATTCTTAAGGATATCTCCGATTGCCCAGTCTTCTTTTCTGATCTGTGCCCATTTCCTCGACAAGGCAGCTACGTCAAGCCATTTGATCGAGGGATCAATAGGCCGCCGATTGGTGCACGTGTTCTCGCAGGTTACGCATCGTGGGCTCCGCGGAAGATATCGAGGCAATGACTCAATAGTCCAGCGTGGATCCTCGTCCGTCGTGATATCGCTTTTGCATCTTCTGCATATGTATTGTATGGTGCTAGGGAGTCCAAGGCCTGCTACGTCTTCTTTTGTGCGAAGCAGAACGTCTGCCCAAGCTGCTCTCTGCGGCGGCCTCTTCAAGGCATCTGGATCAGGTTGAGACCACGGAGTTTTATCATCGACTGGAATAGCCCATACGGCGATCCCCTTCGGCCGGCAGTTCTCAAGACCACAACCGGCCTTTAAATAGCGAACCACGTATTTAGATGGGTCCAGCTTCTTGAATTGGGGGAACGCGTCATCGAGGACTCGGGAACCGGACGCACCACACTTTCTGGGAACGGGATACTTTCCTGGTACGGTATGGTCTGCGATTGTGCTTGTTCGCTGAACTGGGTTGACTTGCTTGAAGTAACGCAGGGCAACATCAATGATTACTTTCGTGATACCAATGCCCCCGCAGGTTTGAAAACCAAAAGTCTTGCGGCAGAGAAGTTGGTGAACTTTTAGAAGCTCGGCCGTTGAGGAGGATATCGGGTGTTTGTCGATTCGCAGGCCTTCCTGTTCTTCCAGCCAACCGCGGAGCCGGAGAGGGACGCCCTCCCAGCTTGGTTCTTCAAATGTGCTAAACTCGTCTGATTCGCTGACGGAGAGGAGGCTGACAGCATTGTCAACGCTGAAGGAAGAGTCGACGGGTGACGAGATCAGGCACTTGAGACCCTGTGGCCCTTTGATAGCAACATCAACTTCGGGGAGGATTTCAACCACGCTCGCGCTGTCAATCTACCGCCAGTCGGTCAGTCGTATATCTGATTAAATACTCAAAGTCGGATCACGATGTATAATGACAGTCACTTACTTGTGATTTTGCGACTGGAGATTCTTCTTCTGATGGTATCTCGTCAAACCTATTATCTTCGGCAGCATCAACCAGTGCTGAGTTGCATGATATGCCTGGAGAAAAAGCCATCCCCAAAACTTCCTGGCTGAGACTGTTTAAAAGACGATCCCGTAACTTCGCTAGTCGTCTCCTTTGCACAGCTGAACACCTGTGCTATTGCTTCCTTGTTCAGATCTTTCTGCCGCGCCCATTCGACCTTCAATAGACGACCATATGTCCCTCGCCTATGATTCGTCTCGTAAAAATGTTCGTCGATAGTTATGCCTCCTAATCGAGCAGCAACGCTCAGACGTAAATCTTGAAGCTTGTCCAGAGTTAACCTGTTAGCGAAGGTCATGGCCTCTGGGTGCACAACAAACAGCACGAATCTCGCTAGACGTTGTTGGTCTGAGGAGTCTTGTTGATGTTCCCATTCCAGCCAAAGGGTTATATCTTTGTATTGGCCCCAGAGCCGAAGGGGTTCCAGAGAAAAGCTTTCAAGCATTCTCTTCTGGACATATTTACCTGTCAGGTGCCAAGGTGCGGCCCCCTTTCCGGGGCCCAGCGACCCACCAGTGTGGCTCCAGTTTGTGTATATATAGGGGGGCTTCGCCCCCGAGTAGTTAGAAAAAGGCAGGCATTAATGGTCATATATTTACTACCCATACTATGAACCACCTGCTGGGCTGCTTCTTCTGCCTCTCACTCCGTACTTTACCATTTTCCCTGACATTACCCCAACAGATATCAACGGCGGCGCTCATGTTCTTTCTAAGATCCCATGTAAACTGTTCGTGGACCCTGAGGATGTCGGAAGGGTAGTATCGAAGTCCGTCTAACGCCTCGCGCCGGAAGAGATGATCATAGATAAGAAATCGATCTGTGGTAAATCCAGCCATCATAATCTGACCGAGATGTTACTGTCATCTCCACCTCTCGTAGAAGATGGATTTTTGACCGAAAACGAAGGACAGTGAAGATGACAGGCCACTGTTGCCTCCAATGGCCCGTCAGGACCAACGGTGAAATCGTGCCGACGTTTGACTCCTCGTTGTTGCCATAATCGAACTTCAGCATCTACGGCGGTCACAAAGGCTTCTTGGTAGTTCCAGCTCCCTTGCTGAGTATCTAGCCATGCTTCAGTTTAAAATTCGCTCTTCTCTTAAGAACAGAAAAATGGTAACCAAAAGTCGCGTACCTTGTTGCCTTTTTCTAAGATCATTTAGAAACGGCTCGATTTGTCGTAGCCTCCTAAGTAAGTCCGGTGATTGAAATCCTTCAGGTCTCGGAAGGGACAAGTTGCCAAAGAGATGATACTCACAGTCACCCTCATCCATATCGGCCACCAAGCTCGGGAAGCTTGCCTAGGCATATGTAGGAAGGCGTGCTATCAGACGTTACGACCGCCGCTCCACCAAAAGATACCTTAAGTTGTTACTATAAGGTACCTTTTGAAGATCTTGGACCGGAATGGGATCAGTGGCTATTCGAGTCAGACATCACACAGAATTCATATGATACTCAAAAGTGGCATCAAACAAGGAAGGAGCAAACAAACGTGGTGGCAGGCAGACGCGTGATGAGGCACCAAAACTTCGCCCATAGATTTCTACCGACACCCATTTCTTTCCTACCCCCTTCCAACCTATCTACAACCACAACGTCCACCCCAAGGACTAATTAGGCATGCCCACGTGCTGGGCTTCTGCAGGATAACCTTCTTCCCTCTATTTTATTAGGCAACCTTTATTATTTGATTCCATCTTGATCTGCGGCAACTACAGCTGGAGTTGGAAGAATGAGGCTCCTTGGCTGTGCGGCAGGCACTATGAACACTATGCACACCTACCGCACACCCACCGCACACCGTCTGCACAGGTTAATAAAGCAGCAGCACCGGCCCACCCACGAATATGGAAGTGAATAAGGGCAAGATTTGGGGTGCATTTCAATCTGTAATGCGCTGTGAATCGGGGAAGCTCTCTGACATCAAAGAGCTCGCTGTTAGGAGTGTTCTGTTACGTGCTAAGGTGGAATCTTCTAGAAAGGGGCTATATAGGGGTTGTAGGTGCGTATATATAGGGCCGTTTCCTCCCATCTATATTGGAGGAAGCAGGCGTTACTGGTCTAATTCCTATACTGCTACCTACCTTCGAGACTGCTTCTTCCTGCCTTTCACGCTGTGTACCCTTTTCTCTGACACGTTTTCTGGAAGAGGCAGTACCTTTGGCCCCAGTTGTTAGGGCTTTTTTCGTTCTCGGTGTAGGAATCGGGCCGTGGTGTTCCGTATGCGTCTCCCCAGAAGCCATAGTCCTTTGTCACGAGTTCGAATCTGTCCCCATCCAAGTTTCCTCCAGAAAGACGGGTTGGAAACGGTGGTTTGTCTTCCTGCAAAAAAAGATAACATTGTTTATGCAGAGCAATGCCTGCATGCGATCATCGCAATCTTTGTACCCTGACGTCCTTATCCGATCTCTTAACTCTTCTTCGCTCACAGCCATTACTTTATGGATATCGCCAATATGAAAAACTGGATCTCGGTAGATTAGTACTGGGCCATTGCCTCATCGTGATCAGGACCCCATTTTGGAGGTTGTGGCTGCGCCTGCGGCGCAGCAGCCGTAGCCATAGCTATAGCTTTTAATTAAGAAGTATCTGTCAGGGGTCCAATGTATCAACTAAACTACTTTAAGAATTATTTCCACAAAAACAACAAAACCTCCAAAATAGGGCCTGATAACAAGTTGTGATTTTTTCGTTTCGTTTTCCGTATTTTTATATAAATCTTTGAAAATTATCAAAATAAATCTTTTAAATATAATTTTAAATTAACGTTACTTTTTTTGTAATTACAAAAAATTAATACAAAATTAAAATATATATTTTTTTACATTAATTTGGTCCTAATTAAAATTAATATATAATTATAAGTTTAAATAAATTCTTAAAAATTCCGTTTTTTATATATTATAATTATAAAATTTTTTCGGCTAATATAATAATAATATAACGCTATAAACCAAAATAATAATATATAAAACTTAAAATTATTTATAATAAATTCCGAAATATATTTTCTTTTAAATTAATTAAATACGGGTAATATATTTAAAAGTTTAAAATAAATATTTTAAATTTTCCAATATTTAATTTTTTAAAATAAAATGTTTATTTTTATCCGATATTTTTATTGGTTTTTTACCAATATAAACGTAATTAACCTATATATTAACGTTATATATACGGCCGATAACCTTACGAAAACCTTACGCCGTCAGTTTGTTCGCCTTATATTAGATATTATGTTTAATAAATAACGCCGTATTTTACAAAAAAATATGTTAATATAATATATAATCTGCTTTTCGGAAAACTTAATATTTTTTATTAATAAAATAAATATTCAAAAAATTTTAATTATTCAAATTTTTTTAATAATTAATTTAATTATTATTTAAATTATATTATTAATTAAATTAACGAAAAAATAACGAATTTATAAATTAATAATTTTATGTTTTAATTTTATTTTACTATTTATAAATACGGAAAAACTTACTTTACAAATATTTAATTATATAATTGCTGGATAATGTAATTATATTATTTTTGATCTTAAATATTAAACGATTAATTTTAAATTATTGTATTAAACTTTATTTTTAAAAGATAATATAATTTGGTTATTATTAACAAAATATATTTGTTATTGGAATTAAAAAAGTTTCGTTTTAAATATATTAATATCTGTAATTTATAATTTATTTTCCCTATTTATATATATTAATTTATTTGTATAATAATTATTAATAATATTATAAAATAAATACGAAATATAGCAGTTTTTATTAAATTGGCGGTTTAACTAAATATAATTATAAGGCGAAAATCCGGCATTTTAATATTAATTATCCCGAAATCGATAATATTATTTTCTTTATATTTAAAAATTAACGTTTAAAATAAAAATATTTTAATTTTTTAATAATTAATATATTTAAATTATCAAATAGTATTTTTTTAATTTAATTTAATAATTTATGTTTTATTATTAAAATTATTATTTATATTAATAACAAAGTGAAAATTATAAATATTTATAATTATTTAATTAAGATTATAATAAATTAAAAAAATTATAAAATTTTATAATTTCGAAATATTTTACGGAAATTTAATTTATATATATAATAATTATAAATAAATAAATATAATTAACTACAAATGAATTATATTCTTTCTACTTTATTAAACGTTCGATAAATGTAAAATTAAGCCGTTTATTTTAAAAAAAAGCAAAATAATAAAAGAAATTTAAGCCCAGCAAATTAAAAACCGTACTATTTATAAAAATATAAAGGTTATAATTAAAAATAACGTAACGGATTTAAATAATTAAAAAATAATACGTAATTTTTCGTAAATAATTTTAATTAAAATAAAATAATTATCAAATTTTAATTTTAATCTTTAATTAATTAAAATATTACTTTTAAATTTTTAAAATAAAGTAATTTTAACTTATAATATCGAATAAAAATAAGGCTTTAATAATACGTATTATTTAACGATAAATATATATATAAGACAATTTTAATATATTTAAAAAAACGAAATTATTATATTAAAAACCAAACCGTAATAACTTAATTCGGGCTAGATTTTATTATAATATATGTACGTTTAATTTCCTGTATATATTTAAATTTTTAAATTCGAAAATATTTGTATAAAAATAACTAAAAACCGGTTCGATAAAAGCGATTATTTAGGAAATAATAAAATCTTAATATAAATAATAAGTAAACGAATTATTTTTTGTATAATTATTTTCGTTTGGAAATAAAAAAGCAAAATAAATATTTCTTTTTATTAAATTTAAACGGTTATTAATTAATAAATTCCCGAATAAATTAAATTAAATCTAAATTTTATATTTAAAAAAAATAAAATAAAATTAATTAAAAAGGCCTTTAATTTTCATAAATAATAATATTAAAATATTTTCAAAAACCGCTTATTTTTTGCATTATATATAATATACGAAAAAGTTCTACTTTCGATTTTATAAAAAATATAAGTAATTTTTCGTAAATAACAGAATTCGTTAAATCGAAAATAACGGCGTTATATCCTTATACCGCAAATTAATTTATATAAATTACGGATTATTATTACGTTATAAGTTTAATAAATATCGAAAAAAATTATAAGGCCGCTATAAGTTACGTCCGATTTTAATCGGTATATATTATATATTATTATTTAATTTAAATTAATAATTAATAATTTAGCAATAATCTTAATAATTTAAATATTAAACCGGGATATAATTTATACGTTTTTGTAATTCACAATCGTAATTTCGCTTATATTAACATTTATATTTATATACGTAATTTGTAATATATGTTACAAGCTAAAGCTTATAGAGCAGCTCGGGCTTACGAAGCGAGCTTTTTAGCCCGAACTTACCCATATGTATATAGGGAGCAGCCATTTTGCTGGTGGCTAGCTATTTCTCTCTTTCCCTCCTTACCTTGAATATAAACTTTTGTTAGGCCGTACCTTTGTTTAACCTACGTATCATACTCGTTATATATATTTAAGGTTATAACTTATTATAATTTCCAGAAAATTAGATAAAAAAATATTTTTCAAAAATATCTTAATTACAGATAATAAGTTAAAAAATTTTTATAACGAAATAATTACAAAATAACATAATTAACGAAATTATAAATAAGCTTATAATATTAACCTTATTCGGAACTATCAAGGAAAACTTATAATATTAATCGTTTATAAATATGTTTTAAAAGCCTAATATATGTCAAGGGCTGCATACGCAGTAGCTAAGGATATGGGCCATAACAGGTTTATTAAGAAATCTAGAGAACAGCTAAGAAAATACGTGGGAGCAACTAGCTATATATATAAGAGCCACGGGATTAACGCTATGCTAATCCTTCCATTAGGGCCCTTGGCCCGTAACATAACCCCCCCTTCTAAATCTAATCTTTGGTTTTTCCCGTTACGCAATAAACGCTTATTCGTAATACCCTTTTAGGGATTTTGCTTTAAGGCGGCGATATTTGCAAATTTTAATCCGAAAAATTTTCCGACGGTTATAGGGAAATTACGCCGTATACTTTACGCCCGTATATTTCTGGCGCGTTACACGTTATTAGCTTTGTATTTTCGCGCTATTTTCCTTAAGGCTTTTTTTGCTAGTTCCTTTAACGTTTCGTAAGCGTCGAGCTTATCTAAGTCCTTTTAGGCTTTGTTAAACGTTTTTATGGTTGCTTTTTGTCGTTTAAGCAGTGACGGAACTTTTGGGGCCTTGTTAGCGCCATTATGTCGGACGGCAACTTTTTTCCCTTTAGGATAATTCCTCCGAAAATGCCCCGTTTTGTTATATTTTAAATAATGTCCTTCCGTTCGCCAACGGCGTTTACGTTAATAATTAACGGCTAACGTACCAATTTCCATACCTTTTATAATATCGTTTTCCGACTGAAAAATTATTGCGTACGAATATGCCGGGATAGAGGCCGTTAAAAACGATATTTCCGAACGGCGAAAAAATTACGCGAACTTTTCCTAAGTTTTAGGCCACCTTTCGTAATCCAGTTGTTTTTTCGTTTCGGCGTTAAGGCTCGAAATTAATAGGAAAATTTTAACTTTATCCGGTTATTTTTTTTCCGGCTTAGTAAAAAGTATTTTCGAATATAAGAACGTATTCGGACGCCGTTTAAACGTTATATTAACGTAATTTGGTTAAGTATTAGTTAATTTTTTATTTTTTATTAAATTTTTTTAAGGTAACGGCGATATAATTTAAAAAGGGTTAAAAATTTGGTTTTTTAAAGGTTTTTTATATATATGGCAAAAACGTTAATTTTTAAAGTTAACGGCTAAAAGTTTTCCAAATTTAAAAAAGTTACGTACGATTATCGCCGATTGTTTTTCTATTAATAAATAACTTTTTATTTATTTCAAGCCTCTAGGTATTATGGTCCTTACGGCCTTATAGCTTACGAACGGTTCGTAAAACCTAATAGCGCGGTTCTTCGGTATCCATGGCGAATAAACTGCGTATAAATAGCGGGTATATAACGCTGGCATATTTTTTACGGCGACGGACCGTTTGCGAAAAAGGAGATTTCTTAATATGTTAAGGGCTGTATACGTAATAACTAAGGATATAGGCCATAACAGGTTTATTAAGAAATCTAGAGAATAGCTAAGAAGATGCGTGGGAGCAGCTAGCTATATATATAGGAGCCACGGGATTAGCGCTATGCTAATTTTTCCAATAGGGCCCTTGGCCCGTGACAATATATAATAAAAAAAATTTGCCAAATTGGTTTTTAACCGTAATAAAACGATAAATAATTTGCTTAACCAAATAACGGAAATAAAAAAAATACTTTTTTACGAAAACAGAAAAAAAAAGCCCTTATAAAATAAGATCCGCCTCGCCAAGGATTTACGGTAGGCCCGCTACTTAGTAACGCGTTCGTAAAAACGAATCGTAAACCTATAAAATAGCCCTTATAAAACGGGAAATAAAAAATATTCCGTTCGTTTTTCGCTATATTTTATACGAAAATAAAAGAAAACCGGTTTATTTCTGGCTCCCTTATAATAACCTGCCTAAGTATTATAATATTTATATTTATCGAAAAATAAGTACGATTTAAATATTAATTCGAAATAAAAAAATTATAAAAAGATTTAAACATTAATAATTTTTTCCTTTATATAAAAAATAATTCGAAAATAAATAAGCGGAATAATTCGTTGAAAAATAATTATAACGTATAAAATAAAATAATAATTAACGGTTTTAAAATTACTTATTAAATTTTAACCTTAAATTACTCGAATATAAAAGCCTAACGTAGCCTTTAATAACTAAGGTAATTTTTTTAAAATATTAGTATTAATACGTAATTTCGTAACGCGCTAATTACGAAAAATATATTTTATAATAATTATAATCATTAAATACGTAAAATAAAAATAATAATTAATTATTTAAAAGCTTTACTTAATTACTATATAAGTAAAAAAATAATAATTTGATATTTCGATAAAAAAGCAAAACGGTTAGCTAATAATAATATATCGGCTAGATTAATAAATTAATTTAAATAATAAACGTTTAAAAGGATATGTTTATAACGGATATCGCGTAATTAACTATATTAATATTTAAACTTATGGATTAATAACGGGGTAATCGAAAAAACCGATCCGGAGGAAGTTCGGAATAAAGCTTGGATAATTAGCCCTATGCGAAATAACTTTCCGATAATAAAATAAAAGCTCGGAAACAGAAAAAACAATATTTCCGCTATGCCGTCACGAATTATTCAAATTAGGAATACCTTAAATATAAACCCGTAAAACGGCTTCGTTCGGCTAGGACGGAATTTACGGCAATAAGCTTATAAAATACTATTAGCAAAAATAACGATTCGGATAACGAAAATTTTAAAAAGTAACCCTTATTAAAAATTACTAGCAAAAAAAGGACGTAATAAAGGAAAAATTGCAAAAAGTTAATAATAAATTAAATAATACTTTTTTATATTAAACGCTTTAATTAATAATATTATATATATAAACGTCTTAATTAACAATAAATATATTTATTATTTCGTATTGAATTAACTGCTAATTCGCTATTTAAAATTATAACGTATACTTATTATATTTTATTAGTTAAAGTTAATGAAAAATAACGAATTTACAATAATTATAATCCGAAAAATTACTTACGTTAACGTAAATTTGAACGGCCCCTTGAAACGAATCTGGAAAGATATAATTAAAAACTTATTTTACCTTTTTATTTTAAAAAAACTCTAAATAAAATATAATAATGTCATATATAAAGTAAAATAACGGTTTATCCGCTTTATAAATAACGTTACTGCGCTTATATTATGTAAAAAAAATAGCTCAATAAGGAATTTAAGGACCGCTTAAAAGAGCAGTTATAAAAGTACAAAAAAGCCTGCCTAATAACAGTTATAACCTTTACGGCAATAATACGGCAAAACCGCCGCAAAAAAAAAACAAAATATAATTATTTATAATTTTTATAAAAAATATTAATAAGGTTTTAAAAATCAAACCGCAATTAACTTCTAAGAATATAACGGAACGTTTTCTTAAAAAAAATACGGAAATTCCGAAATCTTTTTATAAATAACGAAAATTCGTTATTATTATTTTATTATAATAATACCGACGTAATAATAAATTTAAAAATAAATATTTTAGGTTAAAAAATTCTATGAAAACTGTTATACGGAATATTAAAAAAATTGTTAATTTTATATAAAATATTTATAAATTTATTTAATAAAAATTAAATTTGGATTAATAACTTTTCCGTAAATGCCCCGGTATTATTTATAAAAAAAAAATTTAACGGGGGTTTACGGTTTTGTTTAAATTATAAAAAATTAAATAAAATTACAAAACGAAATTATTATCTTTTTCTCTTAATAAAGAAAATGCTACGAACCTTATTATAAACCTGGTAGTTTACGAAATTCGACGTTCGAACGGCCTTTTACCAACTACATATCTGCTAAGAAAATAAATAAAAAACTGCGTTTCGTATACGCTTCGAGTTTTTCGAATAACTAATATATTTATTCGGCCTTAGCGGTATACCGGCTGCTTTTTAACGTTATATTAATATTACGCTAAAACGTTATTTTAAAAAATTTTATTCCGCGTATATAAATAATATATTAATTTATTCGTCCGGTTTTCATACCGATTATATAGCTAAGGTTAAATTAATATTTTATCGTTAGCGGAAACAAAATTAAAAGTGGACCCGGATAAATAAAAATTTATCATTCAGAAAACGAAATACATAAAATTTATTATCAAAATAAAAATAAACCTAAAAATTAATTTTAAGAAAATAATCGTTATTTAGAAATAAAAAGCCTTTATTAACATAAAAAAGATTAAGAACTTTATCGGGTTCGCCAACTTTTACCGAACTTTTATAAAAAACTTTAATAGGGTAACAGCTCCCTTTTTACGACTAATTAAAAAAAAGACCTTTTTTTATTGAAAAAATAAAAAATAATAGATTTTCAACCAATTTAAAAAGCTTTTTATTATAACGTTTATTTTTATGCATTAAGATTCCAAAAAACTAATAAAAATAAATTATTCCGGCTAAATAATAAAAAATGCCTATTTTAATTCGATTTATTAAGGTATTTACGATTAATTACGTATTTCTTAAAAATTATTATTAATTAAATATAATTACGAAATATATAATAAAAAACTATTAATTATTGCTAAAATATTAACAAAATAAAAAAAAGAATTTTAAAAGTTAATTAACCCTTTTATAATCCTAATAAATTATGTAAACCTTTAATACCTTATAAATATTTATAAATTTATTAAAAAATAAATTCGATAAGCCAGTTTTTTATCCGCTTTTAATTTTATATTTAAATATTACCATGGCAAATTAATAAATTAATCCAATATTATATTTCGCAAGCTATAAAACGTATTTTGTAGCAAAAAAATATTAAATTTAAAAAATAGATAATTCGGTTAATTAAAAAAGAATAATTATTTAATAAATTAACGCAAATCCAAAAAATCCTAATAACCATACTTTACTTAAAACAAAATAATAACGAATAACCGGTTATACCTCCCGGCAAGGAAATATTTTTCGAAAAAAAAAACTTTAAAAAATATAAGATTTAAAAATTATTAAAAATAAAACCTTAAATATAATATACGTTACCATAGCCCAAAAGTTACGTAATTTTCTCTTAGTTATAAATACGGTAAAGGTTTTTATAACGGAATACTTTTTTAACTTTAAAAGTTTTTTATAATTTAAAAAATATATTTAGGTCTTTACTTAAAAACTATTCCGGACGTTATTAATTTAACGGATATACAATTTTTAAATTACCGGCCACTCAAAAAAACATTACGTTAATAATATTAATCCGTAATTATTATTAATTAAAATAAACTTAAGATATACGCCGCTTTTGTTATAACTATAATATATATAATAAGTCGTATATATAAAAGAAAATGAAAAAAAGGTTATTACGGCCTTTATTTATTTTAAACTAATTTTATTTAAATTTTTTTAATATACTTTATAATCGATTTACCAGTGAAACAAAAAAGGACCCCCGTTTTTTTATGGTACTTTACGATCGTTTAATAAAAATAATTATTTTAAAGCCGATATTTAGTATAAATACGGAAACGTACGTTTAACGCTTTATTACCTATTATTAAAAATATTACGGTTTTCCCAAAAAATTTAATATCCGATAAAAAAAGTTATTAAATAAATAAATTCTGGACTTATTTATACAATTTAATAAATATATAATAATAATTTAATATATTTTTTTACCCTTAAATAAATAAAAATACAGAAAAAAGTAATTAAAAATTTTTACGTATTTCCGTTATTTTATAAATTACGTATAATATAATTGTTACAGGAACAGGGGTTCCTGTCTTGAGGAGGCCAACCTTTAAGGCCTAGCGTGGAACCACTACGGCTGAACTCCGGAGGGAAGCTCCTGGCCCAAACAATATGATCTAGGTGATCTGATGGATTAATCAGATCACATAAATCACATAGATCCACGACATACTCACTTTAGGAATTGGAATATATAATGGATCGGTTTTTTATGTAAATAACACCTACTTAGTTTCACTTTTTAGCTATTAATCTAAGTTCTTAATCCAAAAGCAATTATACCGTTCTTTAATTAAGAGAAATTTTTTTAAATCTTTTTAACGAATAAATCATTAAATTATTTCTCGCCTTATTATTATCTGTAAATCAAAACCCTATTTCGGATATTACTTATACCTCTAAATGGACATATAATAGGTTCGTTATATTTTAATAATTCCTTAATTAATAGCTAACAAATAATTTAAGATTTAATTAGGGCATAAGCTTTCCTAAACTTAATACAAACGATAATACGGGACGACGTTCAAAAAATAAATAATATACCCGATTCCCGTTATTAGCTAATAAAAGATTAATAACTAAATTAAATAATTTATTTTTTATCGAAAATTTTTTTAATTAATTAATAATATGGCCCTTTTTATTATTTAATTTTAAGAAGGATTATTTTCGTAACCCAGATAACAATTTACCCCGACCCCTAAGGATATTATCGAAATCTAAAAAAAGAAATCGGAGGAGAAAGTAATTAAGGAAGGGACTGAAAAAAAATATGGAACCGAAATCCTAAAAGGAAAAAAAAAAACTTATTACGGAAAAAAAACTGGATTTTTTGGCCCAAAAAGTTCAAAGTTTGGAATAAGAAAATATTCGGTTCGCCAAAGGAAAAAAAACGATTTTTCCTTAGTTTGGCTCCCCTAAAGGACGAAATTAAGGAAGTGGTTTTCGACCACCTTCGTTCGGAGCAGAATAAATTCCGGAAAGAATTTCGATTTTGCCATTATTCGGAGCAAATTAAATACGCGAAAAAACTATTTCACCTTCTAATTATTAAGGAATGCCAAACGTTAAGGGCTATAAGCTAAACCCTTCCAAGCCTTATAATAAATTTAAGAATCCGGAAGGATTTTTGGTTTAAGCCAGGCTTTACCTTAAATTTTATAAGAATTTTTTAACCGAAAACTATCAAAAAATAATAATTATTTTATAATTATTTATCGGGAAATTTTTTTTATGATTTAAACTTATTATAAAGGATTATTTAAAAAATTACCCGGATAATTTTTCGGACATAATTAATTATATTTTTAGCAAATATAATTATTTCGAAAAACGGATATAAACCTTATTTGAAAATCCCGATAAAAAGGAAAATGTTATTAAGCAATTATATTTTTTCCATTAAATTAAGTTAGCCGTCGAATATACGACGGAATTTAACCGCTTTACTGCCATTTTTAACTTATCGGAAAATACGTTATTTTACCTTTATTATGATAGCTTAAAGCCCGCGGTTAAGGACGAAATATACAAAAAACCGAAAATTAAGTCCTTTCCGGAATATACCGATAAGGTTATTATTACCGACCGACGTATTTTCGATCGGTACTTTAAAAAAAATTAATAAACGAAATAATAATAAAGGTTTTAATAACCGAAATAAAAAGGACAAAGGTAAACTTTAAAAGGAAGTAAGTATTGTTTCGAAGAAGCCCAAGAAAAATAAGTTTAAAGTAAAATGTTTTAATTATGGCAAAAAGGGACATTTTAAGAACGAATGTCGTTTTTCCAAAAGGAATTCCAAAAAAGGAGGAATTCTTTAACCCTAGAAAAAAATCAGAATAATTAAGCAAAAAACCGACAGTAAGGCAGAAAAGGAGAAAAAAAAAGATTAATTCGACTTTTTTCCAGCCAAAATTCATTATTGCCATAATTACTTAGATTCAGAACGATATCCCAAAGTACGAGAATTATCCTATTTGCTAGGACTTTAAGGTTAAAGCTTACAAATACCATTTAGGACGAATGGCTTTTAGAATAACCATAAAATTAAGATGTCTTTGTTATTTCGATATACGGAGGTATAAAATATACGATATAAATAGTTAATTTTGACTAAATATTAACAATTACGGATAATTATCTCCGGAGCTTTATAAATTTCCAGAATATACCATTTATCAAAAAATATTATCGGTAAACCTTTACGACCTATTACATTTTACTGCTTATTATTAAAATAATTATTTCGATTATTTCAAAGTTAAAGAAAATAATAATTTTTAGCTTAAATAAGACGAAAAAATACCTATCGAACCTAATAACGAATGCAAATATACAGAAACTCTCCGATAACCAAAATACTTTAAATTTTGTTATTTACATTTTAATTCAAAACGGAATCGGAAGGCCATATCGTAAGGATGCTTATATTACGTTCCGACGCTTTATATTTAATACGAATTTCTAAATATAGAAATACTTTTTTTAGAAATACACTTTTTTAACCCTATAATTCAAAAGGTACAAAACCAAAAATTAAGCCAAAAGAAAACAGTTACTTTCGGATGTTAATTAGGCAGAAAAAAATAATACAAATACATAAACGATTATTATACCAAGTACGTAACCAAGAAAGTTCGAAAATGGAAACGCCTTTTTGCAAACAAACCATATTAATTAAAAAACGATAAAAGCTTTCGAAAGTAAAGTATCGAAAGGCCTTAACATATAAGACCTTATGTAAAACGACAAAAGGATTACGTAATCAGATCGAAATTCCTTTTCGGTACAAAAATAAAATATTTAAAATTATAATTGATTCGGAAACCAAAAATAATTTTATTTTTCCTATAATGGTAAAAAAACATTAAATTCCCTGAAAATACAAATTAAAATCCTATAAGTTACGTACGGTAAACGGAAACTTATTTATATACGAAAACGGATAAATCTTTCGAAAAATTAAAGAACTTTTAATACGGATTTAAGGATACTAAAAACGGATCTTATTAGATATTGCCGATATTTCCGGGTACGATATTATTTTGAAAATGCCGTAACTTAAATTTAATAACTTATATATTAATTAGAAAAACTAAACATTTTTATAGGAACAAAAATAAAGGTTATTTAAGGAAAACGACCAAGAAATTTATTATATTATTAAGAAAGTCCAGATTACAGATTAAGCCTTTACGGTACCACCTAAGTATCGACGGTTCAAAAAACTATTTAAAAACAAAAAAAACTACGAGTTACTATTTTATGGCCAATAGGATTACAAAATACTTATTAAAAAAGGTACCATCCTAAATTTTACAAAATCTATTATATAAACCTTAATAAATGGAAAGCCTTATGGAAAAATATTTAACTTAACCTAAAAAAGGATATATTTAACTTTCCGATTCTTTCGTTAAATACCCCGTCCTTATGGTACCAAAAATTAAGAATAAAAAGCAAAAAATCGATAAAAACGGAAATCTAATTTTTAAAAAAATAATCGATTACAAATAGTTAAACGACATTACAATTAAAAATAAATATCCCCTAATATTTATAAATACTTTAAAAGAAAATGCCAGCAAAGCCAAATGGTTTACGGCATTTAACTTCCGTAATAACTATTACCGCATCCGAATGGCCAAAAAAAGGAATAAAAAACAGTATTTAAAATAATATACGGATTTTACGAATATAAAATAATGCCGATAGGATTTATTAATGCTTCCGTTAATTTCTAAAATTTAATTATAATTATTTTCCGATAATTCCTAAATAAATTCGTATTCGTTTACATTAACGATATCTTTATTTATTTAAAAACTTTAAAAAAGCATAAAAAGCATATAACTTAGGTATTCAGAACTTTAAATAAAGCCAATATTTAAATTAACTCAACCAAAAATATATAGCATATATAAAAACTAGATTTTTTAAGATTTACTTTTACCCCCGGCCAAATTCAAATTTAACGCTCCAAATTAAAAGCAATCAAAAATTAACCCATCCCCGATAAGGCGACCGTTACAGATATCTAACAAATCTTAGGATTTACGGATTATGTACGTAACCTAATCGAGAAATACGGAAATATCGTTAAGCCATTAACGAAACTTACTACCAAGGAATACGTTAGAAAAGAATTTAAGTTTTCAAAGGAAATAAAAAAAGTATTTTAAAAACTGAAGAAAATAATTACTAACGGACCCATAATAAAGATACCGAACTTAAACAAAAAGAAATAATTAAAAACCGACATTTTAAAATACGTCCTGGGTATAATTCTAAAGCAATAAAAAAATAACGGCAAATAATACCTAATGGCATATTATTTAAAAGCATTTCGAAACGTAAAACTTAAATACTAAATCTACGACAAAAAGTTATTAGCAATTATTAACGCTTTTAAGGAATAAAAACCTTATTTTAGTGAAATAAAGGAACCTTTTAACATTTACTTTAATCACAAAAACCTTACGTAATTCATAAAAGCTTAATAGTTAAATAAGTGGCATAAAAGATAGATAATTTTTCTATCGAAATTCAATTTCAAAATATATTATATTAAAGGAAAAAAAATATCCAAGCGGATATTTTTAGTCGCAAAAGAAATTACGATTCCAAAATCCCCAAAAAAAACATACAAATATTACAGTATAATAAGGACGGTACCGTACAATTGTATAAAATAATAACAAAACTAATTCCCGAATTCTTAATATGGTTTTGGAATTCCTACGATACAAAAAAACAGAAAAAAGTTTAATAACTGAAAAAACAGCCAAAAAACCAATTATTATACCATGGCAAAATCTATGTTCCCAAGGACCAATAGGAACAATTTGTGAAAGAATTCCATAAAAACCTACTATACGAATACCAAAAAATCTTCAAAACCACCAGATGATTACAAGAAAAATATAACTTTCCAAAGTTACGCCGTATAATCAAAAAAGTAATCAAAAATTGCAATATTTATAATAAAACTAAGGCAATACGTTATAAGCCCTATGGGTTATTATAATTTATCAACATTCCTAATAAGGCATGGAATATTATAACTTAAGATTTTATTACTAACCTACCTTTATTTAAGGACCCAATTACTAGAATCGAATATGATAAAATATAGGTAATTATTAATAGATTTATTAAATATAGGTATTTTTTACTCTTTAAAGGAAACGTAACAGCAAAATAATTAGCTTACGTTTTTATTAGATATTATTTTAATAAATATAAAATACCAGAAAAAATCATTTCCAACAAAAATACGCTTTTCATTTCAAAATTTAATACCAGATTTTTTTTTAAATAAATCGATATTAAACTTAAATTCTTAATAACGTATTATTCTTAAACGGATGAACAAATAAAATAACTTAATTAAACCCTGGAATAATACCTCCAAAATTATATTAATTACTAACAAAATAATTAGGTAAAGCTTTTACCATTGGCACAAATCGTTTACAACACATTTATTAACGAAAATATGGGCATATCCTTTTATACAATTATATATAAACATAACGCAAAAACGAAACGACCCAAATAACCGTTTAATAAAACACTAAAGATTATTACGATTATTTTAAAAGCAGAAATACTAATAACAGAAATTAAAACGATTTAAGTTTATCTCCAAAATGAATTAAGGTTTTTTTTTAGCAAAAAATGGCCTAATATTATAACAAAAAAAAATTAAAAAATTAATTTTAACAAAAGGAAACAAAATTTACCTATTATGTTAAAAACAAAACGCAACCTTAAATATTTTACAAATTAAAACAAAAAAACCTAACGATAAATTCGATTTTAAAAAACTTAATCCGTTCAAAATTAAAAAAGTTATTTCCAAAATCAATTATCAACTATCATTATTTAAAAACATAAAAATACACCTTATTTTTCTTATTTTCTTATTTAAACCAGCACCTAAAAACGCCCCGTTAAAAACAGATTTGGAACTTGAAAAAAACTCCGACAAATACAAAATCGAACGAATACTAAATTCCAAAATAATCAAAAACAAAGTTCAATACCTAATCAAATAGGAAAAATATTTACATAAAAAAACATTTGGGAATTACTTAACCACTTAACGAATATAATAAACCTAATTAAAACGTTTCACCGCCAAAATCCTAACCGACCGTTTCCAATACGGCCAAAGTCGCAAACGATAACGGTCCCCCGCTTAAATCCAATCCTATAACGTTTTAATCAAAAAAAATAAACGCCTCCGCAATAACGTTTATTTCGGAAATAAGCTATACCTATTTGTTTCCATACGTCGTTATTTTTCCTTTAATCTTTTTTATTCTTTTAATTAATTTATTTCATAACTTTCCTTTAAAATAACAAAAGCCTTTTTTTGCAAAATATTTTGCTAAAAACGCAAACGTTTTAATCGATCCAAAAACTTTATCAATTTATCCTTTATTTCGCGTTATTCCTTTTGTAAACGCTTACGTTTTTTCTTAATTTTTACCAAAGAATTTATATCCAATACGTCGTAAGCCGAACGTTAGTAACGGGTACAGCAACCACAACTTGGAATATTTACTACGTAAAAGCAATCGAACTCCCCGAAACGAACATAATTTAAGCAGGCGACAACTTTGGAACCAAATTTTTCGATAAAATTCGCACGGTTATCGCGCGTTTCGCGTTAATTTAATCGAGGTTTTTTTTTAAATACGGCCTATTATGGTAAAATCAGCTAAAGTTTTTCCAATTCCTTCCAACAAAAGCAAAGTAGCAACTTACAATTCTTATTTTTAGGACAAAAATCCTTAGAAAAGGGAAATAATGTTACAGAAATAGGGGTTCTTATCTTAAGGAAACCAACCTTTAAGGCCTAACGTAAAATTACCACGGCTGAATTCCGGAAAAAAACTTCTGGCCCAGATAATATGATCTAGGTAATTTAATAAATTAATTAGATTACATAAATCACATAAATCCATAACATATTCACTTTAGGAATTAAAATATATAATAAATCGGTTTTTCATATAAATAATACCTACTTAATTTCATTCTTTAGCTATTAATTTAAGCTCTTAATCCAAAGGCAACTGTACCGTTCTCTAATTAAGGAAAAAGTCTTTAAATCTCTTTAACGAATAAACCACTAAATCATTCCTCGCCCTATTGTTACCTGCAAATCAAGACCCTATTTCGGATACTGCTTATACCTTCAGGTGGACATATAACAGGTTCGTTACAATAATTAGGCCGAATTTCTATCGACAGCATAACTAATTTTTAACGGTAAAAATTTTTCGTTAAAGGTAAACTTTTTTTTAATTTATAGGTACGATATAAAACTTATTAACGAAATACCGGTAACTCTTTAATTAATCTTTAAGATAAATAAAGTTATTAATTTCGTTAGGAAATTACGAAAAAGTACGAAATTCGTATAAGCTGTTATGATATTAATATAAGTTCGGATAAAATAATTAATTAATATTTTTTAAAAATAAATATTACGTTTCGAAATAAAAAATTTAATATAATTAAATTTAAAAAACGTATTTATTTTGTAATTATCTAAAAAATTATCTTAAATATATATTAAATATAAAATTATTATAATTATGCCGTATAATATCGTAAAATTAAATATATTATTAAAATATATTTAAGATTTAACGTAAATGTTTTAAAGTTAATAATAAAAAATCCGTTATTTAGTTAAAATTTAAATAATAATTAATTATTATTAATATTATTACAAAAAATGGACAAAAATATATAATAAACTATATATTAAAGACCGAAAATAAATGCATAAATTACGGTCGCCGAAAACAGTTATTCGTAAAATAAATAGGTTATGCCGAATTAATATAAAAGTTATATAATAACTTTGAAAATATAATTATTTTTAATAATTTCGAGAAATTATTCGGAAACGAAAACGGGGTTAGCAAAAACGTAAGGGCACAAATAAGGACAAAAGGAAAAAAATATAAGCAAAGCCGCCGCCGCCTCGCCGCAGCCTCGTTATTCTCTAAAGGCAAGGAAGGGGGTAATATTATAGGTTAAAGCTAATAAGGTAATTCGGGCTTACGGAGCAAACTTTTTAGCCCGAGCTTACCCATATATATATAGGGAGTAGCCACCTTGTTGGTGGCTAGTTATTTCTCCCTTTTTCTCTTTACCTTGAATATAAACCTTTGTTGGGCCGTGCCTCCGTTCAACCTACGTATCATGCCCGTTACAATATATTAAGTAACCCTAATTAAAAACTTACTTCGTTTTCTTTATTTATAATGTCGACACAAACTCTAATATTTTTTAATATTTTAAACTTTTAAACCTTATTTTTATTGCTATATCTATAATTGCATAATATATTTATTTTTATATTAATACCGAAATTGCCGGCGTTATTAAAACATAATAATTTATAGCTTAATATTATAAATAATATACAGGAAGCAAAATCAAAACAATACTTATTATTGAAATTAAGGAATTATACGTTAAAAATAAACCGTACTTATTAAATAATAATATTAATAACATATTAAAAATAATTGCGATATTAAGTTAAAAAAATAAAAAACAAAGTTTTATTAATTTTAATTAAATTTAATAATAAAAAAACCGTTTGGTTTTGGCGTAACGTTATAATTATAAAATATAATAATTGTAAATATTTATATAATATTAATTAAAATTATTAATATATTATTTATTTATTAAATCCGTTATTTTTATGAATTCTTAATTCGTTATGTTTTATATAAAATATTAATTCGTTTTAATCCAAATTAATTAAATATTATAATAAATATATAATAAAAGTTTTTAATTGAAAAAATAATAAATTTTTATATTATATAATTCGAATTATAAATTTATCGTAATTATTAATAAAGTATCCATTTAATTTATAGCCCTTAATTTACGATACCGAATTAAAACTTTTTAAATCCTGTTTTTTGGTTTTTTTTTTCGAATTTATTATATTAATTTTTAAAATATTCTTCTTTTTTTAACCTTTAAAATACTTTAATTCGAAGTAAGTAACTAAAGTAAGGGATCGATAATATAAGTAAATAAATAATATAAATAATTTTTCGCTAATATTAAAAAAGTTATTCTTTCGTTAATAATATAATTATTCCGATGTTCGTTTTTTTCTAAATATTAATTCGAAATAATTACAATTCCGGGTTTATAATAAATCCGTATTAATTTTATTTTATAAAGTTTCTTATAACTAAAACTAATATTTATTGGCGTACGGTCCTAATTAATATTTTTTAAAACCGTTTATATACCTTATTGTTATTTTGTTAAAAATTTTGGTAATTATTTCTTTTTTGAATTAAAAATTTTTAATTCCCTTAGTAAAAGTTGACGACCGGATTTAACTTTCTTTTTTTTACCGTATTTTCTCTTTGTCGGCGTAATTAGATCCTTTGCTGGTTTTAAGGATTTTTTTTATTTTTTCTTCGACTGGTTTTAAACATTCCTTTATATCAAAATCCTATATAAATATAATAATAATCAGATATTCCGAGTAACTACCAAAATCCTTAATATTAATACTGAATATACCGCGGTACCTAAAAGTCTAATTTTTATATAAGGTTATTTATTCGGCAATTAATTACGTATAATTACGAATATTTTTTTCGTTTAATATTATAAAAATAACGTTGATATAAAATATATTATAAGATATATCGTAATTTTGTGTTTTCCTTAATCGAAACCATAAAATTACTATATTTCTGATACTATTTATTTTTTGTAAATCATTATAAATTATAAATTCTCGAAAACGGCTAACAGCTCGAATTATAATGTTTTTTTAAAAAAATATACGTCAATTAAATTTGTAATATAAAAAACGTTTATTTTGCGATTTCAAAAACTTATTATCCAATAATTTATACTATCCATATTAATAATTTTATTATTATATTTTAATACAAGGAAAAAATAAAAAATGTTATATATTATTTAATAACGGTTTTAAGGTTTAATAAAAACGAATTTTAAAAATCGTTAAAATATATAAATATACTTTTTATTAATTTTGTATAAATTATATATATATAATTAATATCTCAGAATATTTTTTTAAAATATTATTCCGAAATTTGTATAAATAAAATATATATTAATATATATATAACAGTAAATAATTTATATTTTTTAACATAAAATAATAGAATTTACCTTATAAAAACCTTATAATATTAAGATTTTATTCAATAATTATTTGGCTTAAAAAACTTATTTTATCAGTTAAGAGAAAATCCCTAAAAATAATATATATAACAAAAAATAAAATACGAAAAATAACGATATAATTAATATAACTCGTATCGAAAATCAACTTAATATTATTGCGATTTTTATATATGCTTTAATTTTTTGCTAAATCGCTATATATTTCCCAAATGTAATTACCGTATTTTGCTTTATTAAACGACAATAATATTATTATAATAATTATATAATATTAGGCATCTATAAATACGTAATTATAATTAGGAGATTTAATAATATTATAAGCTTACTATTATAAATTCGGTTTAATTAAAATTAAAAATATATAAAAGATTTAAAATATAATAAATAAGGTAAAATTCGTATATTAAATAATTATCGAATATATTATTAATATTAATAGAGAATATGTAAAGATTTATAATATACGAATAAAACTTACAGATAATTAATAAATTATAAAAATAACTTAAAATAATATATATAATCAAAATTAAAATCTATATAAATATCAAAATTATATAATTATAAAGATGTAAATTATTAAGTTTATATAAGTTATTAAATGTAAAAAAAATTAACGTTATTTTTTCTTATAACGAAATAATAACATATAAGGGAAACAATCTAATAATTATATATAAATTATATAGAATTTATATTTTATTAGAAACTTGTTAATATAATTTATAAAATTAGTTCGATCAAATATATGTCAAAAATAATTATTATAATTATTTAATATATAATATTATTTACTTAACGATAATTTCGTATAATTTTAAATATTTATTATATTTTAATATATAAAAATTCGTTATTCACGATATAATAATTATTATTTAATTATCTTTTTATTTAATACTTAAAATCCATCTTATAATATATATTTTTATATATTTTTCAATATTATAAAGGGTAAATAAATTCTTTGTTAATGTAAGGGAGCTGTATAAAGCCCTATTATGGAGCACTGGATAAACGCCGGTGCCAAGTAGTATTAACGCAGCGCCTTATATACAAATATATATAATTATATTTTTATTTTCCCTTTTTTTAGCTCAAAAATAAACTCTTATTAGTAATTGATTGCAAACCGTTCAAGTAAAGCCTTTTATATATTTTTTAGCTCATTATTTAACAGAACAAAAAACGTTCGGGATTAAATGTCAGAATTTTGGAATATTCCTTAAGAGGTTTAACAAAAGGCCCTTATCGACCCAGAGTTATAGAGGGTATTTAACGCTATGACGGAAACCTTAATAATCTCGATGGCGGCTATGGAGCAGTGCATAAGCTATCACTTCGAAAAAAACAAAAAAAAAGCAGCCCAGTTCCGTAAGCATATAAAAACGCAGTATAAGGTAAATAAAAAGCTAATATAAACGGCCGAATAATTCAGAAATAATTTAATTACTTAATATAAGCTTATTACTTAATTGCAAATTTGGAACGTAACAGCCCTTATAAATACCGACTTTTTCTCGACCTAGCAACGATCGGAAAAATAATTAAGCCATTCCGCAAAAATGGTTCGAACGACCGAATTAACAACAGAAGCCAAGCAGAAGCCGTTATTTTGGCCGGAAAAGTTCGACGGAACAAAAAAGAAATTCCCCGGATAATACGTATCTATAATTTATAAACTTAAAATAAACGTTATTTTCGTAAAAGGAATTCGTAAATAATTTTATACCATATACGAAAAGTTTGAAACCAATATATAACGTACGGTTATTACTTATTATATTACCGAAAACCTAAATAATATTTATAATTCTATCGGTTTCTTTTAAATATTATACGAATAATATAATAATCGGCATAAAAAAAACAGCCGAACGTTTTCAGAATTTAAAATAAGCCGATAACGCGAAATTTTCGTTATTTTATTTTTTATTTGAAAAACGTTAATAAATATAAAAAAGATTATTTAGCTAACGAAAACTAAATTTACGTTTTTAAAAAAACATCATATAAAAATTTATTTAAATTTTAATCTTAATAAATTTCCTTAAAAATTATAACGAATAAATAAATAATATAATAAAAATCGCCGAACGCCTTAAAAAAATAACGTAATAAAAACAACGAATAATTTCCTAATAGTTTAATTAAACGGTAATAACCAAAGAAGAAATAACCTAAATAACGATATGAACATAATAAATACTTCGGCAATAAGATAACAAAAATAAAAACTTTGAATGTTACCTTTAATACTAAAATAATACGCGTAATAAATAATTTAAAAAGAACGAAACGTTTGCAAAATAAAAAGCCTTTACCTGCGTTATGGACATCCTAATTATAAGATAAACCGCTGCCCGTTTTTATTAATAAAAAAGCCGTAAAAAAAATTAATTCGTTAAAAACGTACGAAAGCGAAAAATCGGAATTTAAAAGCGAAAAAAAATAACTTTTAAATATCGGCGCGTTCGAAAACGAAAAGCAACCTAGGCCGAAGTAAAAATCGTATAGTAAAATATAGACGGCACTTTATTTATTATCGATATTTATATTAATTAAAACTATTTAAAAACTTTTTATTAATTAAAGATATAAATATTTTGCCGTAATAAACAAAACATTCGTAAAATGCTTACGGTTACTACATATTTTAATAAAATTACGCAAATTAAAAAAAGTTCAAAAAAATTGATAATAACGAAAACAATTAAAGAAATAATATATATAAAAATAAACATTAACGGTTTCAAAATTAAGATATTTGCATATATTATTAATAACCTTAATTATCTCTTAATTTTGGGAAAATCTTAAATAAAGCGTTACAATATTATATATATAATAGAAAAGTACCTTTTAATAGTAAACGCAATAAGTCGTATAAGAATTTACAAAAAAAAAATATAAGGCTCAAAAAATAACGTACGAATAATTTGCGAAATAAAAAAATTTTAATTATTATCTTTAGGACAGAATTTCGAAAAATAAAAAATATTTAAAGAACCAAATAAGAAATTTAGCTATTTTCAATCATTTTGGCCGATATTAATAAAGCATTAACGCCTAAAAAAAATGAAAATTAACAAAAAACTTTTACTTAAGTTAAAAGCGTTTCCGAAATTATTTGATAAAAAACTAGATAACGCTTTACCCCCACCCCGTTCCGGAATAGACCATACGATCTTATTACGCAAAAACAAAACAAAAAAAATACCAATATTATAAAAGCTTTTATATAATATAATTTAAAAAATTTATTAACATTAAGAAAAACCTTAACGGAATTTTTGGATAAAGAATATATTCGCGTAAATAATTTGCCCATAAGAGCTCCGGTTTTATTTATAAAGAAACCCGAAAAAAAGTTATACTTTTGTTATAATTATCGGGCATTAAATGTAATAACCGAAAAAAACCGTTACATTTTACCCTTTATTTTGGAAACCCTAAGATTATTTTTTTACGCCAAATAATTTACGAAAATAAATATCCAAATAACGTTCTATAAAATCAGGATTAAAAAAAACGAATAAAAAACGGCATTTTATATATATTTCGGCTTATGCGAATAATTAATAATACCGTTCGATTTATGCGGGATTTCTATAACCTTTTAGTAATACGTTAACGGGGTCCTAAAGAAATATTTTAACATTTTCTGCTTAACGTATATAAATAATATTTTTATCTTTTTTTCTAAATCTAAAAAGGATTATATACAAAAGATAAAATAGGTTTTAAACCGTTTAAGAAAAACAGATTTAAGTTTAGATATTTTTCAATGCAAATTCGCTATAAAAATAATAAAATATTTTGGATTTATTATAAACGCCGAGAAAGGAATACAAATAAATCTCGAAAAGCTATGTGTAATCAAAAAGTGAGAAATTTTTAAAACGTTTAAGGAAATCCGAAACTTTTTAAGGTTTGTAAATTTTTACCACAACTTTATAACCTATTACGCAAATATATCGGTACCGCTAATAGCCTTAACTCGGAAAGAAACTTTATTCCACTAAAAAAAAATAATAGTCGAACGTTTTAAAAATATTTTTATAACGGAACCGATCTTAACATAATAAAACCTCGAAAAACTTATAATATTAAAAATAAACTATTTAAAGGTAATATATAAAAATTCTTTATCTTAAATTAATAAATTGAAAGTATTACGCTTAGTTATTTATTACTTTAAAAAATTAAACCCCATTAAACTTAATTACGAAATATATAATAAAAAACTTTTAACGATAATAAGCGATTTAAAAATATAAAATATGGAACTACGTAATATAATAACCCCATTTAAGATTATTATTAACCATAAAAATTTAAAATATTTTATAATTATTGAAAAATTTAATAAATACTAAGTAAAATAATTAAAGAAATTATTTTATTTTAATTTTTATTTCGAATTTCGTGTCCGCCGCTTAAATATTAAGGACGATACATTTTTGCATAAAAACAAAATATATTTATAAAAACAAATAACCACTAAAAAACCGTACGAAAATTTTCATTAAAAAATAAGTAATTATTTATATTATTTACAAAATATTAGAAATATGCCGAAAATACGATAATAATTAATAATATTTAAATTAAAAATAACGGATTACTTCGAAAAACGTAAATATTTTAATATTATAAAAATTTTCAGAAATTTTAAAACGTAATATTAAAGCATAATAAAAATTATAACCGTATTATTAAGGCCATTATAAAAAAAAGTAATTTTTTTATAAAATTAAAGTTACTAATATCGATTACGGAATATATTTTGGACGTTAAAGGCTTTTCTTAATTTCGAGAATGATTTTAGATCTTAAATTAAAAGCCGCTTAGGACGGCCTTAATACAAAATACTTACGATTTTTATATAATATGCTATTTAAGCAAAAAGATTATAATAACGATATTTTCGAATTTTTTTTAACCGGATATATATCGCATAATAAAGTAATTTTACAGGAATTATAATATATGTAATTACAAAAACGTATAAAAAATAAAAAAAGAATTATTAAAATTATTTCCAATTTCCGAATGATTTTATAACGAATTATTAATTAATTTTACAACCAATTTATTAATCGTTTTTAAATACGATTTATATTTTTTTAATAATTATAATAAATTAATTATTTAAGGTAATAATTTTAAAAATAATACGTATAATTAACGTAAAACTATATACGGAAATAATCGTAAAAATATATTAAAAATTCTAAATTTTTTTTAAAAATTATTACAAATAATAAAGAAATTAATTAAGTAAAAGAATTCTGGACAAAATTTTACAAATTAATAAAAACAAAATAACGCCTTTTTAATATATATTATCTAAAAACCGATAATATTACAGAAAAGGTTAATTAAAAAATATTAATTTATTTGCAAATCTTCGTAACGTATTTATAATAAAAATAAAATAAGTTTTTCTTAAAAATAATATTCGTAATTAATAACCGAAATACGATTTCGGTAAAATTAAATCCTTTTTTCCTCTTTTACGGATATTATGCTAATCCGATTCCTTAAATAAAAAATATTTCGATAATTAAAAAAAATTTACGTATAAAAACGGAAGGTTTCGTTAGAAAATTACGAAAAAAATACGGAATTCGCCTAAACCGCGATAGCGGCGGTTTAACAAACCTAGAAAAAAATAACGAATAAACGTCGTCTTTCTGCCGAAAACGACGAAATTAACGATAAAATCTAATTATTTTTTAAAAAATATCGCGATTTTTTGACCGTCGAAAAAGTTAAAATAATTCCAAGCCAGGTATTAGGTAATTGAAATAATTAATTTTTACGTTATTAAATTAAATATACTTAAAAAGATTTATAACCGTTTTTATATTAATTTATTAAAACGTATAAACCGTAATCTTTTATTATCCTAAATTAACGCAAATATATAATTCTTTTTTATTATCTCTAAAAAAATAATAAACCGGAATTTAAAATCGAAAATATCTTTTAAATTCGAACCAAAAAAACAAGAAAATTTTTATACGCTAAATTTAAGTAAAATAATTAGGTTCCGTAAAACCGATTTAAAAGCTATTCGAGAAGTTCGTAAATACGGTAATTTTATAATAATTCGAAAAGAATACGGTAATATAACTATAAATAACGGATCTCAAATTTAACGTATTACGCGAAAACGGACGGGTAAAAATCTAACCCAAAAATACCGGCCGGACGGCGCGTAAACGGTATAAGAAATTTAGGAAACTTATTTAAAAATAATCCCATATAATTTGCAAATAAACGTTAAAATAACGTTTTCGTTATTTGCAAATGAAATATATTAAAAAGAAATTAAAAATTATAAAACTAATATGCCGGTTATAAAACTATTTAATTATTTTACAGAATTTATAAATTTAATAATTTATTTTACGAATTTATAACGTTACTATTATACGGGAATTACGTACTTAAAACGTATAATTATTCGGCTTTATTTGTATTAAATTTTAACAAAATTGGAACTTTTTTAACCGCTTAAATTATAATTACGAAATTTTCGAAAATATTAATAATATGATTATTAACGGCTACTAATTTAATTTATAATATTAATTAATAAACGATATAAAAAAGACGCGGAAATATTACCAAAAAATTTATATAACAAAATTTATTATTTTTATATTTAATATGTTTTTTATTACGTTAAGCAAAAAGATCGGTAAAACTAATAATCTAATTTACGTATAAATAACGCAAAAACTAAGAATTAAGGGCGTAAATTTATTTCGGAACGAATAACGTACGAAAATTTAAAACGCGAATACAAAATTTCTGCACCCGCCTTTTTTTAGGTACGGATAACCGTTAAGCCAAGGTTAATAACAAAGAAGTAATATAGGAAATACGCAAAAAAAATAAATTTATTAAAGTTTCGGTAATCATAATTAAAAGCAATTTCGTAAAATACGTTAACTGCTTAACGAAATTCGAGAATATTCGCAAATTATACAAAAATTACGTTAAAAATATACCAGCAAAAATAAAATAAATATTTATTTTAAAATATTTATAATTATAATTAACGTAAACCTAATAATATATTGCTTTTTTACTTACGATAATAAATATTTTAGGAATAATAAATAAATAATGTATAAATACATTATATATTTCGTTAATTTAAATAAAACGTATCCAGGTTTTCGGCAAAACGAATTATATAAGTAAAACAAGGTATATTGCAAATACGGGAGGAATATTCGTCCAAGGCAACGCGAATACGTAACGTACAAAAAACTTTGGTAAATTCCGATTTATTAAAAGGGTCCGAAACCGTAAAAACTTTTTTTTTATGAAACATTTTCGCGGCATTATAACGTATTAATTAGTTTTTAAATCGTTACGAAATAACGCATAAAAACGTTATTATAAATATAAATAAAAATTAATTTACCGAAATAAGTTATTATTATAAAACGAAAAAATTAAAATAAAAAAAACGTAAACGCATTTTTATATGTAAATTTATTTAATATAAAATTAATTTATAATTAATTATTTAAATTAAATTTAATTCGGAAATCGACAAATTTCCGAATTTCGGATTAATTAAAAGTTAAAAATTAAGGTAATTATGAATTTTGTAATAAGTTAACCCTTTTTGGGAAAGGTAAGGAGTAATATAATATAGCTATATAAAGCCTTATTATGGAGCACCGGATAAACACTGGTACCAAGCAGCATTAGCGCAGCGCCTTATATGCGAACACACATAACTATATTTTCAACTTTTCTTTCTTTTCTCTTTAGCTAAAAAATAAATTCTCATTGGCAACTAATCGCAGACCGCTTAGATAAAGCCTTTTACAGTTAATATAATAAAGGTAATTTCCGTTATAGCTCCTAATAATATATTTCGAACAAATTTAAAAAACCTTATTTATCCGGTTAAAGAAATTAGATTTATTAATAATATGTTCGAAAAATAACTTGCTTTTAAAGAATAATTTGTTTCTTAAAAATAACTTATTTTTAAGAAATAAACTTAAAGACGGGTAATAAAATCTTAGATTAAAAAACAGCCGGAATAAATACCAAAATAAAAATAATCTGTTTTCGAAAAATAACTTTAAGAATAAATAATAAAAGTTTTAATCAAAATATAACCGAAACCAATACTAGAATAATTTGCGATAAAGCGAAATCGACGGCGTAATCCTGATTAAAGCATTTTTGTATTAACCAAATAATATTCGATTATTTTAAGATATAAGATATTTTTTACGAAAAATACATATTATACGTAATTAATTGCAAATATTAGATATATATTATAAAATTATATTAATATAGCGAAAAGTTTGAAAAAAATAAGTACATTATGTTTTAATATTAATATGAATACATATTAATTAAAAAAATCTTAGAATTATTAAAAATTTATAAATTTAATAATATTAAGAAAGGCTTATTTACAAATAAAACTTTTTATTACGAAAAAATACGGTATTTATATAAATATTAAATATTAATAATATAATTTGAAATATTTTCCGTAATAATAACAGGTAAAATACAATTTACATTATAGCGAATTATGTCGGCCTTATAAATTATTAAATTACCAAATTAATTTCGGACTTTTAATTAATTACGGCTTTTTTAATTTAACAAAAAAATTTAATAAATCGGGTATTATATAAACGGTATAAAAAAGGTTTATAATTGTATAAATTAAGTTAATTAGCTAAGAATTATATATTATATAATGAATTTTTAAATATTATAAATTACGAAATTATACAAATAATAAATATATAAATTATATATAAAAATATAACGAAAATTATTTATATATAATTCTCAAATATTCGGCATTATTATATAATCCGAATAAATTTCTTTTAAAAACTTTAAACGTAAATATTACGCTTAAAACGAATAAGATCTTAAAATCCGAAAACGTAAAAGGAATTATTAATATACAGATTATAATAACGCGCGAAATAGGGCAAACGAAAGGAAAAAATCTTAAAAAATACTTGAAAATATTAATTGGTAAATTAATTATAAACGAGATATATGAATTAATTCGAAATTATGTGTTATATGTAATTATAAGTAATAAGATATTTTTATATAATCTTACGAAAAATAAAATATTTAAATAGAATATAATTAATGAAAATTACGTAAATATTAAACTTAATTATTTATATTAATTTCGTTAATAATTGTGCCACATATTGTATTATGAAATATTATTTTTCCATTTACGATTTTATTACCAAAAATAAATAAATTAGATAAATATAATAATTAAGTAATTATAATAATATATAAAACGATCCCGAAATTATTTAATTAAGATTACGTAAATAATAAAATTATATTAACGGCTTATTTTCGTTCGATAAATCTTTAGTTTATTTATTTGATAACGATAGAAATAATAATAAGCCGCTTTAATTAAAATTATTAATTAAATTAGCGAGAATCTATATCATAAAATTATAATTTTTTTTTGTATATAACATATTACGGTTGTTCGAAACCAAATTATCTCTAATAAATTCAGTATTCAAAACGTTTCGAATAATTACGTTAAAATTATTTACAAATTAATTTTCGTCTTTTGTCGTATTTAGCCAATTAAGTCTATTTACGTCGTTAACAATAAATACAGTATTATTAAAATTAATAAACTTAATTTTCATAATTTTATAACTTACGGCTAAAATATTTTCGAATTTCTAGCTATCCTTTTTAATCCGAAACGGATATCCTTTAATAAGTCAGAAATTTCGAAATGAAAAATAAACGCGTTCGACGATTTCGTTACGCAAATCCCAAATAACGTAACGTTTATTTCGCAAAAAAAATATAATAAGTATAAAATTTGCATTATAAAGATAGACGGTATTTAATTAAAAACGAATTTTTAAAAAATAGTATTAACATTATATATATTGTTTTTTCGATCAGCGAAATTCGCTAGCAAACTACAAATTATAATATTCGCCTTTTTATTTAAATACTTTTTACGTTTTTTCTCTAAATTGTATTGAAACTAAATTTAATATTGAGATCAAATTAATAAGTATTTAATTCGATATTATAAAATATAATATCTAATTAAAATAAAATATTGTTTATTATAATTAAATTAACCGGCTTTATAAAAAAAATAATAATATTAATATTAGTTATTCAATATAATTAATATTATTATATTATGTAATATAAGAAAAATATAAATAAACTTAGATTTTTTTTAAAAAAAACGGTAATACTTTCGAAATGTTTTATCGATAAAAATAATATTAATTAACCGTTGATTATTATTTTCAATAAGGTTAAAAAAGCTATCGCCTTATAAAATATCGGCCAGATTAAAAGTATTTCGGCCCCGTAATTATCCGATAAAAAAACTTATTTAATTCGTTTTAATTAAAATTATACCGTTTAAAAAATTATATAAATAAATTATACTTCTAAATTAAAAAATAAAATATTTACGAATTATTTGTTAAATTATTTATGTTATTAAATAACGTATTATTAATAAATAATAATGGAAAAACTTTGTCCGAAAAATTCTTATTTATTAATATATTTTAATTAAAACCCAGTAATATTTTCTTTATTTATCTGGCGTAATTAAAATACTTAAAAATTACTTTATGCGCAATAGATTTAAATTCGGTAACAGTTAATCAAAAATATATATATTTTATAAATTCGGTAAATTCGGTTTTCGAAAAAGAATTTTCGAATAAGGTATTCCGAAAAATTTTATATATGTTAAATATTTTTATTACAAGTGAATTGTATTAAATACGTAATTTTTACAAAAATAACGCAAATATATAAATATTATGCATATAAAGAATAAAAGGTTTAAAAAAATAAACTTTGGATAATTTTTAATATAATTATATTATTTTATTTAAAAACTAATAATCCGTTTTTAAAGTTATTTATATATTATACGTTTTCGTTATATTGTCGAGCCAATAAATATGTATAAATATAAATAGAAATTTTATTTATATATAAAATAAAGCAGGAATAAAAAACCGCTATCGTATCTTATCGTATAAATCGGCTGCTTCGGCTTAATTAACCTATATTTTCTAAATATATCTAATTATTTTCTGATTTTTAAAAATACAATAAAAATATTTCGAAAACCGATAAATTTTTTTTTAAATTTATATATCCCTTAAAAAACCTTTCGATAAACGTTATAAGTATTATTGATAATATCTTTATTTTCATTAATTATATTTAACGAAATCGAATAATAATTATTATACAATAAACGTTTTAATTTAGGAAAACCGAAAAGCTTTTATTTATTACGTTTATAAAATATATTAATAAATTTTAGAAATAAAATCTCGATAATATTAATTACAAATTAATAAAAAAATATTAAGCTGTACCACATATTATTATAACGTTTTATAAAACTATTTTATTTTATAATATTAATTAAGTAAAAATATAAATTATTTTAATTTTTTTAAAAAATATAATTATAATGACGGATAAAAATAATAATAATATTTTCTATAGCGGTATTATATTAAAACGTTATATAACGAATATAATTTTAAATATTAAAATTATCTTACCAAAGTATAATATCGTTTGATTATACCTAGTTATAAAACGTAACTTATTTAAATTAAATTATATTTTTATTTAATATATAATAATTTTCTTAAAAATTTAGCCCTTTTTAATATATTGATATTATCTTGTAATTAACCCGAAAATAATAAAAACCTGCTTAATAAATAAGGTAGGTACTTACCGTTAATTTTGGAAATTATTTTAATTAAAATAATTAAAATTATAAAAAAAATATAAAAATATCCGGATCGTTATTATTATAAAACCGTTTTATTTTCCGCTTTGTATTATATAATTATCATTTCTTCCTTAAGTATATAATTATTTGATTTAAAAGTTTAAATTAATTAAAAATAAACGTCTTTATAAAACATTAATTTTTGTTTAAAATACAATAAATTATTTTAATTTCGAAAAATATTTTTTTCTATAAGCGGCAAAATCTAGGCCTTTTTATAAAAGCTGTAAATTTCCCATATAATATATTATAATATTTACGGATAATAAGGTTTTAATTAATAAAAATTATAAATGTTTATTAATCTTCATATATTATTAATTTATTACGTAAGAATTTTTTAATACGTTAATTAAACGTTTAATTTTAACGATTAAATTAGTTTTTCGGCTATTGTCGTATAGAATTTAGCTATAAATAAAATTTTCGAATCTTATATCCGTCCGTTATTTTTGCCAGAATGCTAAGGTACGTATACGTATATCTTATTTTTTTAAGTTCGCGCAATAAAACTAGAAAAATTCCGATTTATTGTATTTTAAAAAAAGAATATTAACGTAACGAAACAAGGCTGTAATTACTAAATACGTTAAAGTTTAAAAATAATAAATAGATTTTAATTAAAACTATGATAATATTAATAATAAGTTATAATTAACGTAATTATATATATATATATATATATAACTACAAAAACGTATTATTATTAAGTTATTATAATTTTTTTTTCAAAAAACAAATTTATAAAACGGAACCCTTTTTCGCATAATTACAACTTAAGCCTCGCTAGCTCGTTACGGGGATTTGGGATTTGATTGGTTAATATTTAGCGTTATGGAGCGGTACTTAAGTGACTTTGAAGAAATTGGGAAAACAAGCCAGGGAGGCCTGAGCTAGCTGAGATAACTCGGCCAGTGGTCTCGCGTAGGTTTGCAATAGGTGCTCAATGGTACCCACCCGTACGTGGTCTTGGCATTTTTTTCAAAAATACCTATGATTACCTATTTACAAACTAATCATCTACGGCTACCCATTAGCTAAAAATCATAATAACGTTAAAATATAACGAATTAAAAATCGTATTTATTTTAAAAATAAACATAATTATATAAAAAAATGGATATTAATTTATTATATTTTATTAACTTAATAAATATGCGTTTAAAATATATATTAATATTAAGGCTAACGTTTTTTTGTGTTTAAGATATTTGTAAAACCGGCTTTTTTATTACTTTAGTATGACGGCTAGGCGGTTTAACCAATTATTAAACCTTAGTCGTACGGGTTTATGCTAGCAGAAATATCGTAGAAAACTGAACAATAAATATAGTAACGTATTACGTCTCGTAATTTCAAGGGTGCCTTGGGTAACGATGGTATATTGCAAGCTGAAGTTATCTAAATTATGGAAATAATAAGCGTATATATCTTCCTTTTGGCTCAAGGTGCTTAAGCGGCTTAAACCCTTAAGCTCATTAAGCCCTTTGAGCTCCTTTGTCGGCTCAAAAGGCTCAAGGTGCTTGGCATCTTAAGACCTTTGAGCTGGTCACGTAATATCTTGGCGGTGGTCGGGGTTTATCTTTCTCGAGGGCCCGACCGTTCGCAAGGAAGCCAAGGCCGTTAGGTCATAACATTTAGTTAACTTGAAAAATATGTTTGAATTTGAGTTATATTTTTCAAACTAAGTCAAATGTATAGAAAGTTAATACACAATATAATTTACACACTAAATACTATATTTGATATCTTTAAACACGATAACTAATATACAGTATTTATAATTAAAATAATCTATATTTTAATTTTGTAAAATCTCCTTTTAAAACGTTACTTTTATTAATTAATTTTTTAATAATTCGTTGTTTACTTTTTTTAAAAAAACTATTTATATATACTTTATAATATTAAGAAATTAAATTCTAGAACGTTTTAACAAATTAATATAGCTTTAATTAAAATTATATAAAATATTTTTATTTAATATCTTAATACTTTATAAAACCTATATATTATAATAAAATTAACAAATATATCAATATCGATATTATAATGTACTACAAATATTATTTAGTTATAGTATTAATTTATTTATTATTTTTAAACCTTATTATAGTTAGTTAATACAAGGCTAACTGTTAAATATTAAAATATAATATATAAGAATTTACTTTAGTGTAATCAAGTCTTATTTTAGCGTTTAAAACCAAATTTACAGCATAATTACGATTAAGTTTTAAAATAAAATGTAATTTTTAATATTATATTAAGTTAAGTTAAATAATTAGAAAAATAATCAAATTATTAAAATAAGAACTAAAACTAATATTTCATTTTTTTCGTTTATTTTATACAGTTTTATTTAAATTTTAAAAATGCTTTAAATTATGAATTAAATTAATTAACAAGCATTAATTTATTAAATATATTAAGAACTATACTTCAAATTATATTATCGATAAGCATTTTATCTGGAAGGGCTTTATAGTTACCAAAATAATTATTATTCGTACGGCTACGAAATTATTAAACAATTTTTATTATAAAATTATTTTTAAAAAGTTTATAAATAAAGATCATATATATTAATTCTGTTATTATAGCTATAAAGGCATTTAAAATGTAATTAATTTTAATCTTTTTATAATTATAATATAATAACGATACTTTTAATAATTAAAAAAATTATTAAATATATTTTTATATAAAATATATAAAAGAAATTCGACATATTATAATACAACTAGTAATTATATTATCGCAGTTATAAAAGCATTAAAATTGCGTACATATTAATATTAAATTTAATCGTATCGGCTTTTATATTAAGTTAAAAATTTCAAAATATTCTATTAATATTGTCGGCAGTTAGATGCTTTAGATACCCACGGCTGGCGCTTTGAAGCAGTGCTCTGCAGCCTGAGACAGCGTTTGTCCAGGGACCACCGTTTGTACAAACAGGACGTATATATAAGGGCGGTACGCCCCAGACTTCTTTAATCTTTTCTAACATAAATTATCCAGCTATTATTAATTTTTTGCATTTAATTATTATAACTGTTAACATAATAACATTTTCTGGTTTTTAGCAACCGTAATACGTTAAATAAAATGGTTATTTGCAAATTAAGTTAATAAAAAGAACGCGAAATTTAAAAGAAAGTCGTTTAACTAATAATTCGAAAAAATTAAGTAATAATTAACGATAACGAATAAAACCCTTATTGCATAAAGTAACGTACCCGACCTTTTTCTTTCCCCTTAACGAAAAGCTTCCGGCAATTAAGAGGAATAATATTTTAATAAAAATAAAATAAAGGAACAAACCGTATATTAAATATAGCAGCAGGAAAAAAACCTGCTTTCGGAGCGTTTTTAAAAGAAAACGTCTTATTACCTTAGTTGTAGCAGTAACTAAAAAAACGATATAAAACTCTTATCTAAAGATAACAGCTCGAAAACGACTTAAATAAGTTTTATACGTTTTTCGGTATTAATATTAGTAAGATTAAATAGGATATTAAAGTACGAAAAAATACCTATTAATGTATTAAGAATAAAATAAAGAAATTAAGGCTTTAAAACGCGAAAAATATTGATATTATAAAATAAATAAATAACGTTATAGAATAATTATTAGATATGCCTTAGTTCGAAGGCAGCTCTCAGTTATAGGGAACCGAAATACCATTATTTCAGTATCGATCGAAAAAATCGTAAAGCTTAAAAGGTTTACGAAAAGCGCTATAAAGCGTTAAGCCCATTAAGCTAGGCAGCTTAAAAAAGTACTTATCGTAATGAAAAGCAATATGGAAAAAATTAACTCCTTAAAAAAAGGCGAAACGTAACCGAGGAAATGTTTTATTAAAAAGTTAAACGCCCCGAAAAAAACGAAAAGCGTTAAAAAGAAGTTACCTAAAAATAAAGGTATAATACGTAATAACCCCGATAATTCAAATAACTTATTATTATTTTTTTCGGATTCGTTTAAGGGCTATTCGAAATAACGAAAACGTTATAACGGTTTCCCTAACAGCTTAAATAACTTTAACGAATTAAGTATTACCTTAAAGGATAAAAAAAATTCTAAAAGGTTTAATAACGGAAATAAAACGAAACTGTATTAAAAACGTTTCGATTTTACCATAAATAAAGAAAACCATCTATTAAACTTAGCCAATTAGAAGTTTTAAAATAACGTCCTTATTTTATCCCTTAAAAAATTAATTACGAAAACGGAATAAAACTGAAGTAATTAAATTAATTACGCCTTATAAAAGCCATTGTTAAGATTTGCAAAAGGGCGCTTTTAAAGTTAATTATAAGTATTAAGAAAAAATACGAAAATATTAAGGACTCTTAGGAAAACCTACGCCGCCATAAATAAGGCTAAGCAAAGATCCTTTTAGAAAAAGCTTAATAAAATTATTTACGATAAAAAAGACCTAATGCAATTTATTATTAAATTCTAGAAGTTTTTCCGGGAGGTAAAAAGCCATAATATATAACTTAGACCGGAAACATAAATCATTATATTCCTTATTGTTATAAAAGACCGAGTCGATAGCTGGTGCAAAACCATTTATTCGGTTCTAAAACAAACGGATTATTCTTTTTAGCAATTAATTAACGATTTTAATAATAAATTTAATAACCGTACTGACAACAACAACAAAAAAAAACAAAAAAGCCCATAACGCCTAAAGGGGTTAAGAGCAAAAGTAACAATAATTCTAAAGATAAAAAGCCCGCATAAAACAAAAATGGAAAGCCCCTTTGCTTTAATTATGAAAAATACGGCCATATGGTAAAAAACTGCTTTGAACCGCAAAAAGAGTAAAAAAATAGCAAGGAGAAAAAAACGCGTAAATAATATCAAAATAATAATAACGGCCGGAATAACAGTAATAACAATTTTCGTAATATCCGTAAGAGCGGTTAAAGCGAAAAATAATTTATCTTTAAAGGTTTTAAAAACCTATACCGGTTAAACAGAAAAACCTTTAATGCTTACGTTAAAAAACAGTAATTTTAAGATTTTATATAATAATACGACGAGATGATATAGTAAGAAGCTTAAGGGGTTATAATGGGTAAAAGTCCTAAGCTATAGGCAACCGAAGGCCTTAAGCTTTAAGCGATTAAACGCGTTAAATTCCAGGTGGTTAACTGTCTTAAAGTAATTAAAGCAATAATTATAAGTAACGCTATATTTCTATACGTACTTTTTTATAGAAAATAACGAGATAAATTATGTTGAGATTCGAAAATAAACGTTAATATTACGAATAATATCGACAACTTTAAGAAAAACATTATGTTAAATATTAAGTCCAAAGGAATTCAAATTATGATAAAAAGCGGACCAATAATTGCTACCTTTATCGATATTATTAAGTGGTCTTTAAAAAGTCCTAATGGAAAAAATAAAGAAATTATAATAAAATATACGTTACATATTAAGAACTTTCTATTAAAGATATTTTTCGAAAAAATATTTTATAAACAAAAAGGTTACCTAAATTATAACGCCTTAATTAATCCTAATAAAACCTAATTAATTATAATTAACGTCCTTTAAAAAGATTTATCTTATAGCTTTATAGAAAGTTAAAGCTTATCGTTAAGGTTTTAATAATAAACGAAAACGATTAATAAAAATACGCGATAAAAAGGTATTCAATAAGAAAAATAACGGTAACCTAATTAGTAACCTAAGGAAAGCCCTTATGGAAATCTTTAAGGACGAAAAGATTTTTATAACGGACGAAATCATACAAAAAATTATTTTTTGGTACTGCCGCCTTTGTTAACTTAACATTGAACAACTGATTTGGATTATTAAAAGGTTTACGGGGATAAATTTAGATCTTAAGGATATAAAAATTATCTTTTATATAATTTGTAACGAAACGAAAATACGGAAAATTCCGTTTATAAATCCTTAAAAACGAAAGTAATATATAAAGAAAATTATTTAGTATAACGTAAATTTAATAAAGCCCGTTAGTATTAAAAATAATAATTATTTTGGACTTATTATAAATACTTTATTACGTTATAAAAAGTAGTATTTATTTAAAATTAAGGACAAAATAAAATAAGATTTATATATATATATTACGAAAATAATTAAACCTTTAAAGGCATTAAGTTAAAAAAAATATAAATTTTGCGGCTTAACGGCGGCAGAAAATTTGGCATAATAGTTATCGAAAATCTTTACGTTATAAAGGGTATTAGGTTAGTAATTTTCAATTTACATAACTAATATTAAAATAAAGTCGTAAAACGTAATATTTCATTTTTTTAAGACGAAACGCGTACGATTTCCGTATAAATAACAATATTTACATATTTTTAAGAGTTTATAATAAAAATTATAACCCATATAATTAATAAAATAAAATAATTAAATATAAAAGATATAATATTTATCGAATGTTTTAAAAACATATATAATTTTAAATCGAAACGGTTATATAAGCCGGATAATAATTATTTTCGCATTTTTAATAATACATATATAGTTTTAATCGATACGTATTATAAGATTAAATTAACAAAGTTAATAATCCGAGAAATAAGAAAATATTATTAAGATATTAAAAAATATATAATTATAAGGTTTAATTATTAAAAAACGGCAAATTATTTATAATACCATATATTATTATTTATAAGGATTGAAAAAAGCCAAAATAACCTTTTAATTTAAAAAATATTATTCGGTTACTTTCGTTAGCCGTATAAAAACATTTGAAATACTGTTAAAAATAAGAAATTAAAATAAAAAATAAGAATAATAATGTTATTTTAAAGGATAATACAAATTAGGAAACGAAATATATAAAGTTTAAAAAGGGGCGTTTAAAAAAGATAGTTTTTAATTTGTATATTTTAGAAGCCCTAAGTAAAGCCCGGAACTTTTACGCGAATTAAAATTAATTTTAACTTAAAAAAATAACGAAAAAAGTAATTATAAAATATATACCTTTTATTTCAACCTTAGTAACGACTTTAATAACGAACTTTATAAACTGTTTATAATAAATAACGGTTTAAGCTTAAAAGAAATTATAAAGAGCCCAGAACGAAAAATATAATTTAAAGCGATTTTTACAAAGATTAAAAAAAGTTTTTCGAGCAAAATTTTTAAATTTATACCCGTTAGCGAAAAAGCTTACGGGCATTTTGTAAATACCAAATAGGTATTAAGAAAAAAATATACGTTTACGGAAAAATTCAAAAAAATATAAGGCTTATATTTATACAAAAAAATACTTAACGAAAAAGAATAAATTATAATAAAATTATAACCAATATTATAAAGGTTATATATTAGAAGGTTTTAATGGCGTTAATTACTGCCTGAAGCTGGTATATATTTTAAATCGATTTTATTATTATTTATTTAAATAATAACTTAAAAACAACGTTTATATAAAACTTTTTCCTACATTAACGGAATATTTTAATATGTACTTAAAAAATAAAAATAGTAATTAATTTTATTTTAAGAAAATTATTAAATTAATAAATTCTTTACAGAGCTTAAAATAAATCGGAATTATTTAATAAAAAAAGTAAAAAACAATTATTAATAAAATAAGGATTCCGTTTATTAATTTCGAATAACGCGATATATCATAATCCGGAAATAGGAGTTGTTATCGTTTTATATGTCGATAATATCTTGTTTTTCGGCCTTAATAAATAACGCTTTTAAGGTATTACTAAAAGAATTGCTAAAAACGTACTTATTAAGGATTTAAATAATGCGGATTAATACTAAAATATATAGATTATACGTTTTTCGTTAAATAAAAATGTTAAGTTAAATTAATAATAATATATCGAAAGATTATTATAACTAATAAATTTAAATATTATATAAAAATAATTACGTTATTTATTAAAACTTATTGAAAATATATTTTACGGTATAACGGAATAATTAATAAGTAAAAAATGTTCGAATATATTAACTTAATAAGAAAATTTAATTTTTTTAATAATATTAACAAATTAAATATATTATTTATAACTTTAACTGAAATCAAGTGTAAAAGGAATTTATCGCTTAAATGTCGAAAATATATTAAGTAATTATTATAATACTTAAACGATATAGTAAATTTATTTTTTCGGTACAAATATTTAAACGAAATGTATCCGTACCGGAAATATAATAATCTAAGGTTATTCGAAATAATAAATATAAATTTTACAAATTTCGAGTTAACAAAGTTTATTACGGGGTACGTATTTGTTATAATTAAAATATTTATTACGTAATTTTCGAAATTATAAGGTATTATTATTAAATATATTACGGAAATAAAATATATAAGAACAAAAATAATAATAACGAAAATAACTGGAATTAAGAATTTTTTTATAAAATTAGAATTTATATCCAAAGGCCTTATTTCCATTTTGGAAAATAACATAAATACATTAAAATAACTAACGGAAATATAAATAATCTAAAAAAACGTTATATTCGGTTCGAATATTATTACGTACGTTAAAAAATTTAAAACAGAAATATTTATTTCCAGTACGTAAAAAATAAGGATAACCTAGTAACTAGGTTTATAAAATTATTAAATAAGGTTAATTTCGAACTATTTATAGCTAATTTAAGGCTTAAAAAATATAGATACAAAATAAGCCAAAAGGCATTTAAAATTAACGAAAATAAGAATTTAATTCCTATATAAATTAAAGACTTTAGTGGATAAGGCCATTTGACGTAAAAGGGCGTATCGGCAGTTAGGTACTTCAAATGCCTACGGCTAACGCTTTAAAGCAGTGCTTTGCAGCCTGGGATAACGTTTGTCCAGGGACCACCGTTTGTACAAACAGGACGTGTATATAAGAGCGGTACGCCCTAGACTTCTTTAGTTTTTCCTAGCATAAATTATTAAGCTATTACCAGTTTCCTGCATTTAATCACTGTAATTGCTGACAAATGTATTAATTTATATTTAATATATAAATCGCATACTAATTTAATTCGGCTTAGATTATTTAATTAATGAATCTTTTCGTATTTAATAAATAATCTTTTAAATAATATTTTCTTAAAAAGTTAAATCTTTAAATAAAAGCTTTAAAACTAATGCTACTATTTTCTAATTTAAATTTGAATTTTATTAATATATTAGAAATATAGGTTATTTATTAGATTAACTTTAACGGTTTACCGGAAGATATAAAATATATAAAAAATAAAATCGGATTAATAAAATTTTAACGTAATTACAGTAAATAAAACTAAATAAATTAACTCTTTGTTAATAATTGCTAGTACTTTTATTAATATTAAAAATTCTAATATTAAATATTATTAATAATTAACAATTAATTAATATTAAATAAATACTTATACCACATTTATTATATATATATTTAAAGATATAATCAATATTCTAAAAACACTTTTAATTTATATATATTAATAAAACGAGATATAATTCATAAATTTATTTATTAAAATAATATACGAATTCTTCTTTTAATTTCAAACGATATTGTTAAATGTTTTAAGTTTAATGTAAAAGTAATAATATAGATATAATAAAAACTAATTTAAAACTTGCGCTTTTTTTAAAAAAAAGTAAGCAATTATCTATAACGCACTTACTCCGTAACGATTTCGTAATTCTTAGGTAAAAATAACATATAAAATATTTAATCTCTTTCTAATAATATATATATTTCCTTATCTTTTAACAAATCTCTTTTTTTAAACTTTTACGTTTAAAAGTTCTTAATAAAATCGCTTTCTTATATGCTATAATTAATAAGTGATTTTTATTAAGAACTTATAATAATTTCGTAGTAAATAAAAATACATAATAATTAATAAAACGTATTGTCGGTATAAGTTTTTCAAATATATAATATAATTAGAAAATTTCGTAATAAAATAAATAAAATATCGAGAATTTTGCCGGCAGCAAATTCTTATCGCTTTTAGGCATACTCTTTTTAATATATATATTTTAAATTTTTTTAAATTTATATTTTTAAATCCTGTTAGCGGTTGTCAATATATAATCTATTAGTAGTTCGCAATAAATTTGTTTTTTTAAGTTAACTATCAAGTTTTATATATATTTGTTACTAAATAATAACGAAATATATTTTTATTTATATTATAGTTCTTTTCTAGATTTTTGATATAACTTTCTACGAAACTTTTTAAAAATTTTCTAAAATACTAGTTTTAGAAAAACAAAAAACCAAAGCCGTATTTTATAAGTATTATCTTGTAATTTTTCTTTTCTTCGTTAATAGTTTATTTCAAAGTCGTTTGTAAAAGTTCGTATTTTTATTATATTGTAATTATAATTTATATATGAAAATATTATTATAATAGTATTAAAATTTTAAAAATACAAATACATATATTACTTTTTAATATAATATTACAATTATAATATTAATAAATTGTATCTTTTACTGTTCTTTCAAAATGGAATTATTAGCTTGCAATAATATGTTGTAAGTTTTTTTCCAACGTTTATATTCGATTTTAGCGAAATAATTTAAGAATCTTTTAAAGTACATTTACGAACACAAAACCAAAGTGTTTAAAAATTATATATTTTTCTTTAAAAGTGAAATAAATTCTGTTTATTTTTAGCAAATCATTAAATATCATAATATATAAGTGGAAAAAGGTTAAATTAATACGAAATTCAAATTCAATAAACCGTATTAAGTATATTTAAAATATAAACATTTTGTTCTTATTATATAATAAATTATATAACTAATTTATTATTAATTCGATATCAAACCTTTTATAGTTAACGCGAATATTTTTAGCGTATTATTCGGATTTTCTACTGAGTAATAACGTTATTATTTTAATTTTATAAATCCTTTTTATAACTCTTTTTAAAAAAATGTCAAAGAAATAAAAAAAATGTCTATATCGTTTTTGATATAAATACTCCATAATCCGTTTTTAATTATTATTAACTTTTTCTAAAAATAAAATTATATGTATTATTAATAACGTTGAATAATATATTACTATTATTAAAAGAAATTGTAAAAATATAAAAAGGGTTAACAAATAAATTAATAATGATACGTAAATGCTATTACAATATAAAAATAATATTCGTTTCGATATCGTTATAAATTAAATTTACATTTTATTATAAATAATTTAATAAATTATAAACGTTTTATTATAAAATAAATATATTTAATAAACTAGTAGTAACGTCTTTTTAATAAACAATAAGTAAAAAGTAATATTTTTTATAATACGATTTTTATTATATTAAAGTTTTTAAATTCCTTTTATTTTTATTAATTTCTTTTACTTTTATAATATTTTATACGAAATAATAAAAGTTTTTAAGAAATAATTACGAAATTTATATATATATATATATGTTTATTTAAAAAAGTATCTTTATATTTTATAAAATATTATTTATTATTATAATTTTATTAACACGTTAAAAGCTTTCTTATTTAAGTGTTTTTTATTTTTAGATTAAAATTAGATTGGTAAAATTATATTTAATATATTACGACTTTAATAAAAATTAAAAAGATTGTTATTAAATTTGGTATAAGTAAAAAAGAGTGTCTTTTGTAAATTATTTTTAAATTTACAATTTTTATATTTTGAAAAAGTTAATATCTATGTCGAAAATGTTCGTATTAAAGTTTTATTACTTAATATATTTTTAATAAATATTTTTTCAAAATATGTTCTTTAAATAGTTTTTATTATAATGTTTCTTATACGTATTTTATACTTCATAAAATCATTTTTATAATGTCTTCTTTTTTATCTTATATTGATATAACTGTTTTATAAGTATTTGTAGAAATTTAAAAATTTAAAATTATTTCGTTATAAAAATGTGTTTTATATTCGTTATATATATTTAAAAATTAACTTAGTTAATATTGTTTTAAATATTAAATAATACTTATTATAATATATAATTACAATAATAAAAGAATATAATATTTAATTTAGTTAATATAAATTATAAAATATTTACAAATAATATTTTAAAATATAATTTATTGTTCCGTTTATTAAGTTATTTACAAATAAAAAATTAGATTTAACTCTTACTTAATTATATATAACTGTAAGATAATAAATAGCTGTAACTTGGGGTAAGGTGATCTTCGACCAGTCGTAAAGCAAATATCAAGAAGTGAGTGTATTAGATTACTTCTATCTGGCGTTTCCCACTAGCTACTAGATGGTGGATTTATAATAGTAAGTGAGTCGATAGCTGATCGGTGGCTAGTCGGCTCCCTGTCATGTGTTGTTGAAGATCAGAGTGAGAGGAACAATACGAGTATATTAAGGACCAGTCTGAAGCTTGCCCTTCTTCCCTGAGAGAGGAGTAAGCAACTATCTATAAAGCAACTACCCCGCATCTGCCTCGTAGCGATTGCGTAGGGATGACGCATAGAATGCTTAGCGTCTCCTTTATGATGCGCACACTTCCTTATCACACTTCCTTAGCCCCTAACACTACCAGCCTTATCCTCATAGAAGCTGTATTCTTATAATAACTTAAAAAAGTTTTAAAAATTATTAATAAAGAAAGAATTACGATTAAAAATTATATTATTAATAACATTATATAAATTAATCGTATATTAAAATAATATTTCGAATAAATTATAAACGATAAATTCTATTATTTAATATAATATAATAAATAAATTTAATTACTTTATATATTATAATAAAGATTACGTTATAACTGTTTTCATAATATAATCTTATAAATAATATTAATTTTATAATAAAATGTTTATGAATTTCGCGAAATAAAGTATCCGAAATTGATAACAAAATAAGTTTTTTCGTAAAATTAATATAAAATCTTTTTAAATTTTTAATATTTAAATATTTTTAAAGAAATAATATCGAATTCACCTTTTATACGTTTTTACAACAGCGAAATAACTTACTATATAGAATTATAATATTAATTAACAAATTTTTATATATATTCGAATTATATAATATATAACTTATATCTCTATATCTTAATAAGTCATTATTTTCTTTAATACGTTATAACTATTTATTCGTTATAGATTTTAAGCTATTTTGCTATATAGATTTTATTATAAATAAATAAATTTGTTAATTATATTCTAAAAGGTTAAATAATTATTAAGCTGTTTTCTAATAATAGTACTATTTCGATATTATTATAAACATTTTAATATAGTAAAACGAATAATTTAAAATTTATAATTTTAATAAATATATACTTTTTTATTCGTTTTAATTGCTTTATATTTTAATTCAAATATATTTATTTGTAAGAAAATATTTAAAACCTTTTCAATTAAGTAATAACTATATATAATTTCGATATATAATTTCGATACTTTAATTTTTAATATTTCTTTATTATCTTAATATTAGTTTTCTTTAAACCGGCTTATTTTCGGTATTTCGTATTAAATTAAGCTATTATAATAAATTATAAATTAAAATAATTTACTCTAGTTACTATGTAATAACAAAATCTGTAATAATAAAATAATTTGATTATTTTAAATATTTCGCGTTAACTTATTATTTTAATTCTAAATATTTAAAATTAAATAACGTATTATACAAATAAGTTGAATATATAAATAAGCTGGATATTTTTTAAACAACTTTACCATCCGACTTTAATTAATTATTTTTTAATAATTACGATATGGAACGGCTTATAAAAAATCGAGAATGAACTTAGCCGTTTAGGTTAAGAAAAATAACTCGAAAATTAGTTATAAAAAGCTTGGTTCTATTTATAATATCCTATATTCCACCTTAAAGACGCGATATAACGGTATACGCGCCCGAGCCGATATTGTCCCTCCTTTATAAAAATTGACGTCGATCGAAGAAAAATCGATTGTCGAAAAAGTCCTTAAATGCGCAAGCGTTACTTGTCAGGTTTCAGTACGTTAAAAATATAACGAATTTGCTGCTTACGTAACGCGTCGCGATACGCGTTAAAGTTGACTGAGTATTTAATTTCATTAAACGGCCCAAAAAATATAAAACGCGTTTAAATTAATTGATAAATTAATGAAGAGTTTTATACGAAAATTTAGAAATAATTCGGAAATAGTTTAAGTTTCTCCCAGTTATAATCGTAAAATATAGTATTACAAAAAAAGATATTTATAATTTCTACGAAACGAAATTTCTAATAAATTTTTATAGTAATAAATATGGTTATTATTAACGTTAAAAAACGTGGAAAATCTAAATAAACTTCATAAAGAAATTAGAAATAATTTATAGTAATATAAGCTGTTAACTTTTAAAGCTAAGCTTTATCTTTATTTATTATCCTTATTAAGAAAAATTACCTTTTTCGCTAGTTCGCCGATAACCTATTTTTACTTGATTAAAAATTCGCTATAAGCGAAAACGGCTGAATAATAAATAAACTGGATTTAAAATCAATTAAATATTTCGAAAAATATATTAAAACGTATATCATAAATTCGAAACGTTTTTTGCCCTTAATAGTTATAAAAGTAATTATTTAATCGACTTCAAAAATTATTGCGCGAATAACAGCATTATTACATTTTATATACTTATTTATTTTTTATTAACTTAACCCCTCGACGTATTCTGTTTTTCTATATTAAAACGTATTTATTCGCTATATATCGAAAATCTTATACGGCAGTACGTTACCTATATCGCCAAAGAGGATTGTATCGCCGGTTTCTATAACGCGATTAAAGCTGTTATAACGATCGACAATATGAAATTCGGATTTTTAAAAGCGAAATTTGTTTCATTTAATATTAATCGTGTCCTTTCTTAGTTAAAAGTTTTAATTGTATCTATATCGATCGTGTCGCTGCTTATTTCTATTAATTTCGTTATTTTTCTATTTGTAAAAACTCTTAAGAATATTACTAAAAGATTTAATAAAAACGTTATTTGCAAACAAAGATTAAAAATTACCAGGGTAATTCGTTAATAAAGATGGTTAAATAGGTTAATTTTTTTAACAAAACATAATCTTAAGCTTTTCTACGAAGTCGCTTTTTTTAAAAAAGAAAAATAAATACTTTTACAAAACGAATTATGTCGTTAATAAATGCCGAAAAACTGAAATTATATATTTTCAAAAAGGAGAAACACTTATTATACGGAAGGTATAAGTTTTTATAATTACGAAAGGAAATAATAATAAATAATCGTAATTAATAACGGCTAAAGATAATCGTCGTAAAAGAGTTTAGGCAAAAGAACGGAAATATAGCATTTACAGAAAGCCGAGACAAAATACGCGTACTTATAAAGAAGTTATAAATACGTTTAGCGATAAAAAATCTGATTAATTTGAATTAATTTACTGTATTATAGTTATTTTTTTGAATTTTCTATCGCGAAGTGCTAAAAAGTGTTTAGCTTATTTATATATCTAGTTTACTTACATAGTACGTTAATTTATAGTAAGTTTAACGAAAAACTATAAATAATTAATAAAATTAAATCATATTATTTTTTAAAAAACGTATAAAATAATGAATAACTCAATATTTTTATAATATAAAAATCTTTTTCGACAGTATTTTCTAAAATATCTTATTTATTAAATATTAACAGTGTTTATAAAATTGAAATATAACTGTTTTAGTAACCTTTATAAACTTATTCATTTTAAGATAAATTAATAATAATAAAATAAAATATCAAAATATTTTAAACGCTTTTTTTTCAGAAAAATACAAATATAAAATCTTTAATTTTTTATAAAATTAAACTATTAATGGTATAAATATTTTTTTATAATTTTTAATAAATCTTCGATAAAATCTTTTTAAAGGTAAAAAACCTTAAATATTATCAATACTTTTAAATAACTCCTAGGTTTTAACAACCTGAATTTAACTTATTTTATCGTAGTATCATTCGATAATATTTAAGTTTAAAGAAAATTAAAAATATATAAAATTTATTCTTATTTATATTTGTATTACGCTTTTATTTCCTTAATTTTGTGAACATTTCGTAAATATGTTACTTTTATTTTATTAAACCTTTATTATATATCAGTATATTATAAAGCAAAGTTTTACAAACATTTTTTACTAAGTCCCTTTACCTTTAATTGATATATATTTAAAACGTAACTACAATGTAAAAAAACTTAAGCGGCATTATTAAATATTCGAAAAACTTATATTTTCTTGTAAAAATCGATTTATATTTATTGCTCTGTTTAATATATATTTAGTATTACGTAACATTTAAGATTAATTTTATATATACGGAATTAATTAGTAAGCGATTCCAATTTAATAAAAAAATATAACTTACTTTTATTCTTTAAAGTAAATTATATAAAAGCTTTATTTAAGCTATTACTATATCTAATTTATTCTTTTTTAACTATTTTTAAAAACTTTGAATAAGTTTCGAATTCTTTCTTTAACAATAAAATAAAAAATAGCTTATAAAAACCTTTGTCTATCGAATAAATTTAATATATATTAGTATAATAAATATTCTTATAACTTGAAACTTTTAATTTTAAATAATATATTTATATAATCGTTATAATATCTTTTATATTATTTTTTATATTTGTAATACAAGTATTTTAATATTTCTATTTAATATTCGGAATACAATAATAATTATAATTACTATAAAAATATTATTTCGTAATTTATTAATTAAACTAAAAGATTTATTGATTTTAAATATAAATAAATGTTTTTATTAAAGTAATAACTAATTACTAATAAAATTTATTTTTTAAAGATACAAAAATTACAATATAGTGTACGGTGTTTTTATTATTAAAATAATTAAATAATATATTTTTACATTTATAAACAATAACAGAATTTATAATTCGAATTTATAACGCAATATATCCGTATATCGTAATAAGACTTTTTATATAAAATAGTAATTTTAAATTAAATTTTAATTAACCTAAATAATTATTTCTTTTTAATATTTTCCAGTATATCGTATTATAAATTAATTTTAAATTTATTTATTTACTAAATGTTAATTATTAAATTTTTTAAAGAATTAAAAAACTTTGAAAATATATATATATATATATTACACTTTTTCTATATAACGAAAGTTATATATAATACTTATATTAATATTTATAAAAAGGTTTTTTAGATAATTTATTTGAAAATTACTTTTTTAACTAATTTTAAAATATCTCGCTTTATAATAATAACTAAGAATATAAACATTTTAACGCAATAATCGTTTATATATTTGTAAAATATATCTATGTTATTTCATTTTTTTTTATAAAATTTAAATTTATAATAACTTATTTTTTATATTTAAACCCAATTTTTGTAGTCTTTTTAAAAGTCTTTTGTATCATAGAATTATATTTGTTATATAATTCGAATGGTATAATAATTATAACCGTTAAGCTAAATGTTAAATGTTAAAAGGATATAGGTTTATTATAATATAATAAAAGCTTTTAAAACGAAAATTTAAAACAATAATCATATATTTAAAACAGTTTTATAAATTATATTTAAAATTTCGCGCACAATAATGACGGGTATAAAATTAATTATATAAAAACGTAATCGTATACTAATACAGCTTATTGAAAAATACTACTGCGTATTTATAAAAACGCACTAAAATTTTAGTGATATCCTTAATTAAAAGTACTAACTATTTTATCAAATTTTTCATATATTTTTTCGAATTTCGCATCAGTAAACGTAAATCGTTATAATATAGTTTGGGAAAATTTTTCAAAATCTGGTTTTAAATTATAGTAATTTATAAAACGAACATACCGAAAATTCTATAGCTTAATTTTCGCAGCGTTATTATTTTCTCATCATTTTTTAATAAACGTCTCTAAATAAATTAAATATAACGTACGTTAATAGGTAATTTATTCTGTGAAATTCTAATAAATATTTCTAAGTTTTGAAAATAATATTGAATTAAATCGAAAAATTCGTATAATTTAAGGAAGTTTTATTGTAATATTCTAAATTATAGAGGATTTTAAATAATTTTAATTCTATTTCTTTAATCAAATACTAACTCGTTTGCTAATAAATAACGTAAATCTCTTAACGTTTAAACATATCGGAAATATATAATTTATAAAAATTACAACTCGAGAAATCTTTATAATAAGAATATTATTAAGCGTTATAAAATATGAGCCGAAAAAATATATAAAGAGTATATTATATTGTTGTTGAAAATACGTAATATAACGTTGAACTATTATATCTTGCAGTTTAATTATAAAGAATATTATTTATTTGTAAATATTTTTAAAAAGGATATAGGTAGTTTTTTTTTAAAAAAAGGCTTTTTTCGTAATTTAATAATCGAATTTCTGTTTTGTATTCGCTAAGGCGTTGCCGATATTCAAATAAAATAAACTTAAATTTTAAAATTTAAATAAGCTTAATAACCCAAATAGCTAGTTTATCGTTATACGAAGTTATAATTATATTATTTATTCTTTACATTTTAATTAAAATAAGAGCATTTAATGTATTAAATATTTTAAGATTAAAATAAAAAAGATAATATAGATATATTCAGGATTAATTTTAAAACATTTTTCTATAAGAGCAAAGTAAGAAATAATTTATAAAGCAATTACGCTATAACGATCTAGTAATTATTACGTAGAAATAATATATAAAATGCTTAGCATTTCTTTAGTAATACGTATACTTGTAATGTAGTTGGAAGCTTGTTATATGCGCTCTTATAAGGTGGATTTGAGTGTTCAAACCCCAATTAGAGTTTGGAATTGTTGATCTTTTGATCTTGTAGTTAGCGTCGCACTCTCGCTTATCTTACAATCCTTTCTTAGCCCTCAATAGATATTTTTTAATTAAAAGCATAAATTAATAGTTAAAACGCGAAATTTAAATTTCGAGTTATTTATTTAAAATATAATTTAATTTATATTTTATCTATTATAAGTAATTATATTTTAGATCTACTAAATGTATATAATTTGATTATAAATTATTTAAATATTTACCTTATTTTAAAATATTATTATTTTATTCGAGATTTAATCGTTTTAGTTTTGCATTATGTTTTAAAAGTAGTTTTATTTTTTCAAAATAAAAAGTCTTATTCTTATAATATTATTTTCCTTTTCTAAAACATGTTATTTTAAAAATAAAAACCGTAAATAATTATTTTATTTATTAAAAACATCTCCGAAATAGTTCAATTAATTTTACTATAAAAAGTTATATTCGAAAAAGAGTTTTAAATTAATACGAGTCTCGTAGTAATCGTATTAATTCGATAATAAAATTTAGGGTTAAAAACTTTTCTTATATAAATTATATTCGTTTAAGTAATTTTAAACATTTTTACGTTTTTAATATTGCGAATTATTATTATTATATCTGTTATTAACGTTTTGCTTACAATATTTAAATTTTAAATTCTTTAATAAAATTAGATTTAAAAATCCAATCGTAGTTATAAAAGTAATAAAAAATTATAGATACTTTTTAAATTTATTAGAAGTATATTACAATTTTAAATAACCTACATTAACGCTTAAAAAGGCTCTGTATAAAAATTATCTTAGAAACTTATTAGTGAATTAAAACGTTTACGTTTTTTTAAAAGATATTTTTAAAAAACATTGCAATTGTATTTTTTTTTTACAAAAGTATTAGTTAAATTAATTAGGAAAATAAAAACAGTTAGAAAAAAAACCACGTTAAATAAAGACTAAGTAAATGTCGTTGGTGATAAAAATAAATATTATAGCGGAAAGTTTTTTTAATTAGAACGACATAAGATTGAATTTGGAATTTAGACCGTTATCGTTTGCGATTTAAGCTGTATATTATAGCTGCACTATACTATTACGCTACTAGAGCAAAGGATTAGTAAAATAATCGCAATTATAGCAATCATCCTAGTACTTACAGCTATATAATTGCTTTATCGTAATCCGAACCCTATTTTGGAGGTTGTGGCTGCGTCTACGACGTAGTAGCCGTAGCTACAGCTATAGCTTTTAATTAAGAAGTAACTGCTAAGAGTTCAATATATCAACTAAACCTTTTTAAAAAATCTTATTCATAAAAATAATAAAGCATCTAAAATAAGGCTTAATACTAAGTTGTAATTTTTCGAACCCGTTTTATATATTCTTATATGAATTTTTAAAATTAATAAAATAAATTACATTAAAATAATCTTACTTTAACGCTATTTAAATAATAAATACGAATAATTAATATAAAATTAAGATAAATTAATATTACTAATTTTAAAAAATAACTAATTATTTGATTATGTATATATTATAACTGTGTATTCTATTTTTAAGAACATAATAATAATATACCTTTACATACTAGAATAATAATATATAAAACGTAAAATCGTATATAATAAATTTCGAAATAAAGTTTTTTATAATTAGCAAAATATAAGCAATATATTCGAAAGTATAAAATATATATTATAAACTCTTAAGCACTCGAGTTTTTAAAACGAAATATCTATTTTTATTGGATGCTTTTATCTGTTTTTTATCAATAAAAATATAATTAATCTATATAATACCGATATATATACGGTCGAAAACATTATTTAAAATATATGTTATGGATTTGTTCGCCTTAAATTAAATGTTATATTTGATTAATAAACTTATATTTTATAATAAAAATAAGCTAATTTAATACGTTATTTGATTTTCGAAGAAAACTTAATATTTCTTTCGTTATTAAAATAATTTCTTTTTAGTTTTATAAACTTTTATTTAATAACCCATTTAATTATTATCTAAATCCTAATATTAATTGAGTTAAAAAAAGAAACATTCAATTTATATCTTAGTAATATTATGTTTTATTTTTATTGTAATATTTAAAGAAAAAACGAATCTTAATTTAAAACTATTCGATTGTATAAATATCAAATAATTTAATTATATTATTTTCAATTTTAAATAAATTTCGAACGATTAATTTTAAATATTTAAATTATATTTTATTTTAAAATAGTGACATTATTTAATTATTACTAATAAAATATATTTTTTATTATAGAAAACAATTTCTAATAATAATATATTAATATATATAGTTTATATTTTATTTTCTTTATACGTATATATAAATTTATAGATATAGTAATTATTAATAGATTTACGAACTAAATTATGAAATATAAAAGGTTTCGTTAAATCTATAACTTAATTTAATATAATTATAAGGCGAAAATTAGATATTTTAATATTAATTATCTTGAAATCGAGTTTATTATTTTTCTTACATCTAAATATTAACGTTAAAATTGTATATATTAAGATTTTTAATAATATATAACTTATAATATAAATAATTATTTAAATTAATAATAAAAGTAAAATTATAATTACTTTTAATTACTTAATTAAAACAAAACTAAATTAAAAATATTTATTCAACATTATAAAAAAAGCTGGTAAATGTAATAATTCTTAAATATATTACTCAAATTAAAATTACGTATAAAATAATATAATGTAACGTAATTTTCTTATCTGTATTATAATACTTATAATTCCTATAAGATTCAATAGAAATATTTTAAATAGTAATTAAATAATATAATAAAATATATTAAAATGATTTATTTTTAATTATAAATAAACTATATCATTTATACTTTATTAAACATTTAAGTAATATAAACTTAAACTTTTTATTTTAAAAAGATTAAAATAACAAAAACAAAACTTAAACTCGATAATTTAAAAATTATATTACTTATAAAAATATAAAGACTATAATAAAAAGCAATGTAATGAATTTCGATAATAACAAATAATAGATAATTTATCGAAAATAATCTCAATTTAAATCTAATAATTTTTTATTTTTATTTTTATTTTTCAACCAGTTAAAATATTACTTATATTATCTGTAAACTTACGAAATAAAATAATTTTAACCCATAGTATCGATCGAAAATAAGGGCTTAATAATATGCGATATTTAAATATAAATATATATGTAAAATAATCTTAATAAAAAAACAAATTTATTTTACTAAAAATATAATTAAAAGTTAATTTCGACCAAACATTATTTTAATATATATATGTTTAATTTTTTTTTATATATTCGAACTTTCAACTTTTAAAATATATATAAAGAAATACTTAATATCTAATTTTATAAAAACTGCTATTTAAAAAAATAAAACCTTTATATAAATAATAAACGAAAAGATTATATTCTATATGATGATTCCTTTTTAACAGTAAAAAGCAAAGTAAATATTTATTTGTACGAAATTTAAATGGCTTTTAGTTAATATATTTTCGAAGAAATAGAATAAATATAAATATTTATAATAAATTTAAAATTAAATCGATGTAATTAAAGCGATTTTCGACCTTAATAAATAATAGTAATAAAATATTTTAAAAAACAGTTTTATTTTTTAATATTATATATAATATAGAAAATATAAATATTTTTAATAAAGTATAACATTCGTTTAATCGGAAATAACGGCGTTATATTTTTATATCGTAAACCGATTTTTATAAATCACGAATTATTAATAAGTTGTAAATTTAATATAAATCGAAAAAGCTTACAAAGTCGCCGTTAATTACGCTTAGTTTTAATTAAGATTATATAGCACATAATCGTTTAATTAAAATTTACAAATACCGATTTAAAAATAATCGTAATAATTTATACGTTATTATATGTTAAAATTATAATTTCGATTATAATAAAACTTATATTTATATATATAATTTATAACGTATTAAGTAATTTTAATTAAAACTCTATTTCGATTCTTTTATTTATTATATCTATATAAAACTTGATATTTTTCTAATATTTTAATTATTTTAGCTTTGTTTTTGTTATTAAAGTTATATTGATATAATTGGTTTATTTTTATATCGATACGAGAATTTTAAATATTATTAATATATAATAATTCGCAATTTAACGTAATATATAATATATCGTAAAGAAATATCTATATAATAATTTTTATTAAAACTGATATTTTACGTATTAAAAATAAATAATATTCATCTAATAATAATAATAATACTAATTTTTATAAAACATAAAATTTAACCAGGTTTAATTAAACTAATAATAAAAATCATATTTAATAACTCTATAGAGTTAGAATTATAAAACGCAATAATTATTAATATTGATATAATGTTAAGCGAAAATAATAATATTTTATTTATTTATTAAAATTATTGTTTTATTAATTTTTAACTTATTTAGCTGTATTTAAAATATTAATTTATTGTAATCCGAATAAATTATATATTACAATCAATATATAATAAATCTAATTAAAAAAATATATATAACCAAATCTTATATTATATAATTAAAAATATAACTTATTATACATGTTAATAAATTATTACTTTGACTTATAACGTTTAAGCTATTATTTTAAATTAGAGTGTTTGGATTTTATTTTTCAGTTTTGATTTTCGAATTCGTTGTTGTATTTTTTCAAATATTTTTAATTTTTATTATTTAAGATATATTTTTGTCATTAAATACTTTAAATCAAAAGTTAGTTACATAAGTAAATAAACAATATAAATAATTTTTCTTAATATTAAGAAAAAAACCTATTCGTTATATATACAGTTTTTCTAGTATTTATCTATTTTTAAATATTAATTTAAAAATTTTAAAAATATAATTCAAATTTTTATTATGTAAGGTTCAGAACATATATCGTTATTTTTTAATAAATAATTTTTATAATTGTTATTTTTTAAGAAAATAAATATTTTAAGGTCTAAATTAATTCTTTGCGAAATTAGTTATTTATTCCGTTTTATTTCTAAGAAGAACTTTAGTAATTTGAGTTTTTTTCGTTTTTAATTTTATTAATGTTTTATATAAATTGTATACTTTTAAATATCCTAAACTATGATATATCGATTTTGCTTTGCAAAGTATATAATGTAAAAAAATACGAATTTTCTTTTTTTAATATTATCTTTCTTTTCAATTAATTTATTTAAGCTTATAATTAATCGTTTAAAAGATTTTATATTAAAATTCTATATAAATATAATAATAATCTGGTATTTCGAGTGATTACTAAACTTTTTAATATTAATATTAAATATGCTATATTATTAAAAAATCTAGTTTTTATATATAATTATTTATTTAATATCAATATATTCGAAATGATAGATTCTTTTGCTTAATATTATAAAAATAACGTTTACATAATATATACTATAAAATATATGGTAATTTTATTTTCTTAATTAAAATATCAAAATTACAATTTTTTAATATTATTTATATTACGTAAATTATGGTTAGATAAAAATATTTAAAAATAATTAACGACTCGAATTATACGGATTAATAATCAATATACGTTAATTAAATTTGTATTATAAAATTTTTATTTTATAATTTTAAACACTTATTATTAGATAATTCTTATTTTTTATATGTTTAACTTTATTCTTATATTTTAATATAAACAAACGAATAAAAGTATATATTATTAAGTGATTTTCAAAGGTCGAAAATAAACTCGATGTTAGAAGTTATTAATATATATAAATGTATATTATTTTAAAAATATTATAAATTATATATATATAATCGAAAGTATAAAAGATTAATTTAAGTATTATTTTAATATTTTTATTTATAACACATATATTAAGATACATATAATAATAAAATACGTTTTTCAAAATACATTTTAAAATATAAACATTTTTAAAAAAATTATTTAAGTTATTCAAATTTTACTTTATTAATTGCAGTAAAGTTTAGAAAATAATTAATATAGACATTCAATTAAATATCGTAGCAATTTTAATATATATTTTAAATTTTTATTAAATTATTACACATTATCGAAGAACAATTACAATATTTTCTTATTGTAAAAGATCGTAATATCATCATAATAATTACATAATATTAAATATATATAATTAAATAAGTATAGTTATAAAATTGGAAATACGATAAACTAGTAAATATAGTTTTGCCTTGATTAAAATATAAAATATAATATATAAAATATAAAACATATTAAATAAAGAGAATTCTAAATTTAAACAATCACCGAATATATTATTAATATTTATAAGTAATATATAAAGCTTTATAAAATATAAACGAAAATTACGAATATTTAATAAATTTAAAAAGTATTTCAAAATAGTGTTTATGATTAAAACAAAGATATATATACATTTAAAATTTATAAAATTATAAATCTATAAATTATAAAACAATCTATATTATAGCATAAATCCCGTAATATAATTTATAAAAGTTTTATATTTAAATATATATCCAATCTAATTATTTTATATATAACTAAGATTGTATACTTAAATATAACTTCTTATAATTCTATATATAAAGTTACATTATTTATAATATAATTCTTGTTAATTAATTTGTGTTTTAATTAACATTCGAAACTAGTATTATAATATTTATCTTTATATATTTTATTTTAAATCGAGTAATAAATAATGTTCTTAATAATATATTAAAAGTAACTTGACATATTTCAGCTGATAACATACTATAAATAAATCTACAAAGCTTTAATTACTTGATTAAAGCAATTAAATTTATTGATAATATCTTTAAAAAATAACTTATGTTCGAAAAACAATTTATCTTTAAATAATGACTTTAAAGCACCTAACGAAATTTCGATTTAAAAAATAACTAAAACTAATATTAAAACAACCTATAATAGAGTAAAACTTATAACGTTATTCTAATTAAGATAATTTCGTATTAACGAAATAAGATTTAATTATTTTCAAATATAAAATATTTCTTATAATAAATACACATTATATATAACTAATTGTAAATATTAAATTAATACTATAAAATTATATTAATACAGCGTAATATTAAAACAATTAATACCTTACGTTTTAGTGTTAATATAAATATATATTAATTAAAAAAGCTTAAAATTATTAAAAATTTATAAACATAATAATATTACGAAAATCCAATATTACAAATGAATATCTTAATCTGGTAAAATATAATATTTATTAAAATATTAAGAATTAAGAATATAATTTGAAGTAATTTTTATAATAATAAGTGGTGAAACAATATTTATATTATAATATATTTTATTATTCTTATCAATTATTAAAATATTCAATTAATTATTGATTTTTGTAGTAAAAACAACTTTTACCTTTTAAGAAAACAATTATATAAATCAAATACTGTATAAACAATACGAAAAAATTGTAAAATAAGCGGTTTAATAAAAACACATATATTATATAATTGTTTTAGAAATGATACAATTTATAAATTTGAAGAATAATAAATACGCAAATTATATATAAACAATAACGAAAATAAATATACGTAATTTTAAAATATTAGATATTATTATATAATTCGAATAAAAGTTTCAAATGAATTTAAATGTAAATATTACCCTTAAACTAAAAGTTTCTTAAAATTCGAAAACGTAAAAAGTTTAATCAGTATACAAATTATAATAATATGATAAAAAAGTAAAATAGAAAAAGAAAATCTTAAAAACTGTTTAAAAATATTATTTATAATTAGAAATTTAAATTTATATCGAAATTATGCAACATATTTAGTTATAAGTAATATAATATTTTTATATAATTTTACAAAAAGAAAATAAAACGTTTAAACGAAATATAGCTCATTAAAATTACATAAATAATAGATTTATATTAAAATTAAAGTTACGATATTAATATTATAATATTTATTAAAAATTCGTAAAAATATAAAAATATTAAAAACTATATTAAATATTCGGTTTTGTTTAATAAATTTTTATTTTGTTTATTTCGTAACAAAAAAGCGATAACGAACCACCTTTTTAGAAATTATTTGTTAAGTTATCGACATTTTATACTATAGAATTATAGCTTTTTTTCGCATATAAAATATTACAGGTGTTCGATACTAAAGTATTTTTAACGAATTTAATATTAAATGTTTTAATAATTACGTTAAAATTATTTATAAATTCTGTTTGAGTTTTTATCTTATTTAAGTAATTAAGTTTAATTGTAGTATTGATGATAAATATAATATTTCAAAATTCACAAATTTAATATCTATAATTTTACAATTTACAGCTAAAATATTGCTATATTTCTAGATATCCTTTTTAATCCGAAATAAATATCTCTTAATATATTAAAACTTTCAAAATAAAATGTATATGCATTCGAATATTTCTTTATAAAAATCCCAAATAATACAATCCCTATCTTGTAAAAATATATAATCAATATAAAATTCGCATTATAAAAATATACAATAATTAATTAAAAGAAAATATCGAAAAAAAATATAATATTAATATTATATATGTTATTTTTCAACCGATAAAATTCGCTAATCAGCTATATATTGTAATATTCGCTTTTTAAGTTAATTAAATTTTATTTTTTTTAAGTTTTATTAAAATCAAATATACTATTTTAAAATAAAATATTTAATTAAAATAAAATATCTGTTATAGTAATTAAATTGATTAATCTTATAAAATAATATTATTATTAATATTAATTATCTGATACAACTGTAATTATTATATTGTATAATATATAAATATATAAATATATTTAATCGTTTTTAAGTAAAAATAATTTCCTAAAAATTCCAATAAAACCGGTATTAATTAACAGTTTTTTAATATTTCAAATAAATTTAAAGAATTATTACTTCATAAAGTATCGTAAATACTAAAAATATTTTTAACTTTATAATAATTAAATAAAAAACGCTTATTCGGTATATTTTAATTAGAATTATATTCATAAATTAAAAAATACAATATTTACGATTTATTCGTCAAATTATTTATATTATCAAAAAACTGTTATAGAAACAGAGATTTCTATCTCGAAAAGACCAACCTTTAAAACCTAGCGCGGACCTGTTACGGCTAAACTCCGGATGGGGAAGCTTGGCTCTTAAGGTGATCTAGTTGATCTAGATGATCTGGGACTAGATCATATAGATCTAGTAGATCTACGACGCATTTACTTAGAGAAGTTGGAATATATAACAATCCGATCTCTTATATAAATAGTCACCTACTTAGTTTCGTTCCTTAGCTATTAATCTAAGTCTTTAATTGGAGATAACGTTTTTTAATTAGGAGAAAAGTCTACAAACCTCTTTAACGAACAAAACTCTTAAATTATTCCTCGCTCTATTATTATCTGCAAATCAAGACCCTTGTCGAATACTGCTCATACTTCCAGGTAGATGTATAACAGATTCGTTACAATAACGTATTATTAATAAATAAGAAGAAACGATTTTCGTCGAAAAATATCCTAATTTATTAACTTACTTTAATTAAAATCGTATAATATATTTCTTATTTATTTATTATAACTAAAGTATTTAAAATATATATTATATATAATAAGTTTAAATTCGATAATAATTAAATAAATATATACATATTTGAAAAGTTCTATGAATTAAGTTTTGAAAAAACAATTTGGATTAAAATATTCCGAAAAGCTTTATATTCGTTAAATACTTTCATTATAGATAATTCGTATTAAACGCGTAATATCTGTAAAAATAACGTAATTATACAAGTATTACATATATTTAAAAAATAAAAGTGTTCAGAAAATAAATTTATAAGAGTTTTTAATATAACTATATTACATTATTTAAAAATTTACCATTTATTTTTAAAATTACTTATAGAATATATGTTTCAAATATATTATTAAGTTAATAAATATATACATATATAACCAAAATATATATTTATATATAAAAGAAAATAAAAATTAAAACTTTTTATAATTCATCATACATCTCGATTATTTTAATTTTTCTAGTTTATATTTCCCGAATATAAAAAATATTTTCTAATTTCTATTAATAATATAAAATCTCAAGAGGTTTAATTTCTTATAGTTATAAAACGTATTAATAAAAATAAAAATAAAAATAATCCTAATTAGTCCGAAAAGTAAAATATTTTAACTTTTTTAAACAAGAATTGGTTAATAATAACTAATAAATATAATAATTATATTCACAATACAATTTTAAGTATTTAATTATTACACTAAAATCTAATTTTGGTTTATTAATTAGATTTAATTATAATATATGACTTATTTTAACTAAAATGTTATTATAATATAAAAGTAATATAATTATTTAACCTTTTTTATTAATCGGTTTGCATCTTTAGGTAATATAATATAATTTAAACAAAAACTTAACCTTTTTAATATATCGATACTATTTCGTATTAAATATAAAAATAATAAAATTCTGCTTAATAAATAAGATAGATAATTACGGTGAATTTTGGAAATTATTTTAATTCAAGCAATTAAAATTATTAAATAAAATACAAACGTCTATACTATTATTATTATAAAGACATTTTATTTTTTGCTTTACATTATACAATTATTACATTTTTGTTGGATATATAATTATCTAATTCAAAAACTTAAATTAATAAACAATAAATATTTTTAAAACATCTTAACTTTTATACAAAATAATATAAATTATGTTAATTTTAAATAATATCTTTTGCAGAAAATAGTAAAATCTAAGTTTGTTTATAAAAAGTTTAAATTTTCTATATAATATATTATAATATTTATATATAATAAGATTTTAATTATTAGAAATTATAAATTTCTACTAACTTTTACATTTTATTAATATATTACGTAATTGTTTTTCTTTGACGACGTTTTTTAAACGTTTAATTTTAATCATTAAATTAATTATTCGATTATTATTGTATAAAACCTAGCTGTAAATAAAATTATCGAATGTTATATTCGTTCGTCAATACTAGTACTAAAAATTTATCGCACGTTTATATATACTTTGTTTTGATAAATTTATATAACAAAATTTCAAAAACGAATTTATTATATTTTATAAAAATAACGTAATCGAATCAAACTTTAATAAATAAATACGTTAGAGTTTAAAAGTAACAAATAAAGTCTAATTAAAAGTAAAATAATATTAGCAATAAGCTATAATCGAATTAATTATATATATATCTATAATTACAAAAGAATTATTATTAAGTTATTACGAATTTTTTAAAAAAAGGAAATATATAAAACGGACGTTTTCTTATAACTTAAATTTAAGCCTCGCTAGTTTGTTGTAGGGATTTGAGATATAATAAATTAATATTTAGCATTGTAAAACGGTATTTGAGTAACTTTAAGAAAATTAAGAAAACGAGCCAGAGAGGTTTAAGCTAGCTGAGATAACTATATAAGAGTTTTTACAGTGAACTAAGCTGTAACACTGTACTAGAAACGATTGGTTACAATTTTAACAGTAAAACGTTTTATTTAGATTTTTTACATTTGTTAAATACCTCAAAAGCTTTTAAGTATTTTTCTTATATAAGTATTTTTTCATTTAATTAAATATTAAATTTCGATTTCATTCGCTTTTGCATTTAATATTTTTTAACTTTATAATTTTTTAAATATTTCTTTATACGAGCGTCCTTATATGTTATTTATATTAAAAATAAAAAATAGAAAATTGAAAAATATTTTTGCGATTTTAAATAACTATAATTTATAAGTAAGTTTAAAAGTAACGTTACTAATTTTAAACGAATCGAAATCTTTAAAAACTTAATTTATTATTAAATATTTATATGCTAATTTAGAAAATATTAAACGTGGTATTTTATATTTAATATAATCGCTAAATATTATTCTTTTTAAACAAAACTAAGTATTTAATTCTTTTAATATAATACTAAGAGTTTTAAAAGAATTATAATTTAATTAAAACCCAGATTTATACTATTTTGATTTTTTATTTTTAAAACTTAGTGTAAATATTCGACTGTATAATAAATGTATACAAGATTAAGATATAATTTATTTTATAATATAACGTCTTTAATTATTATATTTAATAATATAAAATATAATATATATTATACATTATACAATATATTAAAATATTTATATCTTTGATTTAAATTTAATTATATAGGTAAAAGATATATATATATACATTATATAAATTACAATGTTCAATAGTTTTATAAAAGGATTTTTTATTAATATATTAAAAAACTTGAATTATATGTTATATTTTATAAATTAATCGTATAATAAATTTTCGAGATTATATTAATTTTTAAAAATTAAAAAGTGTAATAATCTTTAAATAAGTAAAATAATTTAAATTCATATTAAAATAATCAGTAATTATTTTAACTTAATTTTGTTAATATATAAATTAATTTTATTTTAAAGATATATTTAAAAAAATATATTTTTAGAAAAAACACAAGTATTAAGTTAAATTTAACTTATCATATATACAACTTATTTAATTATTATAAATTTTTAAAAACGTTTTAAAAATTATTATATAATATAATTTAAATAATAAATTTTATATTTAATATTGTCGAAAACGGTACTCAATATATAATTTTTACGATTAAAATATGTTATACTCTAATTCTATAAAGCCTTGCTTTAAAGGCGAATAGTTGCTGACAAGCTTCGACTATAATAAATCTTATACTCGCTAGCTGGTTCGAAAGAGTAGAAAGGTTAAGCTTTAGGCGGCAAACCTTGAGAATAAACCTTAAGGGTAAACTTTAGATGTGTATAAAAGGCTTGGCGAGCCCTCACTAGTCTTACGGCTAAAAGTGTCAGATATCAGCTAGCAAAGGGACTAGAAACTTTAACCTCGATTACCTCAGCTAGCTCAGGCCTCCCTGGCTCGTTTTCCCAATTTCTTTAAAGTCACTCAAGTACCGCTCCACAACGCTAAATATTAACCAATCAAATCTCAAATCCTCGTAACGAGCCAGCGAGGCCTAAGTTATAATTACACAAAAAAGTTTTTATTTAGCACTTTTACTTTTTTAAAAAAACGAAAATCTATAATAACTTAATAACAAAGTATTTTTATAACAATATATATATATTTATATAATTATTTCGAATATAACTTATTACCAATATTATTTTAATTTTAATCAGGATTTATTTGCTATTTTTAAACCTTAACGTATTTATTAATTACAGCCCAAACTTATTACGTTATTATTTTCCTTTTCAAAATATAACAAATTCGAATTCTTTTAGTTTTACCGCGTTATGCCCTTAGAACAAAATATACGTACGCGTATATGAAATTTCTGATATTAATATAAAAAATCTAATATAACGTTTAAAATTTTTATTTGTAATTAGGTTTTTTACGAAAATAATAGCCGATCGCATAATTCGATTATTCGGATTAGCCGATTAATTAACGTCTTAAAAAAATTAAATACGCGAAAAGCTTTTAAAATGCGAAAATTAACGGGAATTTTTAATTCCGGCTAATTAGGACCTTGTTATACGTAAATATTATAATATATTATATAAGAAACTTATAACTTTTTCAAAAAGGCCTTGATTTTGCCACCTATCGGAAAAATTATTATTTAACATTAAAATAATTTATATTGCTTTGAACGAAGATTAACGTTTTATAAAAATATTTATTTTTAATTAATTTAAATTTTTAAATAAATAATTATATATTTAAGGGAAAAAATAACAATCGTATGATACGAAATAAAAAAATAAAGTGATTTCGTAATGATAATAGTTTAAATATTTTTACGTATTTTTTTATGGTTTTAATTATTATAATTAAAATAATGTCCAAAATTAATAATAATTAGTTGCCTTATTTACTAAGCAAACTTTTATTATTTTCGAGTTTATTATAAAATAATATTAATATATTAAAAAAATTACATATTTACGAAAATTATTATATGTTAAATAAAAATATGAATTAATTAATAAATAAAACCGAAATAACCGTATTAATTCCATTATAATAATATAATTTTATTTAATATAAATTACGTTATATAATTAAATATATTAAGATAATATTATATTTTAATACGATAATTTTAATATTTAAATTATATTCGTAATATAACGTTTTAATATAATATTATTATACGGAATATTATTACCGTTTTTATTTATTATTTTAATTATATTTTTTAAAAAAATTAAATTAATCCATATTTCGGTTTAATTAATATTATAAAATAAAATAATTTTATTATTTCGTAATTAATAATATCTGAATTTTATTTTTTTATTTTTATTAATACGTTTTATAAACGTAATGAACAAAAATTTCCCGGTTTTTTCAAATTAAAATATATACCATATAATAAATACCGTTCGATTTCGTTAAATGTAATTAACGAAAACGAAAATATTATCGACAGTATATATAATATTTATCAAAAACCTTTTTAAAAAAATATATGAATTTAAAAAAAATAATTCTATTGATTTTCGAAACGTTTTTATTTTATTTATAATAATTAGAAAATAACTATTTATATTTGGAAAATATAGGCCAATTAAACCGAAACAGACGATTTATATAATAAAAAATAATAATTCCTTTTACTTTTGCTTTATTTTATATATAAATAAATTTTGTATTTATATTTATACGTATTTATTAGCCCGATAATATAATTAAAACGTATAAAATATAATTAACTTTAAAAACGGATTATTAATTCTTAAATAAAATAATGTAATTATATTAAAAATTGCCAAAATATTACCTTTTCGAACCTTTTATTTTTTATATATACAATGTTCGTATATTTGCGTTATTTTTACAAGAATTATACGTCCGATACGAATTATTTATAATAAAAACGTTTAATATATATAACGTTTTCCGAAATATCTCGATCGAAAACCTTTTTTTGAAAACCGAATTTACCGAATTTATAAAGTATATATATTCTCGGTTAACCGTTGCCGAATTTAAATTTATCGCGTATAACGTAATTTCTAAATATTTTGGTCGTACCGGATAAATAAGGGAAATACCATAGGATCTTAATTAAAATATATTAATAAATAGGGAGTTTTTTAATAAAGAATTTTTATTATTTTTTGTTAATAATACGTTACTTAATAATATAAATAATTTAACGGATAATTCGTAAATATTATATTTTTAATTTAGAAATATAATTTATTTATATTATTTTTTAAATAATGCGGTTTTAATTAAAACGTACCAAATAAAGTTTTTTTATTAAATAGTTATAAGGCCGGAAATATTTTTAATACGGCCGATATTTTATAAGGCAATAATTTTTTAACCTTATTAAAAAATAATAATTAATCGTTAATTAATATTATTTTTATCGATAAAAAATTTCAAAATTATTATTATTTCCTTTAAAAAATCTAAGTTTATTTATGTTTTTTATATACCATATAATATAACGACGTTAATTATATTAAACAGTTAATATCGATATTATTATTTTTTATAAAGCTAGTTAATTTAATTACGGTAAAAAATGTTTTATTTTAATTAAATATTATATTTTGTAATATTAAATCAAATACTTATTAATTTGATTTTAGTATTAAATTTAATTCCGACAAAATCAAAAAAAAAACATAAAAAATATTTAATCGAAAAGGCAAATATTATAATTTATGGCTTACTGGCGAATTCCGCCCGTCAAAAAATAATATATATAATATTAGTACTGTTTTTTTCCGAGATTCGTTTTTAATTAACCACCGTATATCCTTATAATACGAATTCTATATCCGTTATATTTTTTCGCGAAATAAGCGTTACGTTATTTAGGACTTTTACAACGAAATCTTTAAACGCGTTTATTTTTTATTTCAGAATTTCTGGCTTATTAAAGGATATCTATTTCGGATTAAAAAAGATAGCTAAAAATTTAAAAATATTTTAACCGTAATTTGTAAAATTATAAAAATTAAACTTATTAATTTTAATAATATTATACTTATTATTAATAATGTAAATAAACTTAATTAGTTAAATATGGCAAAAAATAAAAATTAATTTAGAAATAATTTTAATATAATTATCCAAAAAACTTTTAATACCGAATTTATTAAAGATAATTTAATTCCAGACGATTATAATATTTTATATACGGAAAAAAATTATAATTTTATAGTACAAATTATCGATAATTTAATTAATAATCTTAATTAAAACGGTCCGTTATCGTTTTCGTCGTTATCGAATAAGCAAAGTAAGAATTTATCGGATAAAAACGAACCGTTAATATAACTTTTTATTTTTTTTATTATTTTATATCTTCTTATAAATAATATAATATTTATATTATAATTTTAATATTAATATAATTTTATTACTTACGTAATCCTATTTAAGTAATTTCGGTATTATTTTATATATTATCGTAATTATTTAATTAATATATTAATATAGTTTGTTTGTTTTCGGTAATAAAATTATAAATAAAAAAATAATATTTTATAATACGGTACGCTGTATAATTATTAACGAAATTAATGTAAATAATTAAATTTATAATTTACGTAATTTTAATTAATTATATCCTATTCGAACGTTTTATTTTTTATAAAGTTATATAAAAATATTATATTATCTATAATTAAATATAATACATAATTTCGAATTAACTCGTATATCCTATTTGTAATTAATTTATTAATTAACGTTTTCAAATACTTTTTAAGATTTTTTCCCCCGTTCTACCTTTTTTCGCGCGTTATTATAACCTATATCTTAATAATTTTTTTTACGTTTTTAGGTCCTAAAATCTTATTCGTTTTAGGCATAATATTTACCTTTAAATCGTTTTAAAAAATTTTATTTGGACCATATAATAATGCCGAATATTTAAAAATTATATATAAATATTTTTATTATATTTTTATACGTAATTTACATATTTATTATCCGTATAACCCTATAAATTATAATATTTATAAAATAGTTATATAATATGTACTTTTTAATTAAGCGGCCCGGTTTATAAAGTTATAAACCTGTTTTCGCATTCTTTATATGGTATCCGGTTTATATAATTTTTTCGTTAAATTACGAAAACCGTAATTAATCGAAAATCCGTAATTAGCTTAATAATTTAATAATTTATAAAACCGGTATAATCCGCCATAACGTAAATTTTGTTTTGTCGGTTATTATTACGAAAAATATCTTAAATTATATTATTAATATTTAATATTTATATAAATGCCGTATTTGTTCGTAATAAAAAGTTTTATTCGTAATATAAACCTTAAATAATATTACCGAATTTATTGATTTTTAATAATCGTAAAATCTTTTTAATTAATATATATTCGTATTAATACCAAAACGTAAGGTATTTTTTTTAATTTTCCATTATATTAATATAACTTTATAACATATATCTGGTAATTGGAATCGGTTACGTATAATATGCATTTTCCGTAAGAAATATTTTATATCTTAAAATAATTAAATATTATTAACAAATCTAATTACTTTAATCGGGCGAATAAGGTTTTTTAGGTTTATTCGGGGTACATTATTAAAATTTATAACGGAAATTATTTATATTATATCGGCAAGAAATTTATCTACCTTTTATAATATTATAAAATATATAAAAATATATATTATAAGATAGATTTCGGATATTAAGTTAAAAAAATTAATTAATAATTATTATATCGTAAATAATATAATTATATATATTAAAATATAATAAATATTTAAAATTATAATTAAATAAGTAATATTAATTATATATCAAATAATTATAATAATTATATTTAATATATATATAATCGAAATAATTATATAAATTATATTAAGAAATTTATAATATAATATAAACTTTATATAATTTACATATAATTATTAAAAAAATTTATATTATTATTTCGTTATAAAAAGAAATAACGTTAATTTCTTTATTTATATTTAATAACCTATATAAACTTAATAATTTACCTATTTATAATTACATACTTTTAAAATTTATATATATTTTAATTTTAATTATATATATCATCTTAAAATATGTTCATAATTTCTTAATTATTCGTAAACTTTATTTATATATTAAAATTTTTTATATATTCTTTATTAATATTAATAATATATTCGGTAATTATTTAATATACGAACTTTATTTTATTTACTATATTTTACATTTTTTATTTATATTTTTGGTTTTAATTAGGTTAAATTTATATCGGTAAACTTATAGTATTATTAAATTTCCTAATTATAAGTATTTATTTATATATATTTAATATTATAGAATTATTATATTAATTTTACTGTCGTTTAATAAAATAAAATACGGTAATCGTATTCGGGAAATATATAACAACTTAATAAAAAATTAAAACGTATATAAAAATCGTAACGGAATTAAGTTAATTTTCGATACGAATTATATTAATTACGGCGCCATTTTCCGTACCTTATTTCTTATTATATATACTGTTTTTTCAAATTCTGCCCTAGCTTATAAAATAAATTTTCCTTAAATTAAACAATTATTTAATAAAATTTTAATACCATAATGTTTTTATAAGATAGATTTTATTATTATATGCTAAAAAACATAAAATATTTACCGTTATATATATATTAACGTATATTTTATATACGATAATTGTGGAATAGCATTTAAATAAATATTTCGGAATTTCAACTATATATATATAACTTATAAAAAATTAATAAAAAATGCATTTATATGTTTTAATAATTTTTAAACCTTAATTTTACTAAATTCCGAAAAAATTATTAAATATCATATAATATTATTCGTTTTTTTCCTTATACCAAAATATAATAATAAAATTATTAATACGGATAATACGGATTACTGGATAATAAATTTTTAAAACCGCAAAATAAATATTTTCCATATTATAAATTTAACCGGCATATATTTTTTTAAAAAATCGTATAATTCGGACCGTTAACCGTTTTTGAGAATTTATAATCCATAATAATTTACATAATATGAATAATATCAAAAATGTAATAACCTTATAATCCTAATTAAGAGGAATATAAAACCGCGATATATCTTATAATATATATTATATAAACATTAATTTCATAATATTAAACGAAAAAAAAATTCGTAATTATACGTAATTAATTACCGAATAAATAATTTTATATAAAAATTAAAATTTTAAATATCGCAGTATATTCGGTATTAATATTAAGGACTTCGGCGATTACCCGGAATATCTAAATGTTATTATACTTATATAAGATTTTGATATAAAGGAATTCTTAAAACCAGCCGGGGACCCAGTTACGTTAATAAAGAGAAAACGCAATAAGGGAAAAAATTTAAATCCGGCCGTTAACCTTTATTAAGGGAATTAAAAAGCCTTAATTCGAAAAAAAAAACAATTATTAAAATTTTTAACAAAATAATAACAAAATATATAGGCGGCTTTGAAAAATATTAATTAGGACCGTACGCCGACAGATATTAATTTTAGTTATAAGAAAACAAAATTACAAAGCGTAATTAATAAAATTTTATTATAAATTCGAAATCTTAAATGTTTCGAATTAATATTTAAAAAAAAGCGGACGCCGAAATAATTATACTAGTAATAAAAAAATAACTTTTTTGATATTGGTAAAAAATTATCTATATTATTTATTTACTCGTATAATTAATTTTTTACCTTAGTTATTTAACCCGAACCAAAATACCTTAAAGGTTAAAAAAGATAAAAATATTTTAAGAGTTAATACGACAAATTTGAATAAAAAACCGGAAAATAAAATTTAAAAATTTTTAATTTAACGTTATAAATTAAAGGCTATAGGTTAAAAGGATAATTTGTTAATAACCGTAATAAATTATAATTTAAATTACGTAATACCAAATTTTATTAATTTTCGTAATTAAAAAAATTTATTACATATTTATTACAACATGTAATTAATTCGGATTAAAACAAATTAATATTCCGTATAAAGCTTAATATATTAAAAATTAATAAAAATGATGAATTTAATAAATAAATAATATAATAATAACTTTAATTAATATTATATAAATATTTACAATTATCGCGTTTTACAATCGTAATGCCGTATCGAAACCGAACGCATTTTTTATTATTAGCCTTAATTAAAACCGGCAAAATTTCGTTTTTTATTTTTTAACCTAATATCATAATTATTTTTTAACTTATTATTATTATTATTATCCAATAAATATTATTTTTTAACGCGTAATTTTTTAACTTTAATAAAAACTATTATTTCGGCTTTTTTTTTCCGATATATTATTTATAACGTCGAGTTGCAAATTATTATATTCTGGTAACGCTAACGATTTCGGTAACGATATAAAAACAAACGAATTATATAAATATAGGTACGGTAACGAAACTAAGGTTAGGAAATTAAAATATTAAAAAATATTAAGTTTTACGCCAACGTTATAAATAAAAAAACGAAACAAATTCTTAATTAAAATTACCTAATACGTTATAAATTATATATATAAATATAGGCGTCGCCATAACCGAAATTACGATTCCAAATCGTAAAAACCTATAAACTATATGCCGGTTTAATATTTAAATTATTAAAATTATCGTTAAATCGTTAGCCGCCGGTTTAAACCAAATAACCGTATACGGTATGCCTTAATTAAAACCGGGAATAACTTACGGCAGCCTTATAATTTTTTCTAATATTTGTCGAATTTATAACGTAATAATAATTCGTAATTTATATAGATTAATTTACAGTATAAAGATATGGCGCTATTATTTCCAATTAAACGAATTTCGCCGCTTACAGAAAATTACTTATACTTTCTGTACAATCGAAAATATAATTTTTTCGTATATTATATATAATATAGAAAATAAGCGGTTTTTTAAAATATCCTAATATTATTATTTATTAAACCCGGGAACCGTTTTAATTAATTTAATTATATTTTAAATTAAATATTAATCTTTAATTTTGTTTAATTTATTCGAAAACTTATTAAATAAAAATAAATATCCATTTTGCTTTTTTATCGCCAAACGAAAATAACCGCGTAAAAAATAATTTGTTCGCTTATTATTTATATCAAAATTTTATTATTTCCTAAATATCCGTTTTTACGGAATCAATTTTTAATTATTTTTACGTAAATATTTTCGAATTTAAAAATTCGGATATATAAAAGAAATTAAGCATATATATATTATAATAAGGTCCAGCCGGAATTAAAATATTATAATCTTTTTCCAATATAATAATTTCGTTTTTTTAAATATATTAAAATGATTTTACGTATATATTTGCCGTTAAATAATACTTATTATTAAAATTTTATCTATATCCAGTACCGCAAATTAAAATTATTTTATTTCGAAAATTTAAAAGTAATATTTTAACCGGCCAAAAATTAAAATTAAAATTCGATAATTATTTTGTCTTAATCGGAATTATTCGCGATAAATTATGTATTATTTTTCTTATTATCCGAATCCGTTATATCGTTTTTTATTATAATTTTTATGTTTTTATAGGTAATACGGTTCTTAATTTACGGGGCTTAAATTATTTTTGCTATTTTATTTTTTTAAAATAAACGGTTCGGTTTTATATTTATTAAACGTTTAATAAGGTGCAAATAATATAGCTTATTTATAACTAATTATATTTAATTATTTATAATTACGAATTATTCGATTAAATTATTATTATAAATCCTTAATCGAAAAATTTTATAATATATCTTATTATATTATTCGATTAATATCCGGAATATTCATATTTAATTTAAAAACGATAATAAATATAACGATATAAATAAAATTATTTAATTATTTTAAATTATTATATATTCGAATATAATATTTATACAATATTTTAAAATTATAATATTTAATAATAGTTTTAATAATTTTCGATAAATATTCTTAATATATTAAAATTTTAATTAAATAATTTCGGATATTCATAATTTTAATTTTATTATGAATATAAATAATAATTTAAAAAATACAACGTAAATTATTAAGCTAAATTAAAAAGATATTATTTAATAATCCGGATATATTAATTATTAAAAAATTTAAATACTTTTAATTCGAACGTTAATTTATAGATATAAGAAAAATAATAATATCGATTTCGGAATAATTAATATTAAAATATGGGATTTCCGCCTTATAATTATATTTAGTTAAGCTGCTAATTTAACGAAAACCGCCATATTTTGTAATTTTTTTTCTTTATAATATTATTTATAATTATTATATACGTAAATTAATATATATAAGTAAAAGAATAAAATACAAATTACAGATATTAATATATTTAAATCGGAAATTTTATTTTTCCGATAATAAATATATTTCGTTAATAATAATTAAATTATATCGTTATTTAAAAATAAAATTTAATAAAATAATTTGGAATTAATCGTTTAATATTTATTTAGGATTAAAAATAATATAATTATATTATTCGGCAGTTATACGGTTAAATATTTTTAAATTAAGATTTTTCGTATTTATAAATATTAAAATAAAAATAAAATATAGAATTATTAATATAAAAATTTATTATTTTTCTGCCAATTTAATTAATAATACGACTTAAATAATAATTAAATTAATTATTAACAAAAAAACTTATATAATTAAGCATTTTTTTAAATTTATTTTAATAATAAAAAAATATTAAGTTTTTTAAAAACCAAATTATATACCGTATTAATTTGTTTTTTCCGTAAAATACGGCCTTACTTATTAAATATAACGCCTAATATAAGGCAAACAAATTAACGATACAAAATTTTTATAAGGTTATCGGCCGTATATATAATATTAACATATAGGTTAATTACGTTTCTATTAATAAAAAATCGGTAAAAATATTAAATAAAAATAAAAATTTTATTTTAAAAAGTTAAATATTCGAAAAATTAAAATATTTATTTTAAATTTTTAAATATATTATGCGTAATTAATTAATTAGGAAAAAATATATTTTAAAGTTTATTATAAATAATTTTAAGCCTTATATATTATTATTTCGGTTGGTAAGGTCATATTATTATTATATTGGCTTAAAAAGAATAAAAGATTATAACGGGTATTAATTGTAATTTTAGGTTATTTTCCTTTTTTAATAATTAATTTTTTATCTTAATTAAAACTAAAAATATATTAAAAAAATAAAGATTTTAATTTTGCGTTAAATTATATAAATTACAATATTAGGAATTTCGTAATTAATATATATTACGAAAATTATTATTAATAATCTTTACGAATTTATATGGAACGGTATTAATTAAGGCCAAAAAATTACAATTTGTTATCAGGCCCTATTTTGGAAGTTTTGTTGTTTTTGTGGAAATAATTCTTAAAGGGGTTTAGTTAATACATTAGACCCCTGATAAATATTTCTTGATCAAAAGCTATAGCTGTGGCTACGGCTGCTACGCCGCAGGCGCAGCCACAACCTTTAAAATGGGGTCCTGATCACGATGAGGCAAAACCTCGATCGTTCCACAGTTCTCAAGTCACCTCCAACCAAAACACCATGTCGCAAAATTCCGGATACACAATACCGGTAGTCCGTCTTGGTAAAATCTCCAACGAAACCGTTTCGTTCACGGTAATTAAATCCTATAATATTATAAATTACACAACGGCTAATTAAATTATCTTACATTAAATTTAACCTAAAATATTAGCAATATAATTAAGTAATATAAAATTTTAAATATCTAATATATATATAAAGTTTAAAATTTTATTTATAAAAGTAATCAAATAAAAATAAATTACTAAAATATAACAAGTATTTTTATAATCGATACGAAATTCTTATTTTTTATAAAAATTGTTAAACCCAACTTTTTATTTTTTTAACAATTATTTGCAAATTTAAAAATTAATTTAAATACAAATTTATTAAATATATAATAAAATAGATAATAAATTAAATAAATAATTTATTTCGATATCGTTTTATTATAAAGTATTATGCTAAGTAAATACATATAATTATTAATAATATAAATTAATACAAATTTTAAATTAATATAAATTATATATTTATAAATTATATATTTAAAACTGAATGAATAATAGTTTGAGCAATAAAAATTTTAAAAACTTTTGAAAAATAAATATACTTAATATATATAATTAAAAAGTATTAAATCACTAAAAAGTATTTTTCAAATAAATATTTTTAAAAAAACTTAATTAATTAAAAATATTTACTAAAAAATTCATAGCGTTAAAAATAATAAGTAATAATAATTAACGCTTAAGAGTATTTAAAGCGTTAAAGAGGTACATTAGCTAGCTAGATATACCATAGCATATCAAATACGGAAAGGTTACCCATTAATCGGAACATATATACACCGTTGCTAAGCTACAGAAAAGCTGTACGCGTTGCGTGAGTGCACGCAATTAACTCAATAACGCAACTGATGTCTCTTATATCTGAGAGTAATCGAGGCTAGAAGCAGCCAAAGCCAAGAACGCTCTCATTCGTTTTACGGGCTCCACAATTTGCTTCAGGGGTCGATAGTACATCTTCTCTCACGTGCTCTGCTATTTTTACCATGTGTGTGGTTTTCTCTGCATAACTGTTCATAAGTTGTCATGACTCCGGTTGCTCAGGTTGAGTCTGGGCACGCGTCTGATAATTGACTGTGCCGAGCCTGAGTAAAGGTGGCATTAACACTAGGCCCAATTTGGGGAGGGAGAAAGGCGTCGTGGACACAATACTCCCACACGATCCCGTAGCGCCCGTTGCTGGAATATCAGTCCAGCATTTCAAGCCATGATATACGATTCACTGCTTTCTTCATGAACTCTCTTTATACCCCCCTGGTAGTTCGATCGCAAGGAGCCTACCTGGCGTCTTTCCACTAGGCTTTCCATCGCTCATACTATTAATACACTTTTCGCATTCCTCTTCTTCTGTAATCGGCCATTCATTCTGTTCAATATGCCAAAGCGTCACACTATTCTCGGGCTGCGAATTGGCCCGCGCCGCATCTCCTTTCTGCTCGTTAGCCTGGGCCTCTTCGCCCTGTTCACGCTCTTTTTCACCTTACCGAGTGCTATACCGACGGGGCCGAGTTTGTCTCAGAGCTTGGCGGATCACAAGATCTCGATACCCAAGCTCAAAGACTCCCTTTCGTCGAGCATTCTCAACCCTTTCAAACCCGTCGCGCATCCGCCCCCGGTTCAGAAGAACTCGACCTACGGAGAAAGTTCCTGGTATTCGAATTGGAACTGGCTGAGTCCGTTCTCCTCCTCCGTCACCCTCGACGAGAACCGTTCGCTTCTTCCTCCTCTGAAGGAGAGGGCGCCGATATACTGCTATTACGATACTACCGTACAGAAAGACGGATCAACGAAGGACGCCGAGAGTGAACTGCTCCTCTCATGGAGACGCGCGTGGTGGGCACAGGGGTTTAAGCCCATTATTTTGAGTGCGGCAGAGGCGATGAATAACCCTTTATATGACGAGTTGCAGAGGTTAGAGGTCGAGCCGGCGTTCAAGAAAGATATGATGCGATGGCTGGCGTGGGAGAATATGGGCGGAGGATTGCTATCGCATCACTTATTGTTTCCTATGGGAGCACGTCAGGATCCGTTGATTTCCTACCTGCGTCGGGGAGAGTACCCACGTCTGACTAGGTGGGAAGGCTTCCAGGACGCTCTGTTCGCAGGGCCGAAGGCGGAAATCACGACAGCCATCACACAGGCCCTCCGGAATCCCCGTGTCAAGGATGCCAAGGGCCTCATCCCCGCTGTTTCAAGTGACACTTTCCAAGTCGATCCGACGCATGATTCGTTGGCTTTCTATGACGTAGACACCGTCGCAAAGAAGTACCCGAAGGTCGCAGAAGAAATCTCGGCCGGTCGTGCTCCGGGATTAAAGAGCCTGAACCTGCTCATCAACTCTCACCTACATATCGCGTGGCAAGACATGTTCGATCACGGTATAGCCGTACTCAAGCCTCTGCCGGAACACACGACGTATATGATTGAGCCGGCCTTTGAGCTTGCTACAAGGCTTGCCTCTTGCGGCGATTCGCCCGAGCCATCTTCGTGCCCGCCAAATATCCCAAAGTGTTCGCCTTGCGTTGCGTCTCATCCGATGAAAATATCGACACCTGGACCCTATCGTAATGCTACTGGGCTATTCAGCATCGGCACCGTCCCTCACCCCTACACTATGCAGACCCTTATGTCGCTCCGTGAATCCGTCGACATTCCCTGGATTAGAAGGGAGACCAAGCGCGATGAGTGGCTCCGCAAACTGTTCAAGGAGCTCCTTGGGACCGGCGTCGGAGGCACGCCTCGCCTCATCAAATTCAAGGAGGCTGTTGCTGGAGAACATGCCACGGCGCACAGCCTCTGGGTGACGGCCGAAAGGGAAAGCCTTCCGCAAGATCTCGACTGGTGGTTCGGTTTCGCGATCCCTCGCAATGCCACGGACGATGGTAAATCAGAGACTCCGGTTCCGGGGCCCGAGAGACGACCGAAGCCGCAGCATGATCCGAACGACGGGCCTATTCCCAAAGAGGAGGATCTAGCACGTGAACCTGCGTTGCTGAAAAAGGCCCGCGATATAATCAAGTCCGAGGCAGAAGACGACTTACGGATACGAAGTGCCATAGAAGCGTGGAATCCGGCTGATTCCGAAGCCTGGCGGTTTGCCAGAGCTTTCTTAGCCCGCTGGAAGGTAGAGAGACTAAAATGGGAGGAGGAAGAAAGCAAATACGCTGGCGGCGCTGGAATCGACAAGGGGGACGGGCGACGGAGTAGCTGGACGCGCTGGAAGGATACTGATGACGACGAATAGATTTAATGAACCCATCGCGAAGATGGTAGCATAGGTTTGTGTGCTTAAAAGCGGCGTCGTCACATGTAAGGATCATTGCTCATGTTTGGACGGAGTTCAGTTAAGGGGGTCTATACTCGGCGTACGGCATTACAATTCATTATTATTAGGGTGTGGATATCAGAAAAAGGCGTGGCGAGGAGAATGCGCGTCCTTACGCGCACCTATTGACCTATTAGTTACCTATCGCAAGCATCCACCAAGCTCTATATGCGTAGACTCTTCGTTCCGGACGTTGTAGCACACCGTCAGCTTCCCTCCTGGACAATGTTCACAGGGACGTGTGTCTTGCTACGCCCTTGAGGAAGCCGTTCGTGATTCGGAACAGGCCGTCCTCATAAGGGCTATACGGAAAGCGATGCCCATGACGATTGTGCTCTAGGAAATTCGGATCTAGAGCCACCAACTAAAGCCACCCGGCTGAACTCCTTACGTCATGCTTTCAGCATTGAATATGCCAGCGACGCGCCATCCTCCGACCTCGTCAGCTCGGCAGGCACAATATACTCATCCGCGGCCCTTGGCGAACTCGATCTTCTGCGCCTCCTTCCGCAGGTACTGGACCACGTTCTTTTGGCATCAGGATTCCACGCGTCAGTTTTCAAACACGCACAAACAAATAGACAGGAGAACTTGCGCCCGGC